>CM077458.1:20068570-20513570 GCA_039654765.1 Mylopharyngodon piceus | reverse complement strand
GTGCCATAGCCTGTAAAATTGGATCACGGGGAGGTAATTACAAAGTCATATTGATGCAGTCTGGCTTGATAAATGATTTAAATGAAATTGTGATAATCAATTTGAGAGATTTAACAAATAAAGATAAAGGGCTGTCGTTAATAGATTAAATTCATTCAGAGAGGATGATAATTTAACAGTTCAGTGGCTCTCCTCCACACACAAAATGAATTTGATGCATGAATCCATGTGATTGATAAACTGAGGGAACTTCTAAATGATTCTAATGCATTAGATCTCTTGCTTATAATAAAATAAGTAATGTTAATGGAAATTAGCAGTTTAAAAGGCATTTGTGGTTTTGTTTTTTTACACTTCGTAAATGCCAATATCACTTAGTTAAAAAAAATATAAATAAATGTTTTATATTTAAATTAAAATCTTTGAGAAATAGACCACTAAACTCTAAAAGAAGTACAGAAATGAAGAGATGCTTAGAAAACCTCAAACCTCAAAACTTTTTATGATGAACAACTGCCATTTTTGGTTTGGAGTAGCATTTATTTATTTTGGGGAAATAAATGATTGCAACACATCCTGCTTTCACCCCGTCAAGTAACACTTACCATCTCCTGGTTGTTGTACAGTTGATGGATGAGAACTTGACTATGGGTAACTAAATACTGCAACATGGCTGAATAAACTAGAATTATGGTCTGAACAGAACAGGGTTATTATAGTCAACTAAAATTAAAACCATAAAAAACATTTTTGTTACATGAAATAAAATATTAGTCTATTGAAATATAATAAAAACATATTTTTAAAAAGTAAACATTATATTTTAGCTAGTTTTCAAGGCAAAATTGCTCACGTTCATTTACAGTAGTTTAACTTTAGTTTATGTACTAAAATAACTAAAACTAAAATAAAAATTAATAAAAACTACATCGACATAATAAAAAAGACAAAAACACACACACACAAAAAAAAAAACTAACATTTGAAATTAAACTGGAAAATATAAAAATAAAAACTAGCCTAATTCAAAATAGTAAAAGAAACTATAATACAATCTCAATGATACTAGAATAACACTGGAATAGAGAACAATTTTGAAAGCTTCTGATAGTGATAATAATATCTTTGAATATTAGGGATACACCGATAGGATTTTTTTGGGCCGATACGATACCGATTTTAACAAACAATTATTGGCCGATTCCGATATTTGTCACTTGCTCTCTTATTTGAAGTTTTGTCATTAAAATAGATAGTGTTTTGACCATGTTTTAAATTAGCAAAGTTCACAGTCACACGCTACTAGCTACAGTAGTTTATTGCTGCATCATCAAATAATTTCTAATGAACATGGATTGAATCCATTTAACATTCACCAGGCCAACATAAATACAACAAAACAAACATACATATGAAATAAACAGTGCTTTTTAGGTATAGGTTTAACAGTGTTTTTTAGGTAAACAAATGTAAAATAACGCTGCATAATTTTCACTGTATAACTTAAATACAAATCAATCCCTATTAAAGTTAATAAACTTATTTAATCAAGAATAGTGAGCGATTTGTTTGTCTTTTGTTGTTTGATTAATATCAAAGGGTTAGTTCACCCAAAAATGAAATTTCTGTCATTAATTACTCACCCTCATGTCGTTCCAAACCCGCAAGACCTTTGTTCATCTTCGGAACACAAATTAAGGTATTTTTGATGAAATTCATCAAAACCACTGTAGTCACACTGACTATTTTAACGATGTCTTTACTACTTTTCTGGACCTTGAATGTGGTAATTTCGTTGCTTTCTATGAGAGAAAAATTTTTTTTTCTTAATTTGTGTTCTGAAGATGAACGAAAGTCTTACGGGTTTGGAATGACTTGAGGGTGAGTACTTAGTGACAGAAATTTCATTTTTGAGTGAACTAACCCTTTAAAACGCAGACAGCAGGAATATTAGGCTGCTGTCACTTTAAGAGTTGCACGGATCCAATATACTGTTACACACAGTGACAGTTTTGCACAGTTCAATTGTTCCAAGCATTATTCACGCTGACCCCGGGAGGTCCTTTTTGTTGGATTTTTCAACAGACATTATACGACTCAGTGCCTTCACACAGTTAATTAATAAACCATCGGTTTGTTATTTCAGTTTTTTTCATGCTATAGCCGATATGCTGATGGTTGTAAATTGATCAAAAAATGGCCGATATATATATCGGCAGCCAATACATCGGTGCATCTCTAAATAATAATAATAATAATAATATTATATATATATATATATATATATATATATATATATATATATATATATATATATATATTATAATACAGTAGTCAACATCTGAAGTGGATCAAAACCTTTCAACAAAATTGTTCTAAAACCTTCTTCTTAGAACTTAGTTCTTAGGAGAACTTTGATGAACTTTTTTGATCCACTTCAAATGTTGACTACTGTAGTAGGGAACAAAAACTAGGTAGAAAAGACATGAAACTGGCGATTGAATCTCCTGAATTACTTGGAATATATTAAAATTACCTTTAGCAGGGTTCACAGATATTCCTGACTTGTATAGCATCTCCTCGTTCTGCCAGTCACGGTTCCTCAACACTGTCTTAATCCCAAAGAGAAGGACCAGGGCAACAGAGCAGCCTAGAACCAAAGTTCTGGAGGACTTCCTCCTCAATCTTATGTACAAAGCTCTCATCCCCACTGCTACCAACAGGCAGAAGCCCATACTAGGGATGTACAGTACTCGCTCCGCCACCACGAAGCCCACATAGAAGAACAGGTTGGTGGCAGGCAGGAAGGGAATGGCCAGTAGACCCAATGAGAAGACCACCAAACTCTCTGTGGTGGGTAAAGATGATGAATAGTGTTTTGCAGTGCCGTTTGTTCCATTCACGTGCACTGAGTTCGAGTAAAAAGTCGAGTTTTCATAATCAGAGCTACAACTGTGTCCGTTCGTGGACTTCCCGTTTGCTACATTATGGGCTTTTCCGTTGGTCTCCTTACTTTTGGTTGGGTATTGGCGAAGTCCAAACCACGCCAGCGTCAGAAGCGAGACGTAGAAGGCAACGGTGTGGAGATTTCGCCAATCTGCAATGCTCCTCAGAAGAGGCAGGGCGTCCATTGACCAATCAAAACTTAGCATGTCAGGGCACAGGAGGAGCCAAACGTTCATGGCGGGGAGGAAAAAGAACGTTAGCGTTCTAGTCAGGAAACAGGGACAATCTGCTGCAGGGTTGTCTGAGTTGGAGAAGTTTGGAGGTTTGTTGCCCATCCAGTAAAGACGGCAAGCCAGAAGTATGATACCCCAGAAGCCAAGCAGGAACACGCTCAACAGCAGGGGCAGGTTCTTCTTCTGAGAAACAAAAACAGAAAAAAATGTGATTACTTGATTATAAAAAATGAATGATGTTATAAGACAAAATCATATGGCAAACAAAACGCATTCAAAGTTAACAAAAGGAACTCAAAAAGGAATCTTTTTTTTCTATATGACTTCAAACCCTTGAGAAAGTCTGGACAAGGTCTTGTTAGTAAATCAACACCAAGAATGACCAATAAGTCAAATATTTCCAACTGCATTAATTATGAAATAAAAATTAAGAAAAAAAGCAGCAGATCCAACAGTAAGTAAATTGAGATCGGAAAAATAAACACTGCAGTGCAATCTGGAAGACAAGCAACCCTTATGAGCAATTTGTTGGAGTTTTAAGTGTTATTCAATACATACTGTACCACATGCACATACTACGGTTTCATCGTGACATCAATCCTTGCGAGGCCTGTGGTTAACAAGAATCAGACCTTTGCATCTCCAGTCACTGCAAACAATTTAAAACTGTTGGCCAAATGTAGACACACATTTTCCACATTTTTCAGAGAGGCCAGAATAATAAACGTAGCGTCACTGACTGCTGGTCAGCGAGTACAGCTTGACGTCACAGCACAAGGCAGTGCCGCATTTATCTCTGTCTCGTACAGCCGGCTTTTACAGACTTTATAAAATAAACAAGATATGGCCTCATAAAGGTGCCAATCCATCATACCGCAGTGCTGATATTAAACACTCCAGCATGAAAATGATTTCAGAGTATTTATGGAGTGTTTGAATATTTTACACGTTAAGTAAAAGGGGGGATAATATTGTATAGTTCCCAGTAGAGCAGCTGCAGAGTTCAGTACGCCTTCTTTTTCATGTTGATTTTGGATTGAGGACACCCTCAAGCAATTTTATGACTTCCTCTAAACACGGAACTCATTCGACACGGAAGGCAAACAAACACACAAATGATCACTTCAAGGCCTCGTCAATCGCCACTAAAGGGATAGTTCACCCAAAAATGAACGTTTACGCACTCTCATGTCGTTCCAAACCTGTATGAATTTCTTTCTTCTGCAGAACACAAACGGAAATGTTGGGCAGGATGTTAACACTGTTAATTCCAATACAATGAAAGTGAATGAGAACAGACACAGTTGAATCACAGATATCATATGACTTGTAAGTCAAATTCAAAGCTAAATGAAACCATATAAAAAAAAATTGAGAGAAACAGACCAAAATTTAAATCATTTTTTGCTAAAAATCTTCATTTTTGGCATCAGTGATGACAAATGCTTGTTTCATAAGTTAAACAATGAAACACAGAACTGCAAATGATTTTTTAGATATTTTTCAGCTAGCAATATACTATATGTGACCCTGGACCACAAAACCAGTCTTAAGTCGCACGGGTATATTTGTAGTAATAGCCAACAATACATTGTATGGGTCAAAATTATCAATTTTTCTTTTATGCCAAAAAGGATATTAAGTAAAGATCACATTTTGCAAATTTCCTTTTGTAAATATTAGGGATGCACCGATACCGATACCAGTATCGGTATCGGGCCTGATACCAAGCTCATGTACTTGTACTCGCACTCATAAAAATACCCCCGATACCAAAGACCGATACCTCACGTGACGTGACTGACAGAATTTTCCGTGCACAGAGACACCGGCGGCAGCAGCAGAAACAATGTCAGCCTCAGGGGTGTGGAAATACTTCAAAATGAATGATGACAACCCACACATTGCGAACTGCATGTGAAGTCTCTCTCTCTCTCTTTCTTGTGCGCGATCTCAGTTCTCTCAGACAGCGAGCGATCAGTTCTCCTTACACCTGAATGGTCAAATGCACACATACTGTAGTTGTCAAAATGCCTATCGTGTGGAGTATCTCACGTAAATACAGTCGGTTATGGCTTAAGTGGACGTAAACAGGTGGGTGCAAACAGGATATATGTCATCCATGGATTCGGTCTTAAAGGACAGTAGCCTAATTAAATATTTGTCTGTCATTAATGTTAATAAAACAACAAAAGATGTTAAATAAATGTATATATAATATATACAGTGAAATAAAATTTCTCATATCATGGTCATATTGCCCACTCGTCCTGTATTCCACCATGAGAAATCTGGTCACCCTAGGTTGTTTAACATTGGTTCTTCACAGTGTTATGCTATAAACATTTGCTCTGTAATATTTGTTTAGATTTTGAAAGGCAGGTTAAAAAAGACATGATGTTTGTTTTTGTTTTGTTTTTATTATGACATTGGTAATTATGCCCTTTGCAGGTTATTGGACACTGTGAAATTTGTGCTTTAAGTTTGTGACAAGCACATAAAAATTATTACTTTTTTCATTGGAGTAATAATAAAGAAGCTGTCCTACATTCATTAGTCTCACTGTGTTGTGCTTGGAAAACTGCCACATCAAACAAGAAAAAAAAAGAAATTAATAAATGTATATAGGCATCGGTATCGGCGAGTACCAGAAAAAAACGTATCGGTATTCGTACTCGGTCCTTAAAAAAATGGTATCGGTGCATACCTAGTAAATATATCAAAAAATTATTTTTGTGAGTGGATATGCATTGCTAAGGACAACTTTAAAGGCGATTTTCTCAATATTTTGATTTTTTTGCACCCTTAGATTCCAGATTTTTAAATAGTTTTATCTTGGCCAAATATTGTCCTATCCTAACAATACCATACATCAATGGAAAGCTTATTTATTCAGCGTTCAGAAGATGTATAAATCTCAATTTAAAAAATTTACCCTTATGACTGGTTTTGTGGTCCAGGGTCACATATGGTCTATTTTTATACTAGTTTTAGAGCTTGCTAGCATTTGCCTCCATTCACTTTCAATGTATGGAAAACACCAGTATAAATCTCCTTTTGTATTCCACAGATTTGGAACAATGTGAGCAAATGTCAGATTTTTCATTTTCATAGCCCTTAAAAGATGTTATGTACAGTACATCTGGAAAATGCTCATATTAAAGATTAATGTGGGAAGTATTAACAAAGCATTCCCCCTAAAGGTTATTTGTGAACAATTTTGTCAGTCCAAGACACCATTTATTGTAACTTGGAGAATTTTTTTCCTCCCTGCCGACTCACTAACAGAATGATATGAGACAGTGAGTATGTGTTCAGCATTAATGTCCAGCTGTTCTATACAATATTGATTTTTTTGTCCTGTTTTTGGTCATCTCTGCTTTAGACAAAGATCACATTATTACTCACAGGGGAAATGTCTATAACAGGCCACTTCTCATGTAATCATGTTATGTAGCACAGATGTACAGAGCATATCCCATATGACGTAACTTTTACCATAAGTCCTGACAGGCTCTCAATGTGCGACCACATGCCATCAGAGAGGCTTAAAAAAATAATAAAAGATACAATAACTAGTCTTTTTAGAAATGTGCTTTTAGGTGTGACAGAATAAGTAAATAAACAAACAAAACAAATGAATAAATAAAAAGAAAGAAAAACCTTGCACCTTACAAAAAGTAACCTAGCTCTTTTATTTTGCATTACAGTCTCAATGTCTGTAAGATATCAATCTGTCACCAATTAAAGTCGGGACAACATCAAGTTAACCACCTGTGTCTCTTAGTTCCTGTGACATCTGTTTAAGTTTACTGACCGAAGGCATGATGTGTGCATTAATGATCCCGAAAGTTGAATAAGCAGTACAACTAACTACAACAATAGCTTGAACATGTATAAAATGAGTAAGATATTACACACAAGAAACATTTACAGGATTAAAAATGGTTAACATGATAAACAATGATAAGATCTCAAGGTGTTTTGATTTCATGCATACAGTATGGCTGGCTGTTTCAGGTGGAACGCGCATGTCCCAGCGGAGTGAACTGTAGGCTGAAGGGAAGAGGTCGTAAATGGAAGGTCCCACAGGGGTCTTGAAGCAGCAGGCTACAGAGGCCAAGCGGAACTGTCCAACTGAAGAGAAATACAGAAGTGTATCCAGGTTCTGCAGCTTAGAACCCAAACTGCAGTGGTATGAAGGTTACAACTGCCCACATAATTTTTTTTAAAGTTAGAAGAATATACTGTAGACATATTCTACAGTATATAGTTCTACAGTATATAGTATATAGTTAACTGCAGTTATCTAAAGAAGTAGAAAGCCAAACTGGGGTGACTATTTCCCATGACACAATACGGCGTACACTGCAGAGGAATGGCATGCATGGGTGCCGTCCATCAGAGTCCTGCACGCGGGCGGGTACCTGCGGGTACCCGACGGGTGACCCGCCAAATTTAATGTAACGGGTGGAATAATATTTACGTGTCGGGTGCGGGTGCGGGTCGGACGTGCGGTAGGCGCGGGTGGACTGCGGGTCCAATAGCCAAGACTATTCCAACTCAATTCGGTGCATTTGACAGCTGCTTTCAAATGGTCCAGTGCTTATTTGTGTTCATGCTCTGTCTGAAGACCGTTAAAGGCTTACAGCACGATTTGCAGCGCTGAGCATTTTAGCCAATCGCGCGGCATCTGATTGAAAGCTATAGTGATTTATATTAAAGGGAGCACACTTTGCTTGCTTTGTGTATTTAATATAGGCTATTTACAATTTGAATAAAAGTTTTAGAATATTTTTCGCGCTGCTACATAGAGGACCAGAGGACAGGTAAACAATGCTCAGTTTCAGAAGAGACAACCGCGTTTAAATGCCAAGTGAATCTGATAAAATATTTAACTAGCTGTACGCTTACAGTTAAAAATAGGCCAACTAAAACATTCTTTGTTCTATTATTTTTACTTGTGTTGTTTAACGCAATGTTTAATTAAATGCAGCGACATAGAATGCCAAATGTTGGTTTTATTGCTTGTGTTAGGCTACATGAGAAAATTATTTTTGTCTACCTCATGTAGGAGATTTAATGCGGGTGCGGGTCGGGTCGCGGTTTTTATGTCAAATGGGTCGGGTCGGGTCGGGTACGGGCTAAAATTATTGTTGCATGGGTGCGGGTTTATCAAACAGGACCGTAACAGAATCCTAATTTGAGTAAAACTGAAAAATGTGTAATCTAAGTTATATTATTAACCTTACTTTCATGTTATAAGTTAAACAGATGTTATATTAAACTTAGTCTTGTCAACATTTTGGAAATTGTTTTTGTGTTTATTGAGATATTGTTTAAAATGTTACTTTTCAAAGGGGGTGTACTCATTTACGCTGAGCACTGTAAATGTGAAATAAATAATATAATAATAAATCTAATAATATAAAAATATATAAATATTTATAAAAATAAAAAGCTAAATATAATAATAAATCTAATAATATAAAAATATATAAATATTTATAAAAATAAATCTAATGTTTTGGGCATTATTGTTGATGCTAAATCCATTGGAAATCGGTGAAAATACCCAGCTCTAGCAATTGTATGAGTGTATTTCAAATATTTTTACCAAAAAAAAAAAAAAAAAAAAAAAAAAAAAAATAATAATATAAATAAGAGCATACCTAAGACTGAAATTATCTACAAAATAAAATTTGAATAAAGTCTGTAAGTTCAGCATAAAGTGTTCCTATGTCCATTAAACTTTGTTTTATAGATAATTTTAGTCTTGCTTTTTTATATTTGGTTTTTGTAAACTTTATACCTTATAATCTAAAAAAAATGTCCCATTTACATTGATAAAAGTATTCAAAATTTAACTAAGTGATGAGGTCACTGTAATATTTGCACATATTTGCATAGAGAATTGTGCTTGTGCGAAGAATACACTACATCTCTAGTACAGAGGCCGTTCATGTCCCTAATTAGTGAACTACACAAGAGAGCGACGATCACACAGCATATATACATAATTACATTCTTGGTGTCAAAGAATTCATTGCAGGAAAAGGCTTTCAAAATGTCTTCACATCCAATGACACTTCTCTCCTGACTGTTGATACAGGATTTTTATATGGGCCGGGAGAGCTTTGGGTTGATGTATTACCATCTTCATCTAGCACTGAAGGACTGTGAATTCAAACAGATGAAAGTATGAGAAAAATTCATACTTTTCAGCAGGTATAAATCTCTGCAAATAAGTATGGTGATGGGGACGCATCTGTCATTTTAGCACACGTACATGCGAATTACTGAACTCCACATAACCCTGTCAGCCAACCTCGTGAAAAGCCTGTAAATATAGTTTCTTGCACGCACACATATAAATATATAAAAACTCAACTCTATACATATTAGCGGTGGTCTAATGGAGCTTAAGCCCAGTGGGGGTGAGACGGAGAGAGTGAGACAGATTGTGGAGCTCTAGCGGAGGCTGAAGATGTGTCAGTGAGGTCATGGGGGAGTGTGAATGCTTGCACACAGGATTCTCACTGGATTTATGAGGCGGCTGCAGGTTTGGGACTGCACAGGCTCTCAAGAACCAGCATGGGTTTTAGCACTTGCAGGTTCAGAGCCAAAACACATAGACCCTGGGATTTGCGAAGGTTTGAATCTTTCTCTCTCTGTGTGTGTAGAAGATACTATGCATGTATAATATACTGTATAAGCAATAAAATTACTAACTGAAAAAAAAAATAAATAAATAAAAAATGAAATAAAATAAATACAACCTAAATAGTATTATATAAAAAAATATATTAATAGAAACAAGCACAAAACAAAAGTACTAAAAATGAAATTAAAATGAAAAATAAATAAATGACAATTCAAAATGTTAATAAAAACCGTAATAGTATTTAAATTATACGAAAATAACACTGTTTCCTGGTCTTTTCATCAGAACACATTATTGTGAGAAAAAATAGCTTGCTTTCACAATATTTCATGCAAACGTACTTTCTTACACTTTCTGTATAACTTAATACCTTTCTGACATCTTTTATGCTGACACAATTTTTGCTGAAAAAAATATAAAACCAAGTTCTGGCCTATATTATTTCTAGCTCAATATGCTGTTTTGCTTTGATATATGTACAATGATGGATGCAAAATGTATCAGTAATGCCATTTCTTGTTGTTTGTCAAAATGAAATCAAAATTGACCCAGGTTACATTTCAAACACATTGATCTTACTGAACACGATCAGTACATTATTCCTAAGAAAAGGAAACTTCTTTTCCATTTCCCTTTCCTTTTTTCATTCATGTGATAACAGCAGCACAAACTACTGGATAACGTTATCCAATTTATAGCTATATATGCATTGTTTTAGCAAACCTGCATTCAGGTCTAAAGCTCACTTTCCATGAATCCCAATTAATTCAGTCATACACTCTTAAAACTCTTAAAAGGTTCTTTTGAACCCTGAGTGTATCCCAAAGGATAAAATCAAGTTCCATACCTTTTTTCTCATTGAATATCCTGTCACTCAGAAAAAAGTAAGTGATAATCCACGCCCAGCTATGCATTAAACAATTTTAATGCACGACACGGAGGCAAAGAACCACGCGATAAGAGACGGAGTGCATTCAAACCATTTAATGTACAGCTAACCATCAATTATCTCAAAGTTAAATTTGAATGGTGCTTTAAGATGTCCATGTGAATTACCTGCGTCTGTGCAGCGTTTCTACTAGCAATGAAGCTGTGAGTTTAATTACTTCAAATACAGTGACGTTATAACCTCCTTGCTGAGTTATGTAATGTAGCGATTCAGTAGCGAAGTTAATATGCCACTGAGTGAAAAGTGACAAGTTTCTGTGCTCCTGTTTCTGTGTGCGCAGTGTGATCTCCGCTTCAATGAGAGTAGCGCATTAATATAGAACGGTGAATAAACTGACTTGGAACTACCTGTGCATTAAACGGTTTTAGTTTTTTAGTCACTGACTGTGAACAGCAACAGAAGTTACATTATTACGCCATTAGATGGCGGCAAAGACTGTCTTTAAGAGTGTGTCAGTCAGTAGCGAAGACTTCTGCATTGAAAAGACTGAATTGTTGTGAACACGGAACAAGACGCAACTGACAAATGTTTTGACTAGCGCTGTCAGTCACGGAAAACCCCATAACTGTTAAAAGGACAAGATAATACATCGGACATTTAAACAGATTTTTTTTTATTATGAACATAGGACTGACCTGAAGGAAAATGCTAAATCTGAATGCAGGTAATAAACTCGCTCACTCGATCTCTTTCTCACAATACTCTTTTACATAATACAGTAAGCTTCAATGAACAATATCAATTGAGAACATACAGTTTACGTTGTTAAGAGTGGTTGCTAAGAGTGATGTGTAGAGATACACAGAACCGCTGGGTGAAGCGGTCATAGCCATGTTTTATCGTGAATAAGACACAGCTTTTGACCAATCAGAATCAAGGACAGGAACTAAACGTTTTAAAAACGGTTTTATTGCACACCTTCCAACCAATCAGAATCGAGTATTCAGACAGAAAATGGTACAAGTCATATTACTAAAGTAAAATTTCATGTTGACTTTTCCTGTTGGGAAAAAATTCTCTCCAATTCTCACAAGACACTATATTTGAGAGAGCAGGAATGCCTTATTGTATTTGCCTTATTGTATCTGATGCACAATGCTGGGCTAAATGTGGCCGTGTTTAACCAAGTGAAAACATCCTCAGGCTGTGTGGAAAAAGCAGAAAAGAGAGTTTAAGAACACAAACACATAGTAAAACTCTTATTCACACTACCTGGCCATCTGACAAACAGCAATTGTCACTTCTAGTCTGTCTAGTATCTAGCACTGGGTAAAACACAGCAGACCTAACCGCATCCATATGTACACACTGAAGACGTTGCTATTTGCATGTCTATGCAGAAACGTGTCACCATAAAAGAATGGACTCGAAGCACTATCACACAGTACAAAAAAATCAATTCTATGCACACAACATTCATTTCCCTGTAACGTCATTTAATTCTCTAGAGATGAGATTGAACAGGGGAATAGAATAAGACAGGAAGGCAGAAAACCGTCTAGAAAGGCAGAACAAAATCTGATAACACTACACCCTTAGAGAACAACCACCAGTCATAGACTAAGAGGGATTTTAGTGCTTGGCTCTATCTCGATCATCTCCCGCATAAACAAATGCATAAAAGTGTCCATCTTCATAATACAGGCCCTGTTTTCAATGTCAGGCCTTCTGCAGCCCAATGTGGAATTTAGCTTTTGTCTTTTTTTAATTTTTTTTTTCTCTATAATCCAGTTTGTCTTGAAATAAGTGGTTTAACACTGCCCGGTAGGAGGGATGCAGGCTTTCTCCCTTCCTCCTATTGTCAGTTTCTCTCCATCAGTTTGAAATTAAACTACTAGAAACAGGCATATGAGGATAACATCCATGGAGATAAAGCACACAACAGACCAATTCAAAAGAAAAGTGAAAGAAAGAGAATCATTTTTGGCAGCAATTTTTCCAGGACATTTGGGATAAAAAACAGCTTGCCAAAAATTCACTAAGCTCTGGATTCTGCTGCAAAAATGCATTTTTTCTATTTTCTGAGATTTATTGAATGAGAAAGGTTAAAAAAAAAAAAAAAAAAAAAAAAAAAAAAGAAGTTACTTTTTACTGTTCTTTTTCTCAACTATGTGTGTAGTAAAAACTAAATAAATAAATAAAAATGGTAGATAACAATTAGCCAATAATTATTTTTGTTATTACTTTTTTCATGGCTGCTATTAAAATTATATACTAGAAATAAAATTAAAAAAAAAAAATCATTTAAAAAACATTTTAAATTAATGCTAAAATGTGCATTTAAAATAGATTTTTTTGTAAATAAATAAATAAAAATGTACAATATAAATAAGAATGCACAATTAATTATTAATACTGATTACTTGAAAAATATACTACTACTACTAATAATAATATCTGCTGCTAAGAGATCTAAATGTGTAAAAGTTTAAGTCCTTAAGCATCTTATAACAACGATTCATGATTAATGAATTGTTCATAGTTTGGTTTAGTTTCCAATGCATTTATACAGATTTAATATTGAAAAGGCAAGCAATATGCCATGATGTAGCTCTTAAAATATGTATAAAAAAACTGTTCTTTTTCTCAACTATGTGTGTAGTAAAAAAAAATGGTCGATAACAATTAGCCAATAATTATTTTTATGTTATTACTTTTTTCATGGCTGTTATTAAAAAGGTGCATTTAAAATAGATTTTTTTGCAAATAAATAAATAAAAATGTACAATATAAATAAGAATGCACAATTAATTATTAATACTGATTACTTGAAAAATATACTACTACTACTACTACTACTACTACTAATAATAATATCTGCTGCTAAGAGATCTTAATGTGCATTAAGTTTAAGTCCTTAAGCATATTATAACAACGATTCATGATTCATTTTTTGTTTGCGTTTCCAATGTATTTATATAGATTTAATATACAAAAGGCAAGCAATATGCCTTGATGTAGCTCTTAAAAGGAAATTATTAATATATGCCTGGAGGTTTTAAAATGCTGATAACACCATAACTATAAAAAATAAATAAATAAATAAATAAATAAATAAGAACTCTTTACAACCTAAATCAAAGTCCTCCAATGCCCAGCCGCTCAAACAAATAAAATGCACATGACTGGAAAACATCTAAGCCATTCTCTCAAAGTGAACACCCCGTGAGATTTGTAATTCAACTTCAACAAGCTGAATATTTACTTCGAAGCTGCTTTGAGCACAGTTATAAACGGATCAAGAAAAAACAGCCCATCAGCCAAGATGCCATATGAGGATTTAGCTTTTAAAATTCACTTAAACCAACAAGCCGCTCTCATATTATGTCCAGACTGCACTTCTACCAGTGTATTTTGAGCTTTCCTCAAAGTTTCAGAGTAAGGAATTTTTCTGAAAATCTGTCAGTGTTTCCAGTTCTCGAGTGCTAACGCATGCCTCATCACTCTCGGATTTAGCCTACATGATTGATAGAATTGGGAAGTGTTAAATATTTGACTTTCCTTCATGAGTAAATTGGCTGTAACCAAGAGGGATTTGGTGAGAGCAGTCTCGATGGATAAAAGCCATCGGGATCAGCACTTAATAATCCGCTGTTCTTAATGAGACTTTTCACATGAATCTGCAACTTTGGGCCCAAAGACAAGTGTAGAGCTACAGAAGATGATTAACTTAGCTCAGCCTCAGACAACAAACCTCCAAGCACCTCCATTAAATATTTATGAAGCCATTGTCTGACCCTACGGCATATTTTTTATACATGAAACTGTTCTATGTGTAACATTCATAATCTTAAGGTAAAATATCTTGAAAATTGTGAAAATTATAGATCGAGACAGAAAAGTGTGACAGAAAATGACTGGGATTGTTTACATTCTGCATGAGAGCTATGGGTCAAAGTCTGGAGGATAAGACTAAGTGACCAAATCAAATAAAAAGGTTTTGTAATAAATTTGTAAATTATATTTAGAATAAAATCATTCAGGAATAGACCCCAGGATAGGACAAAAAAATTAATGGGAACTCATAGCGACCACATGAGCACTGTGGCTCAACATAGGCTACTGTCCAACAAGAAAAGCAGCAGCAAAGGAATTACACTCGGATAAACTGTGACATTTATTAAAGCAGAAGCTGAGATAAGATAAATAAATTAAATTTGAGGGATTGAAATGTCACACAACATGAGATTACACACAACAAAGAAAGACACGCCGAAATTGAGATACAATTCAGTAGCCAATGTACTGCTTGAAATCATACCACAGACAACCAATAACGATTGCATTGTTTTGTCTAATAAAAAATATGATGGGAAAAACATCTTTGGAATTATCTTTAAGCACAAAGAGCAGGTGATATGATGCCATGAGCCTTCAGAAAATTCTCCATAAGCCACAACTATCAGCAGAGGAACTCTTCAGAGAATCACACTCCAGCATGTTTCCGGATGTGCCCCAGGCCGAAAGACCTTATTCGGAAAAGCACAGATAATGGCTTCAAAACGAATAACGAAATCTACCAAATAATAGGAAAAATATTCGGCAGACACAGTCATTCCTCGATAACGTTTACTGGATAACGGCTGAGCATAGGCTGGGGATGGCACAGTTTGGTTTAGTTTTATTTTATTTGCACAAATATAAAATGTATACAATAAATCTATATATAGATGACTATCCTGACATAACAGAGTTCCTCATATACAAAGTTCCTCTGGAATAGGCATGGGCCGGTTACCGGTTTCAAGGTATACCGCGATTTGAAAACATCACGGTTTCAAAACCACTAAATTTTTCCGTGATACCGTTCCTACGGTATGAGCTGTTTTTTATGTCGTGTCAATGACGCAAAGTGCAGGAATCCTCCAGGCTGTGTACAGCATAGTGAGTAACACGACCCCTCGCCCTCCGTTGGTGCGAGCAGTCAGTCAGTCAGTCACCTGTGTGTGTGTGTGTAAGATGGCAGAAGGAGGTGAACCCCTGAAACTTTTCCCCCATCGAAAAAGATGAAGTGAAGTGGCTGGTAACTGTCTGATGACTGAAATCGCAAAATGGCCTGAACAATTACTTAATAAACTGCAAAATGTTACGTTTTCTAATACTTTATTTCATGCACGGATTGCTTCTGACAGAGCTGCACGAGCTCGCAGCGACATTTGCGGGACACTTAGCATGATTGCCAGGGTTCAAAGTGCCAAATGCAAGTAAAAATCAGCGCTAAAACGCTTATTCACCAGTTGCCCAGTAACTTTTTATGAATTTTGACAATGCATGGATGTGAGAATGTGATGTGTCTTAGTGCGATCATCAAATCGCAACGGTTGTGATGTAATTATAGAAATATATAGTCTGACGCGCTGTATGGAGTAAAACAGCTTTCAGCTTCGATTCACAGAAAATGCTGCTCTGCAAGTGCTGTGTGTTTGAGTCGCTTATAATTTGAATTTAGGAACGCAACGTGGACCAAACATCTGTACTGAGAGTGTAGTTTATAAATCTGTTGTCAAAGAAAAACATCTTCCAGGATCTCCCTGTGGTTTTCCGTCAAAATAAAAGCTCAAGGATTTAACGTTTGAAAGCAAGAAATAAAGACATCCATGAATATTAGTATTGAAATCTTACTGTTGTTCTGTAATATAAAAATAACTAATTATTATATAATATAATAACTCTATTAATACTTTTTAATATTTTTATTATAACTATTAATATCTTCTTTAGCTGATCACATGCTTAACTCAAGTGACTGCAACTTTTTTGCAGGTTTAGGCTTACTTAAATGACGGCATTTATTTTATTTATATAATTTTAATTTAATTAAGAAGAATTAAATTATTTATTTTAATTATTTAATCTAAAATACATGTTTACTGCTTTTCCAAATATTCTATGTTGCTTAGAAATATATTGTGTTCAAAGGAAAAAAGTTGTTTTTTACCTAGACATTTTAAAATAACACATTTTAGAGCTGTAATTGCAATACCGTGATACCGTGATATTTTTGCTTAAGGTTATCATACCGTCAAAATCTCATACCGGCCCATGCCTACTCTGGAAAATAAAAAAATTAAAGTGCCCCTATTATGGCATTTGAAAGGTTCCTATTTTTGTTTTGGAAGTCCCCAACAACAGGTTTAAAAGCATGCAAGGTCAAAAAACACTTTAATTGTCTTATAATATGTATTTATTTTTACCTTATTTGCTCAACGACTCTCAAACGATTCGCTCAACGATTCATTTTGCCGAACCGCTTGTTTGCGTGACGCTAATCTGCGGTGATTGCTTAGATGACTTCTGCTGGTTAACACGAGTACAGTATATAGTGCTTGCATCACTTACATTATATTATAATAATGATGGTGCTCCGCTCTGTTCTAAAAATAAAGACTCAGAGAGGAATTAAGTTGTTTTGTGTTTATGTTAGCAAACCTAGCCCACAGCTCGGTGGTAAACACCCAAACAGTCATGGTATATGCGTTAGTCCAACGCAGAAACGTATTGATAAAGCACTGCATTTGTACACCAATGTATTGCTCTATTCTTTATCATAACTCCAAGTAATAACAACGAAAAACATTTGACACATTTCTAGACAATTGCGAGCGAACACATATTGCTGTTAGCTGGTTAGCCGGAGACCTACAAGCTGCGCGGAGCGTACACAAGACACACAGGCTAAATACATACTTGTGCATGTTACAGAGAATGTGGTGATTCTGGCTCGGAATTTGGACGCGGAGACGTCACTGACATATTCGGACTGAACCGTATGAGGGTTTCAGTCCAGTAACGTTACTCTACTTAGGTCATTGAACTGAAACTCAGCATGAGGTTCGGGTTTCAAGTTTTCCCTGGCGTCTGCGCACGCAATAAGTTGGCGGGCAATATGCTAATGTTTCGTTGTGACGTCACAACGAAACGGCTTACCATTCGTTTTACAAACGACTCATTTAATTGATTCAGAGTCGACTCTTACTTTTGAGAGACAATAACTTAATATACGGTGCACTTTCAGATTTAAAACTTTGCAGGATGTTTTCATTCACTTAGAGCTATGTTACACACTACATAAAAGGTAATTTTCAAAAATCCATAATCCAAAGATTTTTTCCCTTTAACATTTAGTATTATTGTTTTAATTAGAAAGTTTAAGTTTAATTTAAAGTCCCCCTGTGGTGAAAATCAAGTTTTTAATGTTGTTTATATGTCTATGTGGTGTTTTTAATATGCTTTAAAACAAACCATGTGCAAATTCATAAGTCAACATAAGTATTTTCTCTTTAAAACTGCAGTGATCAAAATCACTTGTGTTTCTGACGTCACAAACTACCTTGTAACCAAACAACGTGCCGGCGGGCTTTAGCATATCATTAACTATGACCGATCTTAAGCAGGAGAGTCTTAAGAGAAGGTTATCTCAGTATATTTTTCTATTGATATGAAAAATCGGGTAGATTTAGCAATATGGCAGGTGTATGATGTATATTACAATGTTATGATGAACTATATGCCTATCTCCACTGACGTTCTAAGGTGTTCAGAGCTTCTAAAGATACTTATTTTTAGCTGTCTGACTCGCGAACGGGAACATGGTTAGCAACACATTATTAGTTTTATGAATGTAGTCAAGCAAAAGGCTAATCATATTAATTACCATTATGTGTCCGACATTGTAAAAGGCGATACAATTGTGCTGTGTTTACCAAGTGGATCTCTGAGCTCGTGTGAGAATTTTTTTTCACAGGAAAAAACGCTTAAATGTGTCATTTTGGTGATCAAAGATGAGTTTTAAGGGATAAAATTATTAACTACAGGGGGACTTTAAATATTTATTTATTGGGAAAGATCCCTGAAGCGGGACTCAAACTCAGGTCGCCTGAAGCACAAACGTGCTACATGTCGGAGCACTGCCTACGAGACTATCGACTCCGACTATTTTATAAGTAATACATTGCATATTTGTCAAATGCTAACTATGAAGGGAACAGAATTACAATTAAAATGGGCTTCTAAAGTAATTTTACGAAATATAAATACATATAAACAAAAATTTTTGGCCTTGGTTAGGGGGACGTTTGAAGATTTCCATACCTGAAGATGTGCCAATGTTCCAGATGGTCATAGTCCTACAGTAATCATTCCAGCTCAAAAAGGAATGTGCTCAGATAAGCTGGCACTACCGATATGCCAAGCGTAACAAACTTCATAAATAAATGGATAACAGATTTCTAAATTCTCAAGGTGAATATATGGGTTCATTTTTGCCTTGCATTGGATGGCTAAGCAGAAAAGAAATGCAGTACTTGCAAAAGAATGAGAAAATAATAATGGATGATTAGGATATGAAAAACATTTATCATGAGAAAGTAATAATCTTTGGATTGCAGGTATAGACTCACACAGAGCTCTACTTCGAGCTGATGTGAAAATGAAACTTTATATTTAACAAATAAAGAAAGACATTTATTACCTAGCAAGGCCATAACTGTGAAAAACACAAAGGGGATCAGAAACTTGAAGATGAAATGAGTTTGGCCTTGGGTTTGCTTGCTTTCTAAACTGCTCTCTGTATTTCAGCCAGGTCAGCAGTCCGTTTCGATCACAGACAGGGAAGAATGACATTTGAAGGATTTTTAGGCCTACACGCCAATGTATTAGAGCTTTCCAAGGTAGCCAAAAGAAATGCCTTGCAGCTATGCATCACCATTCGCCAAAAATATGAAGCTCAACCACAAAAGAGGAAAATCTGAAACGTAAATAAAGTGATGAGATTGAGAAACCTCAATCCATTCAAACTCAAAATTGCTCCCTGTGAAAATTTTATTGAGTGCAGCCACAGAGAGACCTTCTAGCATAAACTTCAGCTTCCTAAATCGCTGCTGTTTATTTAGCCTGAACGGTTCTGTGAGCCTGTGCATGTCCACAATCCTCCGCGGCAGTTACAAGATACTGATTCATCCCTTTCAGAGGTCACTAAGGTCAAGGAGAATTTTCTGCAAAAAACTTTGCCATTTAAATTTCACTCTCTAGAAATATTAAGCCATATATCCGGACTGGACTAGGTTTTAAAATAGCACTTGAGGTAAAATTATTAACACAGGATGTCTGTCATTTCATGTACTGATTTGAATGGGATTAAGATTTCTGTAGTTCATTTAAAAATATACTACTTTCTTCTGTAGAATACAGCTGTTTCTGTTCATACAATGAAAGTCATTAGGGTCCAGTGTTGTTTTGGACCTCTTAGACTTTCAATATATCTTCTATTATGTTCCACACAAGACAGAAATTCATACAGGTGTGGAATAACATTGAGTAAATGAGATGAAAGAATTTTCATTTTTGGGAGAACCATTTCTTTAAAGTTAAATTTAAGAAAGATCACACTCTGTATGTGTGCATAAATGCGATTTAATATATAATTAAAACATTACGTATTTAATTAAAAGGAGAAATTAATTAAGGTGAGGAACAACAAAGGTCAAAATAAATGAGAAGTGTACAAAATATTTATAGCACTATCACAGACATTCCAATCTGGATCAAATTAGATTTCTCAGAGGAACACAGTTAGATGAAACACAGCCCAACATAAAGAGAAAACTATGAGTATATGAAATAAGTATATGAAACATCAATTTAACTAACCTTATCTCCTCTGGTAAAACTACTTTCAGGGTTTTTGCAGCTTTTGCAGCTTCACAACTTGTCACTTTCACCATGGCAGAGTTTGGAAGGGCTGTGGTGCTGAGTGAGACCTCCTGTGCACCGTCAGCACTGCTCTCCGAAACTAATAATCTGAAACGAACATGACTTGTGATTCTGCTGGGTAGGTTACAATGTTTGAACTTGCTGAGTTTCCAGCCTTCCATCCTTGTTGCTGCATCAACATATAGCAAATCCAGGGCTGTTTGCATTGGCTGTGCTTGACCAAAGAAAACACGCTGAACGTGATTGAGTGCCATTCGACAAGCTGTGGTATATGGCAGCCTGTTTGTGTACATGTATGTGGCCACCTTGAGGTCATACTGTGTTCTATGCTATGCTTCCAGCAAATGTTTCTCAGCACTAAGTACATATAATGAACCTGAATCTTTGAAGAAAACGCTAAAAGTTCCCATAAGACACTGCTTTAAAAACCTTTCTAAGGAAATTATGGATTCCTGAACACCACACTCCATCTTCAGCCAGACCAGCGCTGGACCGGAGGGGACAGGCAACAATAAATTAACCAGTCAGCAACTACAACCAAAACAAAGGCTTACTTCGGCCCAAGGTTTACATTAGGGCTTACAGTACAAAGACTCCTGCCTCTGAGACTCCTTTGAGACACAAAACGAGACTTAATCTGACAATTTTCTCATTATTAACCATGTACAACTGCCTTTTTCAAATACAATTGAAGTGAATGAAGACCACAGACAGCTGTGTTCACCATTTGCATTCACTAATATGGGGAAAAAAGCAGGTCATACAGATTTGGAGCAGCATGGGGGTGAGTAAATGACAAAATATTCATTTTTGTGAACTCTACCTTTCACTAACTAGTATTTTGTATAGAAATTAAGGGTCAAAATATAACTTGTTATATATAACACTGTAATATATAACACTGTGTATGATTCAATTATAACATTACTGTATTTAATAATGGAAAGGGATTCATTAATGTGAGAATCACATTACACAGAAATCAATAATGAATCTGCAAACAAAAAATTAATTATTTGAAAAGGATCATCTATGTCTCATTAAAAAAATATATCATACAGAAACTAAAGGTGTTCCTATGAAGATGGGGTTACATGAGGACTCCTGAATGAGCCAAAATGTAATTGGTAATAATGTAAATGTAATTTTCTCTGTAACTTTTACCTAGGATTGTGTGAGAGATAAAAAAACACTAACAGCCATGTTTGATTCGTACAGGATTAAAATCATTGCGTACATCTGTGCAACACAAATGTACCTAAAATCCTCAGGAGACAACTAATCCTAACTAGTCCCAGCCTGCACTGAAAAAACACTATATTTGGAAATTAAAATCAGCGAGAAGAAAAAAAAGAGAGCTCCTGCTTCTGTGGGCAAATGTCTGGAAAAAAAGTTACAGAGAGAAACATACAGAGAAAAAAAGAGGGAGAGAGTATTATTGGAAGTAGAGTGTGGGAATATTACAAACTTTCACAGCTTTTTTGGTTGTTGGTGTTTTCCTGTATTCTTGGCTTTTCTCTAAGCATCTTAGCTTGTTGCAGGTTTTGTTACATCTAAACTATTAAGAAAAAATACAAAAGCTGAGCACTTTCCATTGAGGGTTGGGTTAACTATTCCTTTGACTTTGTATGTGTTTAGGCTTCTAAGAAACAATATTCATTTCACATTCTTCTCATTTTGTTGTGTGTACCACATTGCTGCTGAATTATAGCTAAATCAAAATGACAGCTCTTCAGTACAAAAAAACATCACAGTGCTGAAATACTGCTGAAGTGGCAACCAACTCTGACATTATTGAAAAATGGAACCGTTCCACTGCAAACAATATTAGCATTCATGTCATGAGTATGCTTCATGGTTCTGCAGCAGCATTTAATAATTCCAATGTGGTACAACAAAGAAATGGACCAAGATTTCTCACAAAATACAGAAAAATACTCTGTAAAAAGGAAATGTTGCAATGCAAACTGAGACTGAGTGCTCCCAACAAATTTCTAAAGGGGACCCATTATGCCTTGATTTTGTTTTTGGGGTCTACGAGAATAGGTTTTCATGCTTGAATGTTCAAAAATAAAATATATATTTTTAACATATTTAACTTTGTTGCAGCACCTCCCTTCCGAGTCTGTCAGTAATTCTCTATTTACTTCAGGTCTCTATGAAGCTCCTTCCGAAAAGTGCGATATGCTCTGATTGGTCGGTTGGACCAGTGTGTTGTGATTGGTCAACCGCTTCGAGCGTGTTGCGGTAATGTAACTCCCCTTACCGTAACTGTGAGTTAACACGCTACTAACGCAACTCAACCATGCCTCACTCTTTTTTTGCGTATGCCTTCGCGGGAATTATTTAAATGAGGAATTGTGTGACGTATGTTCCCAGAAGAAAACTCAAGACTATAATCGAGGCGTTTCAGGGAGTTCAGAAACAGTGCTTACTGATATAGTGAATAACTCCCTTTGGACTGGACTTTGTAACTTTGCAGACCTTTTTTCATGCTCAAACAGCAACATTACGCAGTAAAGAAAGCTGTTTAAAAAAAACAAAAAACAAAAAACAAAAACATAATAGGACCCCTTAATAACTGTTCTCAGTAACATGACTTTGCTCAGCCAATCTGAATTTGTTGACTTAATATGAGATGTTTACGGCTGCGATTGAATTGAGTCAGCTGAACTTCAAAACTGGATCAGTCCAATTCGTAAAAAAAACAACAACAAAAAAGACCCTTCCTCTTTTAGATACATCCTTGTTGTAAACGTTAATATAGTCATCATCCACATTGTAAATGGACACAAAACTAACAAGACTGTAATAATGCTGTGAGAACTAGAGAAAATAAAAGAATGGGTTGAAGAAGATTAGAAAAAACATCTGTACAGCATCATGCAACTTTTTTTGTGCACATTAACATAAATAACAAAATATACACATGTGAAATGAGAAAGTGGAGTTACCCCGCAGACGCCCCTGTGATCATTAATCACACTGCTTAAACTGCCTCTTTGTTATGATAATTAACATGAATTCATATTTCTCGTCTCCCTCTTGGTTTTATAGAAATTAGTGAGAATCGGTGGAGAAAGAGTCCTACAGTATGTACCAACCACCTAAGAGATCTCACTCCAAACCTTTAAAAATTATTCAGTGAAACATTTCCGTTTACATATTCATCATTCTCTTAAGTTAGAACATAGATGGTTTCATAAATTTACAGAGAGCTCATTTCTGCTGCAGTGATGAGGGTCTTTGTATTAAAGGGGACATCAAATAAAGGGGATTTATTTTTCTCTGAAATAAAATAGTTCCAGTTACTATGTAGATATACTCTAACTTACAGAATCTACACTCCCTCCCCACCCAGATGATTTTATGGAAATTAAGCCACACAAAAAGGTAATTTATAATTCATCATAGTTGATTTCTACTAACTACTGAATTAATCAATTATTAAGCTAATGAGTGTCTGTTTGGCCAATTAACAAAGCGCCAATTACAAAAGGATAATTTTTTTTTTTTTTTTTTTTTTGTCAATACTATGCAGAATAAATTCTCATTTAATTCCAGTGTCATTTACAGAAGTATGCATGTCCAATTATCATCCATATTTACAGTATATATAATTTATACCAATTTATACATCATCCATTTGTCTTAAAAGGTTAGTTTTTTGGGTGGACTAACCCTTTAAAGGTAAGGTAGAAAATGTCATGTAAAACAACATTATGGTTTTTGTTGTGTAAGAACCTGGACTAACATTATAAGTGGATTTCAGGGGAAAAAAATAAAATGATACAAAAGTGCAGCATGTGGCCCCTTTACACAAATTCCTAAAAGCAGTTTTAAGCCAGAAAAAAGCAGCAAACAAAAGTGCCATCTCTGAACGTTTCCCTTGAATGCAGCCAAATGGATGCATGGTTCAATGATCGTGCCATTTAGCTTAAGCAAGAAATGCAAAATGGCAGCACTCTCTAGAGAACACTGCATCTTCAGGCGCACGAGGAAGACGCTGCGTGTGAGAGCTGGCCTTTAAAACGCTACCTCAAGGACCAACACTATTTGTGGAGCATGCAGTGCAAAATCAATAAAGACAGAAACATTCTTTAGCAAACATCGCATCAACATACATAGCCTTGATTCATTGTGAGTTTTCAGAGGTAGGATGCAAATCAAATTTTGACCTCCAGATGTTCTGCTCGATGAACGAGTAATTACATGAGTGGGTGAGTCGTCTGAGCATAATGCTAATTGATAATTAGGGAGTGAGAAATTACGAGCAGAAACAATAAAGTGAGCTAATCTGCAAGTAATTTATTTGCCGTCATTAGATTAATAAGACACTCTTCCGATAAGAGATAAAAAGCTTTCACTGTAGCTCATTATGTTTTTCTTTAGTCTTCACTGCAAACCTTAGGTGTGGATATATATAGGAGTGCAGTATGGCTAGATATCAGCATGGCTGTGATTAGCCATAGGCACGAGGCATAATATAGAGGCATATAGCATGACAACAGAGCAACGGTGTGTCTTTAAAAACCCTCTTTTGTGCAGAACTACTTCCTTCCATCACGGATTCAAATCTCAAGTTAACAGATCAGCCCAAGTCTCTGTTATTAATTCTAAAATGTCACTTTAGAACTAGCAACGAAGGAACGCTGAGTTGGTTCATTGAAGGTTAGTTTATTATGTAGAGTAGAGTATTATGACAGTTTGAAAGTCCGCTGAGGAAAGCGATATCTTTGTCTTAGTATCCTTTTAACAGTTAAGGGGATTTACCTTTACATTTGTGAGTTGCGTGTTATAAGGTGTTGTTTAAAGTAAAAAATAATGTCCTTGTTTACAACATTTTTTCAGAGCCTTTCAATATAAAAGTCTTTGCTTCTGACTCACTCATAAATACAGTCTTTGCCGCTACCTAATGGCATAACAATGTAACTTTGACTGAAATTGAAATCCGTCACTAGCAGACCCTTTAGCAAGTTATGAAACTTAGCTTTGCCCTTAGCCAAATCGATTTAGTCTGAAACATGTAATAGATTAATAAAATCAAAGACTGCAATTTGATATACCAAAAATGAATTATATCCCTTATAAGAGCCAGCGGCAAATTCCTGAAGCACTGGCCGAGATAAAGCAACGGCCGCTGACGGCCTGGAGCTCACATCTCCGAAAACGTCTAAACAAAATTTCAAATAGGCCCTATGTTTAAATAAATTGCAATAAACTACATTCTCACCTAAAAAAATTCTTAAAACTACATTCCGTGACACAGTAACAGTAGTTTTTGTAAAATTATCGTGGGTTTTCCGGCAGAAACAAGTGGAGTGACACGAGGGTGACCACCCGTCCCGCTTTGCGTTGTACCGCACAGCATTTTCACCCCTTGTCCCGCACGTCGCATATTGAGAAAATGTCCCGCATTTTCATCAGTCTGTTGGTTTTTAATGATCATATTAGGAAAACGTGCATGCGTTCTTTTGCCTTTTTAAGAAAGCATTTTATTTATTCTTTTTGCTGCGTAGTTTTTCACCTATATTTAACAGCGCTTCGACAAAAGTAACATCCCACCTTACACAAATACAGTTCAGCCGTTTTTTAAATCCTATCCAATGGTTGAAAAGAAAGGAGTAAACATGGTAACTAGTAGGTTGTGACGGCTGTCAATCGAAATGTGGAGCGGAGCGGAGTCAGAACTGTTTCAAAAATAGGGTGACCAGACGTCCCCGTTTTTCGGGGACAGTCCCGGTTTTTGGTGTTCTGTCCCCGACTGGAGCTGTCCCCGGAAATGTCCCCGTTTTACAGCTCGTTCAAAACAACCCGCATATACATTGCAAAAAGTCCGACGAGCATACAGCAGCCTGCTGGAGAAATTGTATAGTGATCATGTTCACCAACAGAGGGGGCTGTGCAGCTACACTTGGTCGCGCGCCATTATCGTCAAATATCAAAATAAGCATCGTTATCGGTTTCAAGGTAGTAACTTACTAACTATTCATGTTAAATTTAAGTAATACTGTTTGTATGTTTTATAACAGGGCCTCAACAGGGTGCACAATTTGCACAATTTTAAACGTCCACAAAAGTTCCACAGTCACAACGCAGCAATTTCCACACACACGTCTTAACTACGTGGTGAAGGTACACTCAGATATGAATAAATAAAAAATAAAATAAAATACTACACGTACTTTGTGCTTAAAATGAGTCTAAAATGCAAAATAATAAAAATAGTTAAAAGGTAAAACAATTGTAATTTCTGTATACAGTAGCTAAAAACAGCTTGTGAAAATTAATATATTCAGTAATGTTAAAAAATATTTGTTAAATGGAGTTTTATATTTATCTTCTTATATTTATGTTGTTTTATTTTTGTAATGTAATGTGCTTTTGTAAAGTCATACTAATGTTATAATAGGCATATTGTTTACTGCTTTTACAGTATAAAAGTTTTTTGGTGAATTGTATTAAAACCAGAGCAAAAATCCTAATAATAAAACTAAATCATAATTATTAATGTAATAATAGCCTATAAGGAACCCACAACAATTAAAAACAAAAAAACATTCAAAAATGTATTGTCCCTGTTTTTTAATAAAAAGAAAATAACAAATCAGATTTTGGTGATATTTTGACCACTCAAAAATAGGAAATGTCCCCAGTTTCCATTTCAGAAATCTGGTCACCTTGTTCAAAAATAGTTATCTGCATGATGCCTGCTGCCTTGAATTTAAATTACATGTAAAATAAAGACATGTTATGTTACATTGTAATGGTGTTTTCTGGAAGGGACTAAAGAACAAAGTATTTTTATCAGTTGAAAGGCAGAATACAAATGTTTTTATTAAGTTAGATAGACATTATATAACAGCTTCAGGTTGTGTTTTACTGTTGGTCACATGTCCCACATTGTCCCACACAAACTTAGTAATCATCTCTCATTTGGTTTGTTTGATAGTGGTTCACCCTACATGTGATATTAGTAGAATACCACATGGCTGGAAAAGGCTCTCAGCCAAACAGATTCAAGAACCAGAACTAATTTAAATCTTGGGTTTGCAAACACTGGATTGTGATTATTTTGTTTTTTTATAATACAAAAACCTAAACAAAGATATTCCAAAACAAATTGTATTTTTTTTATTTAATTATTTTTTTAAATCCCTGTCAGAACAAAGCTTGTCTATTGTATGTTTATTGCAACACTGAATGAGTTCATTCAAAGGTGAGGCAAGCATGTCAGATATCTAGGTCAGCCAAAACCAATCAACTCCACATGATCATCTCCATCATACCAAATATCTCCAAATTATCAGTGGATCATCACCGCTGCTGTGTGGCTGTGTGGGAGAGCGAGTCTCGTGTTTCCAGGCTGCATTAACTCAAGTCTGAGGGTAGACAGCAGAGGAGAGACCCGCTCACACACACTAACCGCAGAGCACTATATATAGAGGATGCATGACAGATCATTGGATCTAAGCTCTCTTATGTATAACTCTGGGAAAAACAAAACCCTGAAGCCTTGAAACACTTCACACACCTCTCCGCAAAGCTGAGAACACATAAATTAAATCAGACAAGGAAAAGGCAGTGATACAGGATACATTTTCACATGCACAAAAGAAATACTTTTTGTACTATCTCAAAACCTTCTCTTTACACCATAAGATCTTTTTTGAGCAGTGGTATGAGCACTTTTCACCAAAATGTATTAAACTGCTTTGTCTGACTCATATTTTTGAATACATTTTCTAAAGCTCTATATTTTTCAATACATTTTCAATAAAAAAAGCAATATTATATAAACATTAGGGCTGTGTATTGCCAAGAATCTGGTGACACGATATGTATCATATCAAAACATACAAAATACAAATTTAACTCTTGGTGTTATTAAAAATATATTTTTAATGAACTTAAAATGTATTCAGAGAAAGAAAGAAAGAAAAAGAAAGAAAGAAAAAGGAGAAAGAAGAGAAAGAAAGGAGAAAAAGATTTTGTTTAAAACAAAACAACTAAAATATTTTTATTAAAGATAAAATATATTTTTATCTATCTATCTTTAATAAAAATATTTTAGATTATTGTTGTTTTTTAAAAAAATATTTTTCTTTCAATTTTTTCTTTCACTTTCTCTTTCTTTCTTTCACTTTTTCTTTCTTTCACTTTCTCTAGATAGATGATTGATAGATGATGGATAGATAGATAGATAGATAGATAGATAGATAGATAGATAGATAGATAGATAGATAGATAGACCACTGTTAACAAAAACCAAAGTACTCAGGTGTGAAATAATTGACGTTTATTAAAATATAGTTATTAAAAATAAACTGATGTTTCATTTCTTGTACAGATGAGTCCAAACAATGTGAAGAGGGCACAAGGTGGCACTGGAGAGCACAGTGCCCCCTGTAGTCTTAGACTCCGCCCTTTTATGCAGATCTGTTTCCTGTGCGTTAGAGAAACCAAAATGGATTTGGGTCCTTCACACATTGTATTCATCTCTGAATTACTATCTCTGAAATGTCACGGATATTGCTGTGCTCTTTTGAAAGAAGTAAGAAAGGGTGAGGGCAAAGGGTGATATGCTCGAATGCACAGCAGGGTCACCGCTTGCGCTGACCTCAACAACACAGCAGATTCTTTTAATTCATGATATATGCATGCAGAGAGCTTAGCATCTTCCTTAATTCTAATCTATTGTGAAAAGGGACCAGAAAACAAGACAACAATAGGAAAATTCAGTTTGCAGCCATTTTGATTCTTGAAGCAGCAATACAGACCGATATAAATGTGCTCCTGGTGGGCAGGTGCTCTTGTACGGGGTCATGCCTACAAAGCATCACTTCATCATACACTGACAGAAGGCATTAGAGCATACACATGCCATCTGTGTGAGAGTGCATACATGACCATGTGTACACACAAAGCCATGTAATAAATTCACACCTGTTCCTTTAAACACAGCCACCCACACCCAGAGCTGAACTTAACACATGATTCATTGACATACCAATGTCCTCTGAACTCAACCACCCACTCAGTAAAACCACTCGACTTATCGAACACCACATTGCTCTTATAGGAAAAAGATGGTAAAAACATGCTGCATTAAAGCACAACTCTCATGGCCTTTACTTTGGGTACCGAAATCAAAATGTTCATTGATGTTTTTAGTGTTTTTTTAATCTCTTTTCAATAAAAACATGTATATTGTGGTATATATGTAGTTAGACCCATTTTTTTCTATGCATTATGGAAGCCCATTTCTGACACACAAGAAAAAAGTGTGGTTGATAAATCATAATGAGATATAAAGCCAAAATTATAAGATACTAAAGATAAAGTCAAAATCATAACAAAAAGTCAATTACAAAAAAAAAAGAAAAAAAAAAAAAAAAGACCTTTTTCATGTCATATGACTTAGTATCTCATCTTCAGTTGCTTTTTTTATATCTCATAATTTCGACTATCTCAAAATTTTGAATTTTTATGTAATCTGAATTTTCGTGTCATATCAGGATTGTGATTTACTACTATTTCTTGTGTGGCGGAAATGGAATTTATAATGTTTGTTTGTATCACCCACTATTTCACATACTGCCAATGCATATTTTATTTATGGGTCACTAGTTTTATTAAGTGTTAACAATGAAATTATGTGGTTTTTATAATCAATTAACACTGCTTTTGTCATTTTTTACAAGATGGACAAAATTTGTCACCAAAAAAGTAATTTGGTTTAACCAAAATTTCGGTTTTACCGAATCACACTTTTGGTTATATCGAATGACGATATCTTCAAACAATGCTAACAGGCTGATATCTAGCAAAAGGACAATCAAACATTTTATATTTAGTACAAGTTTTTAAAATATTACGACATTTTCCATGTTTTATTGCAGTTGTACCGAATGACCTGATGTTTCAGGACATGCATATGAGCAAGTGAAAACATGAATTTTTCAAATAGTTAAAAGAGAGTTAGTTACTTTGCTTCATGACCATGTGGTCCTTTGAATGATGTCACATCCTGTCACATGGTATTGACCACATAACTTGATCGAAAAAAGGTCCCTTAATATTGGTTACTCCGAATAACATCAATGAAATTCATTTTTCTGGACAGTTTCTCATAACAAAGCAATGACTTCTACACATAATTTTAAATACCATTTTGCACTATGTTGATATATGATGTTATAAAATTATGCCAGAATAAAAACTATATACATTTATTACATTTTAAGATATTTTAATCACAAACATAATGGCTGTATTGTCCTCAGAACAGTTAAACCGAATGACCTTTTGACACTTCAAAATCTTTAAAATACCTTTATATATAGCAAAATATAATTAAAACCTTTTGGATTCAATAAAATAGATCTAGTTGTACTACCTTACACACTTTGAATGTCATATCTTTGTTTTTTATGATTATTAAGGCATTTGGACATAAAAATGACCCGTCACGTCATTGACCCTTATATAAATAACACTTATTTACTACTGTCAAGATTGTTATTGAATTGATGTCTTAATTAATCTTAAATAAAAAGATAAACAACTGATAAACAACTTTTCCCTTGTACAGCACAAAGCCATGCAAAATTCTGTCACAAAACACATTTACCTTATTAGCTTACCAACAATGCCGTTTGTATTGTGGAAAAACAGTAAAATTGCCAAGTCCTCAGGAAAGACATTTTACAGCTTAATGCTGATGAATAAACATTGTGATCTCATTCTGAAAGGTGTGTATGCCAAACGTGCTGTGCTAATTGTATCTAACTTCAGTATCTGTTACTGAAAATGAGCCTATTAACTTGTTCCAGAAAATGAGCTAATAAAACGGCATTTTCCACATAAAGATAAACTGATTACACCATAAATGCAATACCAGCCAGTGCCAACAATGTTATACGTGAGAGCTAGATTTTAAAAACCTACATTCATAGTAATGCAGGTTTGACCTGCTCTAAAAATTCATTTCGTTTTTGACTATGGGTTACAGATAAAGTTTGAAAATCTGCGTCAATCTGTGAGTATAAAATGTAAAACATCTCAGCAAGCACACTTTGATTGGCTGTGAGCGTGGAGGCTTTTTTAAAAGGGTGAGCAATGACCAAAAGCATCCTAGAGCTCTACCAGGACTCTTAATAAAAATCCCCCAAGAGCTTTGGTGGGAGACGCTGCCAAAGGCGCTTAAAGCGCAGCTCCCTGTTAACTCAACATGTGCTTATGCACTTAACTCATTCCCTCTCCTTCTCATGTTCATACGCATGTGCAAACTATAGTGAACTGCCTACCTAAACTGCATTTTAGGCATCACAGGTTTCAAAACGTACACATCCTGATCATATGCTGCCTCTTAAAGTCTGCATGAAACGGAAGTTGCGATAGTCTTTTATTCCCTATCCTGACGTATATGAAACAGCGAGTGAAACTGCTTCTTGAACAAGAAAAAATGACTTGATTTTGTCCTTTGGGAATTGATTGGATGGTTGATGTTGCTGTGATCTCATGTGAGTGACAGGTTGCCCCATCATCAGAGAAGAGAAGAGATGTTGCTGCAAGAGGGAGGGGAAGTTATTATGATTGAAGATTAGGAGGGCTCATGAATTAAAAAAATAATAATGTGCAAGGATAAATCATTTATAATAAATACTGCAATATTCCATTACAAAAAAACAAGAACTGTCCATTTTGATTACATGATGAATTTAAGATACCTAATTTTAGACTAGTTTAGCGTATATCTATGGAAGCCCGTTTCCGCCACTAAATAAAAAAATAAAAACAGTAATTGCGACTTTTTATCTCAGAATTCTGACTTTTTTTCTCACAATTGTGAGTTATGAAGTCAGAATTCTGATATATAAACTTGCAATTGCGTGATATAAAGTCACGATTCTGACTTTTTTCCTCGCAATTCTGACTTTATATCACGCAATTGCAAGTTTATATCTCGCAATTCTGACTTTATATCATGCAACTGCGTGTTTATATCTCAGAATTGTGACTTTATAACTCGCAATTGTGAGAAAAAAAGTCAGAATTGTGAGAAAAAAAAAGTCAGAATTGTGAGATATAAACTCATTGCGATATAAAAAGTCTTAATTCTGAGATAAAAAGTCACAATTACTGTTTTTATTTTTTTATTTAGTGGTGGAAACGGGCTTCCATATATATCCCATAATGCAGTGCGAAAAGGCAAGAGAAATACTGATTGCATGTTTGATAATACACATTTTATACTCTGCAAAGTATTCAATAAAATAGTTCAGCATAAATAAAATTGAATTGTTTTACTCAACATACATTGTCAAACTCTTTTAGAATCAATTGATTGAGCCAAATATCCCACATGGAGCACTAACTGGGTGCCACACGGATGTGCTGCAGATGTAGAAAGTGTACAAATCGCTCACTCGATGTTAGGATGCAGACAGTTCATTGGGTTTTAAGACAGAGCTTTAAATTACTTATAATATGACTGTAGTGTAGTACTACCCAAGACGTGCCTTGATTTCCTCTAAGATAGTGCAAGTGTGATTTTTCTCAACAATGAAACCATAATACATCCACAAAAACAGAAAAGTACAACTGTTTGCAGGGGTAATGGAATCACAGCTCTAATGGAAAGAGAGAAAAAGCTCATTATGCATTCACAGCTGATACGTCTGTCTGGCTATCATTACGGCAATGAGACAGCAGAGGTGTGAGGAATGTGTAGCCAGACCATTACACTCTGATTCAGGCAAAAAGAGCATTAGTATGTGAATGATTACAACGATATGGAAAAATACTTTGTGACATGGGTTACATGTTAAGGGGATAAAAAATTCTATTAGAGTTATACGGTTTGAAGTCTATTTTTCTTTCCATTTTTGAATTTGCAGAAGAAAAATAGCCATGCCAGTGTTACCGAGTCCAGCTCAGGTAATAGATCTCTCAAAATTATTTCACAGGAGCCAGGTGAATTTCAAAGCTGGAAATGTGTATAATTTAGGGGTAGAGATGCATAATATATCAGCACCATATCGGTTATTAATGTTTTTCTCATTTTTCTATATTGGTCACTTTTGGATAAACATGTATTTGCTGATGTTGAATAGTTCATTTATTGCATTTTTACATTTAGATTAACTTGCTGTCATTGACACCCTCTTACATCTAAAAACACAAATGTTAAATGTAATCTTTAGCAAATCTCAAAACGAATATTAATCTTCCAATATGTTGTTACTTCACTTGTGCGTCTTTAACATAATTTCCCCACAACATTATGTGCTTTTAAGATGAAGCACCACTAAAGACTGACCACTACAGACAGTACCACATATTAAATGGACTGAATTTATGTTCCTTTTAGCCTTATTTTTACTCGCATCAAATTAAATGTGGCATCCATTTTGACTAAACCATACTAATGCGTAATAAGCACATCAAAACACTGCGGTTTTACTCATATAACATCACTACAAATTCAAGTTAGAGAAGATTGGAAATAAATTGAGTATCCAGAACAGTCCAGAGAGATTCTAAAAAACACTTTAATGCAGTTTAGAAGCCTCACAATGACCAGACCCTCTTAAACTTGAGATGACTGAATTGAATGCATCTCCATAAGTGATCGCCCTGAGTCCAGACCAGCTGCCCAGGAAGCATTTACTTATACCAGACATCCTGATTTAGCATCGATATAAAGCTATGGGATGATGTCATAAACTGCATACCGCAATCAGATAAGTATCCCAAATTTACGATCACGTCGCTATTCTCATACACGCCTGCACATTTAATATGGACGGACGATGAACGGCCATTAATATTTCTCTGAGCCTCACACATTAAGCAAGCCCACAGACATATCTCACCAAAAGCGTAATGCAGAGAAAATTATAGACGTGTTTATTATGCCACATTGACGGATGCGCTCGAACATCTAAACGCTGGTGTTTTTGAGTTTACTCCCCCATTTTTAGTTTATCGTCTCATTATGTCAAATGAGTCTTTGGGTCCTTGGATGTAGGAAGCAGTTTGTCTCCTCACTAAAACCCATCCAGCTTTCATCTCTGGAATTATCGCCGCACTGCAGCCTGGCAGATGAGAGGTATTTGTCCTTGGGCTTGCGGATCGTAGACGCCTTGATGCGTGTGTGTTTACAAAGTAATTCTGGCTTCCCCTTCGACTCTATTTTATGTTAAGCTGTCATAAGTCAGAGTGACACGGTCTCTCCTCAAAGAAGAAAATCTGGAATTATTTGCCGCTGACAACATGCTAAGACTGTTGAACCAGATGACAGCAATGTGAAAACACAGCCGGGGCCTGATGCGGGAAGGATATTCGAAGCACATGGGTTCGCGGACGAGCGAATGCTCCCTGGCACCCTGCAGAGCAGAGCATTTCTACTGTATGGCTTAATATAGTTAAAATGAAACAGCTGGGCCAATAGAAGAGCTGATGATTGATGGGGAGATGGTCAAGAGCTGTCAGATATGAGAGATCATGCTCTTTTGTCACCTATAGGCCAGGCTTCCCGGGCTGATGTGATGTGCCATTAGAGGGCCTGTCTGCTGCAGTCTATGAATAAGCCAAAGGCAGACAGCATCACAGCTCTTTGAGATGTCACAGCCATTGTGATGAAAAGCCATGCTGGCCCTTATAAAGCCATGCTGGCCCTGACACTTATAAGCACAAATGATACAAACATGTACATCAGTGTCAGAAATAAACATTTTAAGGACTAAATTTGCCCCATTTCTTTACAGTATGACCACATTTTTCTCTAACACACAAACGCAGAGCATGTCTTCGATTTATGTTAAATGCATTTGAATTGAATAAATTAACTGAAATAAATTCTCAATCTAAACTGTTACCCAAAGGTCATGGAAGTTGATGGAAACATTTTAAAGGATTAGTTCACTTTAAAATGAAAATTACCCCAAGCTTTACTCACCCTCAAGCCATCCTAGGTGTATATGACTTTCTTCTTTCAACTGAACACAGTTGGAGTTATATTAATAAATATCCTGACGCATCCAAGCTTTATAATGGCAGTGAACGGGGCCAACGAGTGTAAGCTCAAGAAAGTGCATCCATCCATCACAAACGTACTCCACGCGGCTTAATAAAGGCCTTCTGAAGTGAAGCAATGTGTTTGTGTAAGAAAAATATCCATATTTAACAAGTTCTAAAGTAAAATATCTAGCTTCCGCCAGACCGGCTTCCATATTCAACTTACGAAAAAAGCATTAACAGACTTCGCGTCAGTTCCATTTTCTTTGTAAGTTGAATACGGAAGGCGGTCTGGCAGAAGCTAAATATTTTACTTTAGAACTTGTTAAATATGGATATTTTTCTTACACAAACACATTGCTTCGATTCAGAAAGACTTTATTAACCCTTTATTAACCCAAAAGGCCTTTATTCGTAAGTTTAATATGGAAGGCGTTCTGGCAGAAGCTAGACATTTTACTTTATAACTTGTTAAATATGGATATTTTTCTTAAACAAAAGCATCGCTTCACTTCAGAAGGCCTTTATTAACCCCCCGGAGCCATGTGGAGTACGTTTAAGATGGATGGATGCACTTTCTTGAACTTCAAACTCGTTGCCCCCGTTCACTGCCATTATAAACTTGAACATTTATAGAGGATATTTATTAATATAACTCAGATTCTGTTCATCAGAAAGAAGAAAGTCATATACACCTAGGATGGATTGAGGGTGAGTAAATCTTGGGGTAATTTTCATTTTAAAGTGAACTAATCCTTTAATATAGAGATGCACAATATTAATGGAAAAGGTGGAAGAGAGGGGGTACACAGGAGGATGTTAAATGCCTCAGGTGGAACCACTGAACCACCTTTCTATCTCACAATTCAGACTATTTTTTAGAGTGTACATCTCTCAGTTCTGACAAGAGTGTAAAAAATTGTACTCACGATTCATTTTATTTGTGATAGTGCCATATATTCATTTGTTGTTTTTAGGAACCCAATCAATTTAAATATAATACTATGAAATAATAATAACTTTATTATCCTTAATTCTAATTATAAAAATATGGGGTTGTGCACAAAAATTTGGGGAATGTGAAAAAGTGAACCTACACACTGTGCACACATTATAAGCAACTCATCAAAGCACATGCAGAATTCACACACACTATGTGAGCAGAGCATATTTATTCTGGTGAATGGGACACAACACTGTGTGGTTAATGGTGAAGGTCCTGCTCACGCTCCCAGTCTCAATGCTTTGTCTTGTTAATATGTGCGCTGAAATGATAACACTGCTCATAAAGTCTGTATGAATCCAGTGTTAGTGTGGTGTTAGGTGTGAAATGCAAACAAAACTGTATAAAAAAGACATTTTCAGGCAAAAGTGTTTGTTGGCTAAAGTATCAGTGAAACCTTGGTCACATTTAGTCACTTATAAAACAAATTAATACATACAATCATTGTCTTCCATCAAATGCAAACATACATCTCTAGAAGTCTCTTAAAATGCCTGATTTAGAGTTTCATGATCCTTTAATTTATAGATATGACGAGTGTATTAGTTTGAATACTGTTTTAAAAGCAGATCAGACTGGCAATATGAGAGGGCAGTTTAAAAAAGGAGATTAGAGTGATTATTAGAGAAATACAGGGCTAGATTCTTTACCTCTGAGTCTAAAGAATGTCTGCTGCAGCACAGCATTATAGAATGTCCAGAGAGACATAACTGTGACATCACAGCTTAAAAAATTTGAATGTTCAGAATCAATATAATACTCAGTTTGCTTGGCTGTCTGCATTACCCTGTTCTGCTCAGTTGAATGCAACAGTCCGTTTGCTTGATTGCAAGATTTGTTCTGCTTGACAATATTCAGGTTGCAAGTTTCACTCTGCTCAACTGCATATACAATTCAGTTTATATATTCAACCTGCAAGACTGTCTATAAAACAAATTTGAACTGTTGTCTAAAGATTCAACTGGCTCAACAAACACCAAGCCATGCTAGCCATGACTAGTCTGGTGCTTTTACGATATTTCTTTAGCAGGGTGAACAAACATTCACCTAATACAATACAATTGGAGGGCACCAAACAAGAAAAAATGATCAAGAAGCCAACCGAGAGAGAACTGGAATGGCACTTCACAAACTCTGCCTCCCACACTGGCTAAGAGACTGCCACTGCATCTGAGACTGAATCTGTCTCGAAGACTGTCACTATCTCTGAAACTGCCACTGCCTCTCGGACTGCCACTGCCTCTGAGACTGATGCTGCCACTGAGACTGACACGGTCTCTCAGACTGATACTGTCTCCGAGACTGTCACTGCCACTGAGACTGCCACTGCCTCTTAGACTGACACTGCCTCTGAGACTGACACTGCCTCTGAGACTCACACTGCCTCTGAGACTCACACTAACTCTCAGACAGTGCCTTGGAGACGAAAGTGAGTCTCAAACTGCCACTGCATCGGAGACTTCCACTGCATTAGAGACTGTCACTGCATCAGAGACTGCCGCTGCCTCTCAACTGCCACTGGATCTGACACAGCTACTGCTTCTCAGACATCTACTGTCTCTGAGACTGCCACTCCCTGAAGACCTGAATCCATTTTAACTTTCATCATCTGTCTTATTCTCTATAAAATGCAATAAAAAAATAATTTTTTACTGAAATCATTCCACAGTGAAAAGCAATGCAGTCTTATTTCACTTATTTATTAAACACTCCATGAATTTGCTTTTTCAGGAATAATCTGCACCAAAATTAAATGTAATGAGCTCAAATATATTGCATTCCAACTGTTTGATGCTCTACAAGTTAAGCACATTATTGAATATCCTATTTAATTACAATATTCAATGATGTGATCAATATTGAACTTGCCCAGTGCACAGTGTTTCAGTGAATCCCAATGAATTTGAAAGTCAAGGTGTAGATACGAAAGAAGTATAGATAAGGTTACTAATGTTGATAAGTAGGGATCAATCACAATCACAACGCGCAGTGATAACAGCTAGAGAGAGAGAGGAAAACCTGCCGTTTTCCGTGGCCGAAATTTCGGTGCATCATCTATTGTTGTTAATTTAAATATTGTTATTTAATAAATATTATTTTATATAAATAATATGCCGTATTTGGTATTGAGAAAGGGTCCCTTAATAGTATCAGTGAAAGTTATATTATGCAATTAGATGGAGGCAAAGACTCCTTGAGTGAGTAAGAACAATGAAGTTATTTTAGCACTGTGGGAAATCCCCTTAACTTTTAAAAGGACAAAGATAATGCTTTCCTCAGCAGTATTAAAAAGTTGCGAAAGTTTAAATTTACTGTAAATCAAATGTACTGTACTAAACTGTTTTTTATTTTATATAAAATATATATTTTACAAAATAATTGTTACTCTAAAATTATTATAAAAATCAAAGCCATATGTCTATCCAAGTTGTGTTCCAAATTTGAAGTTGATAACACAAAAATTGAAGTTACTATGAGATTTTGTTTATTGTATCAAAAATATCCACCGGGTGTCACCCACATTCCATTGAATTTTTTTATGCATTCTCCTGTAACAAATAAATACATTTCTGTCCAAATATCACATCTATCACAAAACAATGTGGAACAAATATGCGAAATATGGAATATTGAGACTCAGACCTTTCCAACGATATGCGTTTTGTCAAGATTAGAAAAGGTTTTGATAATAAAGTAGTTAAAATAAATTTTGCAACATGAAACCTGACACCGCCCACTGGGGGAGAAGCTCACTAAAAGAATTTAGAGTTCCATGGTAACGCAACATCCAATTTCAAAACAGTTTTCACAGGATGAATTTTGAGTTTGTAAGCTTTCAAATGATACCATATGATGATTACTAAAATTTGTGATATGAAAAAAGGCGATAAATAAAAAGAGCACCAAGCGTCCCGCTAGCGGGATGTGACAATTAAGGGGTTAAAATTTTGGCTGATAAGATGATCAATTATTATTTTCATGTTATGGCTGATAAACAATAAATGGCTGACATTCAATTTCTATACTATTTTAGATATAAAAATAGTAACAGATATAATAGATAAAAAAAAATACATCACTAAAAATTACATGCAAAATAATTTAGGTATGAAAAATGCATATTTATTTTGAGATCTGCTAAAGATTACATTTAACAGTGTTATTAAATCTGTGTTTTTTTTAAACATTAACTTTAAGTAAGCGTTAAATGACGACAATGGTAATCTAAATGTAAAAAATATAGGAAATAAGCATGGACAATTAAATATATCCAAAATCAACCAATATATAAACTATCAACAGATGCAATAAAAAAATCTGTAATATCACCAATAATCAATATGGTACCTATTGTGACCAAACATTTTAAATATCTGAGGAATTTCCACCCTTTTTTTTTTATTTCTGATAAATATAGATGCATGAATGAACATTTAGGGAAAAAAATCTACACTCCGGCATGAGAGTTCAATGGGTCTCTAATCCTAGTCACATTTGTGCACACGTCAATACAGTTTTGCACTGATTGGCTGGGGGTTACGAATGTCGCTGCATTCTGACAGTTGATGGTAAATCCTTTTGACAAGCCAGGGTTGAAGAAAAGTCGACCTGATAGTCGGGTGCTTGAAGAACAGAGGTCTGCACTAAGGAGCAGGGCACCGTTGTGTGCAATCCTTCTAATATCATTGATTTCCCTGTCCAGCTTTCTCCGCCATACCTCGTTACGCACACACTCTGACTTCTACTGTTTATGAGCGATCGCTGTGCTAATTACCATTCTCATGTAAACACAATACATCCACATCATTAGACGTCATTAAAGGAGCATTTGTTACGATTTCACTCTGACCGTTAATAAAACAATTTCAGAATGTTAGCCAGATCTTTCCGGCCTCACTTGAAAATTTTCCAATTATAAAGGGTTCATTAAAAACAGGAGTTTACAGGGGACTGACTTCACCCGTGTCGGGTTCAGATGAACGGTAGTTTGAGAAAGCAGAATGGGTCATTGAAATTTAAAGAGGTAGCTTTCAGCAAACTCCAAATCAGGGCAGTGAATATAGATGCAATAAGGTAACCGAAATTTGATGTGGTGCAGAAACGTTTTAGTGTAATTACAGATCGTCGTGTGCTGCCAAGTGAAAACACAAACATTTCTGGCCAGATGCATGTATGTAAATACACCAAACAAACACCAATTTTCCTTTGATTGCCCTTGGCTCTTGCATTTTTCTAGTCCATTATGAAGAAGAAAAAAAACTGTACGGTTTGTTACGGTTCACTCGGTTGAACATACATGCCAAAATGTTTTCCAAATTTTATCCTGATGGAAAGCAAACACTACACATGAACATTTATACAAATTATCCACCAGCACACACATGCACTATCCACAGTTCGCCGGGCCACTGCAAGAGTTTAGGAAATCAAATAGATGCATTAAAAAAAAAACAAAAAAAAAAAACACACAGCTGGTTTTCTAAATGGCAGATAAAGGCTGTTTACCTTCTGGAAGAGAGCAGGAACCTGCTGCAACTTAAACCTGTGGAAGACAAACACATCATACATGGCAGCCACAGCCAGCACCGTCACGCCTTGTTCTTTCCATAGCATGCTGAAGGAAGCACATGCCAAGGTTCCCAAGAACCACGTCCAGCTTCGCCCGTGGGCACCGCTCGTCCTCGGGGTACAGTGGCATATGTAGCAGCGCAGGGCCAGAAGGAAGAAGAGGGCGGCTCCCACGTCGGCCCGGCCCACGATGCCTGCCACGGCCTCGGTGTGGATGGGGTGAGCGGCAAAGAGAAGCCCAGCCAGCAGGCTCCAGCAACCCGACCCCAGCAGCAGGCTTGAGAGGCTAGAGAACAGGGCAGTCGTGGCGCAGTGTAGAACCACATTGACCAGGTGGTAACCCCAGGGATCTAAGGCACCCAGGGCATAGTTGAGTCGAAAGGAGAGCGTGCAGAGTGGACGATAGGACTTATGGCTACCGCTGTGGGTGAGAAGTGTCCCCCAGAAGTCATCGTAGAATATGTTGATCCAAGGCGTTTCGGGGAGAAGGTCCTGGTTGGTCTTGATAGCACGGCTGTGTGGGGAAAAAGAAAGAGTTGGTGATACACAGTCAAAACACATTAACAGAATTATTCAAATTTATCAAATCTGTCAATTAATTCACTACAGCGCACTTAAGGACATTGCTTTGAAGAGTGAAGGTTGACTTAGTCCTCATGCCACATTACTTGTTCTGTTATTGTATGAGCTGCTCTATGAGTGTTGTGACTGACATTCGTCACTTGCTAAAGGCCTTGTGTCCTAACACAGCAGTCTTCTTGACAAAAGATCACGAGCGGGCATGTCTAAAACACACACATCAAAAAGGCGTGAGACAATATTGGAAAATATAACTCTGCATGTAAGCCATGCATGTAATCTTTCGAAAAGTCACTTGTCACATAGCAAACTGTTTCTCCTGTCTTTTTGTGTTTAAATTTATTGCCAATTTTTACAGTGAACAATAAAACCATAATCAAATTTTTAAGAGTCAAAAAGAAAAATAGAAAAAAATATATTAAAAACAATTTATAACAAATGATTTATGCAGTTTTATAGGGCTGCCTCTTAATAGTCGACTAACCGTTAGTGGACGAGAAGAGGCGTAGTCGACCAAAATTGGTTTTAGTCGGTTAGTCGCAGAAAAAAAAAAAAAAACCTCCACAGGAAGTGGCGGAATCACACAGTCCGTGAAGGACAGATCGTTAACGGCAGGAAATCCAAACATTCGCCTATCATTCATCGAACTTAAATATGGCTTATCACTTGAAATATTAAGTAGTAGCAACTTTACAAGTCTGCTCGCTCTAACGTTAACTTAGATAAATGCGCGCTATTATTTGATGATATATACATATATATAGAGAGAGTGTTTGTAATATTTATTACAATATATATTTATAAGTGTTTGTGTGGAGAGCACGCTTACTGCATGACATGGAGGCGCCGGTGCAATCGCTTAAAATACTTTAAAATTGATTTTTTTGTCATACAGATAAGAATATTCCAACATTCGAAACTGTAAATGGTTTGCTTTTATTTCTGTAAACTCACAATAACAATAAAACGTTGTGCTTTTGTAAAATAATGAAAACAAACAGGATGCGCTTTCTGCCATCTCGGTCTCAAGTGAACTTGAGTGCGTCACAAAAACTAACTGAAACTCAGCATATACTTGCCTCACAGACATGATAAATATATCTATGGAAAGCTTGAAATGTCTATTTTAAATTAACCGATTCAAATCTAAAACAAATATACTCAGATTATGTAATGTGTAGGAAACGTGCGTATAGGCGCGTCCACTACTGTGGAGACTTCATCTCTGCAGCCGAAAACACACAAAACACTAGTTTATCAATAAATGATTAAAATGTTCAGTCTCGGTCTGTTTTTTTTTCACGCCACATTCATAGTCATGTTTGCCGGTGCACTGCGGCAAGCTTTATGCATGTGTTTGAGCGCTGATTAGGCTATTTATTATATAGGCTATTGGTGATTAAAGGCTCATTATTATGATTTATATGGACTATTAATATTAACGCGCAATTAGTCGACTCATCTCTTAAATGAATGACTACCAATATGATTTAACTGTTCGTGGGGATCATAAAGAACCCTAGAAACTGCAAATCAATGTGTGACAATACCTTACATTGATTCTGACTTTCCTCAGTTTAGAAAATGAGGACATGTATTGCACCCTTGACCAAAAATAAATAAATGATCAATAGATAAACGGGGACCTCCATTTAGTTGTAAGCAAGCATGAAGTGGTACCAAATGTCTGTCAATCAAACCGACTGTGCCAGAAAGAAACTCTAAGACAAAGGGAAAGAAAAAGCTAAGGGGAATGAAAAATGCAGAAATGCAAGAAAAGAGTGACTGGAAGGAGATACGTTCCATTTACCCCCTGGGAGAAGGCTTTGGGACTCTAAATATGTCTGAAGAAGGCCTCATAAAAGCCTAGAGTTGTGCAGGGAACAGGAGGAGGCAGGGCGTGATATGCTCTGGAGGCCATAGACACATACTGTGCCCATGTTGTCTGCTTGCGTCGCGCCGCCCAACAAGACTGTGAGAGCCCTCAAGGAAACAAACAACACAAACACGTGTAAACAAAGCAACTAGGCAGTTACGTTATTCCATATGCAGTCATCCGTGCCAAAATCCATGTCATTCAAACCCTAGGCGGTGATATCTTGCTGTGAAACAAACACCCTCTACCCCCTGTGATCGTGAATATAAGGCTGCACACATGAAGATGGTGTTGAACTGTCGAGTGTAATTAGTCTCCTTAGAGAGCGCAAGCAATGACATAAGCTGTAATTAAAACATGCAACGGGAAATACGTGACAAGTGCGATAACGGACCATCTAAGCGACAGAATAATCAGTCTTCACAGCAATGGCGCCAAGAACGTGTAATTAACACAGAATGGAGACAAAAGGTTTAATGGAAACATGTTTACGAGAGAAAGATATGACGCAAAAAGAGCAATGGATCCCTGGCTGTAGAGCCAAAGTCTTTTATCATTTGCTACTAGCTAGCACACTTGCACAGTTGCCAGCAGCAAACACCCGTCTACTCCTTGTCCATGAGAACAGATGGAAGTAAGAAAAGTGAGGAGATGTTACAAAAGACTAAACTGCCAAAAAGAACTAGTTCAAGACATGTTTCAGCTTCTTTGAAGTCTTGGGGGAAATTTTTGACAAGACGCGTTGAAATTGCGGCCATTACTTTGTAAGAGTCCACAAGAAAAACAGATGCATCGAGAACTACATTTCTCCCTGAGATAAAGCTCTCCATCATCCGACACATTAAAAATCTCTGCCTTGACTTCGAATAATTCATTGTCTTGGCAGACTTTCCTGATCCCTCCCCCTCCCCCAAGGTATACCTTCTTTATTTTCTCCAAACCATTCATCAAATTAGATCGTCATCCTTCCAAACAAAGGGGTACACGAGAGCCATTGTGGTTCAATTACACCTCTGAATCAATTGGAAGGAGTTGCCAATTTACTGGATACTTTGGTGAGCCAGAGAAAACAAACACCATGGCCTGAAGACTCAACACCAAGCAGCTCAGACAAGACATCAGACTGTGCCAGCAGCAGGCAGGGGCTTCAGAGATTGGATTTCGCATAAAGTGTGAATCAGAAAGGAACACTTGGAGCTCTAGTGCTGGATTGTAACTGAAGATCAGGAACAGCGGAGGCTCTCGGATTGTATGACGAGTACATGAATTCTTGAGCCACTGCCTGATTTGGCTTGACAGCACCCCGAGGAAGTCTGACTCCCTAGAATGATTCTAATTGGTGTTAGTGAGACAAATAACGTGAAAGCTAATCTCTGGCATGGGTTGATGCGTCTTGCCTGTAGAGGATGTCGACAAGGATAGGAGTCCAGTAGAAGCTTTTTTATATGCAGGAGCACATTCTTACTCTAGACAACTCTCAGGGGACCAGTGGTATCACGCGATCCCGAAACTGGCCACTTTGCTTCATCTAGAGTCCAATCAGCATGCCGGGGATACTGTGACCACATCTGTCAAAGCATGTTTGCTTATCACTCTATCCTTGCCGTGACTGGTACGTTGTTACGTTTTAGATGACCGCAGCTTTAATGAGAAGTGAAATCCAAAATAAGTCCTGTGTAATCTAGAACCCAGTTCCCTCAGACTGGGAGCAAGATTTAGCTCTGCGGCCATGAGAGGAACTTAAATGCTGCAGTGTCGATAGCAGGCTGTGACCTCAATGTTTTCGGACAAGTACAGCTTTGCTAGATCCAAAACAAAGGCTTATAATTCGAGCCAAAAGCAAAACAAACCATACAAAGTGTCTGGTCTCTGGAATCAAAAGCAAGAAGTGACTAACTACAGTGCAATTATATTTCGTGGATTGTCTTTCTTTACGAATCGGACTTAGTCTCGACGCATGATTAGCTTAGAGCACATGGTAAATTCTTTCTGCCAAAGTGCATGAATGTCAACAAGTGTTCATATAACGCAAGTACATCCAGGGTCTATTCTTTTTAACTTAAAGCTCCCTAAATAACTTCTCTGAAAGTCAAAAAATTGTTTCAGATATTCTTCTGAAAGTTTTAGACAATGCACAATTGTTTTCTATTTGTGCCAGCAAGTGAAAAGAGGGGGGAAAGACACAGGCAGTAGGGAGATGTGTTTTTCGGGCTGCCAAGTATGTGTCATCACCCGGCTTCAGTGTCTGAAAGGGCCGCAGTCATATTTTGAGAGTGCCTACAGAGAGGCTGTCCAGTCTGTCCACTCTGCTCTCCTGCCTGGGCTTTTGTCTAAGGTTTCTTCCCATGAGAATGCCTGCAGGTCAATAACAGAATACCTTCCCCTTATGTGGTGCTTATGTGAGAAGAGCTCTCAGGGACAACAGCCTTGTTTCCTTTGTGTAGTTTCATGAAGAAAAGCTGTAGAGGCTATAAAGAGAGGAAAATCAATTAATTTGTGAGAATAAAGGACTGAACTGTTGAGGAAACACCTTCCATGCCGAGTAACTCAAAAAGTACAAATGTCTTTCATTCTTTCACTCTATCTTTCTTTCAGTCATTCTTTTGTTCTTTCTTTCATTCATTCTTTCTTTTGGTCAATCTTTCATTATAAGAAAATTATAATTTCTTTGGTCAGTCTTACTTTCTTTCAGTCAAGCTTTCTTAAGATCAACCTGAAATAACGCCATCACAGCTTCCTAGAAACTGGGGAAATAAAATCTATTTGCATAAATAATTTATGCATGGCAGATTATGGAGGTGAAAATACATTTCACCAGGCTAATCTTATAAACGCTGGCATTACAAATCAATTCATATGCCTGGAAAGAAAAATAAAATATTGACATTTCAAAGTCACAAAATGCATTCCGTCACAAAATACTTTTACGCACAAAAAATGTCAAGGAATGAGTGAGGTACAAAGTGCTCTCTTGAGATATTAACTAATAGATTTGACACTTTGAACTTCGTTGTTAACACAAAATCGATACCATGGTAAACTAAGTCAATTTATTTCAATATGTCAGTCTGGCAAGTTAGTCAAAATGTCAGCTGGTGTATTATTGAATTAGGGTCAAACAGAGTGGGTTCAACAAATAGTGAAGCAGACACACACTGAAAGGGTCGGGGGCTCTGCAGACGGAACAAACCATCTCGGGTCACCATGAAATCAACATGGTCATGGCTGGACATTGTTGATCTAAATGCCACAATAGCCACATTATCTAGTTTACAACCATGTCAGAGCAAAAAGAGAATAGGTGTGGACTTTTCCCTCTTGTTTTTGTTTAAAAAAAAAAAAAAAGAAAAAAAAAGTATATATTATACATTCAAGCATGATTCATTATGACACTTTCAAAGATACCTTCCACAAAATCTCATCTCTGAACCATTTTCACAAAATAATATGCACACATCAGCACCCACTTTAACTTTTTCATGGGCATGAATGAATCAATTGTCCACTAATGGCAAATCAATGAAAGCGCCATTTTCATTTAGGCTTTATTGACAAAAAAAAAAAAAAAAAAAAAAAAAAGGGGAAAAAAGCACACTCAGCACATGGTTCTGTGAGCTCCCACTAAATTAGCATGGTGAAAAAGCAACCAGCACACTTCATTATATCATGCCACCCCTCTTGGGAAAAACAGCTTTTACAGGACTCTCTATTACAATAGTTGTATTATGAGGAAAATATTATTACTATTAGTAATTAGATAACAGCAAATTATTATATTATATTATATTATATTATATTAACAACTAATTAGATATGCATTTCCTAAAAGAAAAATATCAGTGCATGCAAGACAACAAAAAGAACACTGTTAAAGTCCAAATTAAACTTGTTTTAGTTGAAAAAAAATGTGAAAAATAACCTACAAAAATTGCAGAAAATAGAGGAAAAGAAAAAGAAGGAGAAAAAGGGAGGAGAAGAGGAAGAAGTCACTCTTTTCTCCACTTCCTGTGTGCAGAATATCTGCTGTAAATAGAGTAAATATAGCTGTAACTATATACAAAGCATGAGCAGCTTTGGCCAAAAGCGATCAGAGAAAATAAGTTACACCCTACACATCTGCTTTGTAACACTTTCATGGATGGTAACAGACTTACCAGAAGGACTTTCAGTGGAACATCTGTAGGAAGATGTTCTTTTAAACCCAAAAGAAATGTCTGGACACCAAGGGAAAGAGCATTTTAGGGGTCAGCGATTATCACAAGAAGGCATGAAAGCCAATTAAAGAACATGCCTGTATTTTAGATTCTTGTAAATCTGAGGGCATACGATAGGACAAAAACAGTGCAATTTTGTTTTTTTAACTGCTAGGGCCAAAAGTTACATAGGGTATCTTTAAAAGAAATAGGAAAAAGCTCAACTGCTCAAAATGTGACTCGTGCCCTACATGGCAAACCACTAAATGGATTCTTATGTTTACACTCGTATTAACAAGAACCAAAATAGACCAAAAAAAAAAAAAGCAGAATTTCTGCCAGAGTTTAAGCAATATCATGCAAGATCTTGCACAAACCATTGTTCACAGAGGTGTGCAAGCTTTGTACTGTATTAGGTAAAATCTTTGGAGCTTAGTTCATTTCCTGTGGATCATAAAGCGGCAAGTGCGTCCTCCCGGTCAGCACTTCAGACTGCAAACTAAGCCACCTGTTTGGCATCAGTGTTGACACAAGATACATCTTGCATAAAGGTTACGAATGTGCTGAACAGAGATTTTCTGAATAGTCATCAAATAGATTGTTAAAACAAATGTACTGTTGAACTACATGAGAGACTCGCACACATGCTGCCGACCTGCAGTTGAAATCTTTTAATTTCAGGGTTTATTGCAAATGGCACCTGGTCCTTAAACCTTAGAAAATACAAACAAAAGCTCCTACGCCACACTTTAATAATGGATCACCCACAACCAGTGTTATCAAAAATTCTTTGAGAACATACAGTTAAATTCCAGTAAAGCCATTCTTTTGAAAATGTAGGAAGGTAGCTAGTAACTAACAAAACAGTAGACTACACTTAAGCCACTAAATGGGTCGATATTTTTTTCAATTCACATTATTTACAGGCCTATCAATCATTTAAACTATACAGGAAACCCTCTCATTTGGTACACTACAATATTAGAGGTTACAATTAACAACAGAGGTATATATTCAGCTGCTGTTTATTTTCAGATATAATAATTACATTCAAATAAAAACTGAAATGTTTGTATAAAACTTAGTATCACATAAGGTAGTTTTCATAAGCACTTCTCTTCATGGCAAATTTACACAAACATAATTAACAGTAAATAAGCTTCTTTCTAGTGTTATATATATATATATATATATATATATATATATATATATATATATATATATATATACACACACACTTATAAATGTCTGATAGATAGATAGATAGATAAGGAACTGTGAACATTGGAAAACATTCCTGAGGTATATGTCACATGATGTGACATAGCCTATTGTTCACAAGCTGTTTTATTGACGTCTTTCCGCGGTTGAAACACAAAGTGATTACGTGAGACATGATACATTCCGGTAAGTTGTACTATATCTTTCAACATACCTTTGATGTTCATGCATGTTTTTCTCCGCGCTGTCGCCTGAACTGAGGCGTTACAGCGATCTGACACGTCACGTTTAAGAGCATCAAAACTCCATTTATTGTTTGAATTTCATGATAAAATGGACAGAATTTGAAAACTGAAACTTTTATTCTTATCAGAAGTAACAAGGCACAAAGCTTTTTGCGATTATTGGATGGGAGGTGCTACAAATAATATTATATAATATATAATAATATATATATTGTAGCAAAAAAAATAAAAACGCAGACCTGGAAACCCTGGCTTGAACTACGGGTGATTCATAGGGTCAAAAAGAGCCTGCTTTAACTTCACTATTTTTAAACTGTTAATGCGTTAAAATTCAACACGAGTGATTTTCTTCATACACAGTATGTATGAGTTGCAGTATGAACACTTTTTCCGCACTCTTTTGATTGACAGGATATAATCAGCCCTGATCATCAGCAGTTTTTAAACAATCGGCCGATGGCCGATAGTGATGATAATAGTTTTTATCGGCCGATACCGATTGTTGGCCGATACATCGGTGCATCTCTAATTTAAACTAGTATAATTGAGATTTTAATAGTATAACTTTGACACAGTTGACACATTCAGTTAAAAGAATTACCTTCATGCAATTATTAGGTTCAAAAATTTATGTAAAAGAAACAGAATACTATACTAGTAATATTATGATCTAGACTTGTCAAGCTGCATCAATATACACTGAAAATTCTATAATAATAATAATAATAATAATAATAATAATAAAAATAATAATTATTATTATTATTATTATTATTATTATTATTAAATATTCAAAAATAGGATGCATAAAAATAAAATAAAAATATAAAACAAAATAAAATATAAAAAAAATAAATGTAATAAAAATATTGCTACTTCGCCAATGTTTTGAAAACAGATGAGCTACTGTAGACTGCTACTACGTATTTTAGTTACTCCCCAACGATAACAACCAGTTTTTCAAATTCCGCAGGATAAGCTTTGTCAAATGCTACTTAGCTGCAACAATGGATACAAAATGTCATCCATCCAATATCAATTAGCCTAATCTGCCAAATGTGTCATGCTCTGTGAATCCTCTGGTAAATAAAAGAGCCTTTGTTTTATCCAGAGTTTGACCCAGGTCTGAATACTCATCCCACTCTCTGGCCACGGTACACAGGCCTCTCAACAGGAGGCTGTTTGTCACGGCTCAAGTCCCTCTGGCCGGAGTGCAATAAATTAGCTGGACTTTGTTCCTGCATGTTTGTGGAGCTTCTTTGTCTTCCCATGGAGCGAGAGAGTGGGCGGTCTGCTCATTGTGTTTGACTGCAAGGCCCATCCTGACCACCGATGGGATGGTTTATCATTCGTGCGGCTCTTGTTGACCCACAGGAGCACGTGGGAAGGAAAATGAGGAGAATGACATTGGATGGATGAGAACCAGCTGAAAGAATGCAGAGAGGAACATGTGCTACAGGGATGGGAATGTATACCCGAGGAGATCCACACACAAAAACTCTTCAGATGGGAGCAAATATATTGCAACCACTGAGCAGGCTTTTCTTTTCCCTTTTCTTCCTAAGAATTTTTTTCCCCCTTCATTTCTGGACTGGTGTGCCAGCAACATTCTCCGTTGTTGCCTTGTCAGCGGGGTATCTTGGCTTTCCGGCCAGTTATGTGCAATAGTCTGGCAAATGTCTGAAATTTTCAAAAAGAACATCTGCATTGTAGACAAAAATCATCAGAAATACTTTCAGAAGGGAATGAAATGAAATAAATTCATCTGAGTGCCATTTGCATTTTAACTTGGCTTTGCTTCTTCCAGTGGAGCGCACAGACTCCTAGTCTACGGACACGTGGCGGATGTTCTGCAGTTGTGGGTTGGAGTGCCTGCTTATATGTGATGCAGTCCTTTTTTATGAGGCACACCAGCAAACGGGCTGTGCCAGGCCATGGCACGCTATTGGTTAGCCAAGACTCACTACAGTTAAGAGCACAGCACAACGACCGTGAATGCCAGTAACTCAACCGACCAAATCTGAGCATCTTCAGTAAAATATTGGCAGCCAAAACCACTTTGCCACCCACACACAGCTCCCAATGGCTTCAGACCATAATACTTTTTTGCCTGCTGCATATGGCTATTCCAGGTCTTCTACTCTATCATGACCCCAAAAACCTTTGTTCATCATAAGTCTGATCTGCTGGAAGGGATACTGATTACCTCGGCCTTTTGGAGGACACCAGGTAATCTATCACCTAGAGGCCATGATCGCAAATCAATCAAGAGGCGGCTGACTACAGCTCAAAGACCTCTAGGGTGATCTGTGATGTGCATGATTTATACTTTCATTTTTTTCCCCCTCAAGAATGAATGGTATTTCGTTTTTTTTTTTTTTTTTTTTTTTTTTTTTTTTTTTTCTCAGTAGTAATCAGTAGTCCATACAGCAAAAAATAAATAAATAAATAAATAATTAATTAAAAAAAAAAAAAAAAAAAAAAAATTTCCCTTCATTCTTGACATTTTTAAATGTTTTATAAAACATGCAGCAATTGTAGGCTATTAAAGGTAGGGTAGGCAATGCTTTTTATAAACACTTCTTGTTATACTGGTTGAAACTCTCTTCACAACCTGATAGCAATAAATAATAGTGGTTAAAATATATATATATTATATTATATATATATATATATATATATATAAATAAAAATAAAAAAGCATGTGAAATTGCGTCATTAACGTAATTTACGTCATGCAGTTAGATGATCTTAAAAGTCCATGCTGATTATATCAGAGATGGCAGAGAGAATTATTCATTCAAGTGTCTGTTTCGCTTTAAAACACGAACTCTGTCATAGTCTGTCATTGTATCTGAAGAGCGTGAGCCCTCCCACATCGCGCTGTTCCTGTCTGAACGGAACGTCGAAACATCCCACTGCTGTAAGGCCAGATGATATGCAAACTATGTTTCTCGGCTGGATAAAGCAAACCAGTGTCTCGCTAGTGAAGTTTTGATGGAAGAAGATTGCAATCAAAGTAATGACAATTGCGGTGACGTACAGGAGTCGTACACTAATCACTAACCTTTTTTGGAAAGACACCTAAATTTACCTTGAAAAAAGCTGAAAAATACAGTTTTGTGAAAATCACACTTCAACCTGATGGTTTACTTTGCTGGATATAGGCAATGATGGCAAAATGGACATGTTAACCAAGATAAATGGTTTATGCTTAATTTCACGATAAGTGTGCGATTAATTGCGATTAAAAAAATGTAATCTATTGACAGCCCTAATATTATATATGTATATTATATATATATATATATATATATATATATATATATATATATATTTTTTTTTTTTTTTTTTTTTCGGTCCAAATGCAATAATAGGATGTCTTACCTGCCTGTCAACCTATGTATTTGCATACCTCCGTACACCCTGCTCACGCAGACATCACACGTCATCAGCGCGTTCTGTGAGGCTATGCAGAGTTGTAGACAGACAGTCACCAAGCACCACAAACAAACAGTAGCCTTTTACAGTTCCTCCTAAACCAAAACAATGAGCTTATGCTGCGTTCAAGCCACGTCGTAACCATAATTACGAGATGGCAACCCATGACGTTCTACCAGGAGCTGTTCACATCTTCAGACTCGGATTTATGTGTTTCTATGTCAACACTATCAACGTGAAATTAATCTGCAGCAGTCACGTGGTACAAGTCAGAGCTCTAAATGTTACACGCCTTTGAGACATGTTGTAGTTTAACGCTGTATCTCGTGACGCTTTGCAGACTCTGCTCTGGCTGACTGTGTTGCGTTCATGTGTTTTAGAAGAGGCGTGGCTTAGGAGAGTGCTCTGAAAGGAGGGTAGGATCTTATGCTTTCAAAGCTAGCTTGCTATTGCTAGCCAATCCGAAATTGCCTACCTTACCTTTAACCCGCTGGGTAGATCAGTACATTACCATTCAAATGTTCGCATCTAACCTCCCTACCACACAAAGTGATTAATTGTGATTGAATTCCCAAATATTCCCTCCCTAACATTTTCGTCTCGTTCTATTCGTTGACGAAAAGGTCAAGAAAGTTTTGTTTTAGTTTGTCATCAAAAACTGTTTTTTATTTAGTTATCTCGTTTTTGTCAGCGAAAAAATGTTGTTGACAAAAACTATGATAAAAATTATTCATAAACAAAATTAACACTGCCAGATTCATGAATAATCTTCTTAATTACAATGCAAAATCCCAACAACTCTCTCTATCCCATCGTCCTGCAACCATACAACAATTCCCTTTGTTAATGAGCTCACTGTAGCACAAAGCACACTTCCATGCGTGATTCCACATGTTCCACATTAATTATAGACAATCACAGAGGATTGTTCATGGTGGCGCACAGTGTGATCTCATTAGACGCAATCACACTGTTATCACAGATGCCTCTTGTTCAATCGCACAAGTTATTAGCTGCACATTAGGGGGCTTGCTCATAATTGAAGGTACATATGTTGACTGTCCTGTGTGTGTGTCCTGTAAATGAAATCGCAGATGACCCCCCACAGCACATACATGATGAGACCTTGACTTTGACCCCGCCCCCTTCCTCCCACGGACAGAATGCATTATCCTTTCAGTATGTCCAATAATGCATTCTGTGCAAAACATAAGACACAACAGCTATGTTCCAAAACTTAGTGAGCTGCCTTGCTACCTACATAGGCATTATCTTAACAGTCATGCAACCTTAAAAGTGAGGGATCTAGAATGCTCTACATAAGCAGCAACAAATAGGCTTGACGAATTCAATAGAATTTTATGATAGCATGCTGCTAAGCTAACATAGTGATACTTTAATAAGCATAAAAACACAAATATTGGGTAATATAATCCTTTTTGAATTACACAGAGCTATTTTTTTTTTACCAATAATTTTCTTTTTAGAATTCATTATATAGCTCACTGAGCTCATCACAGTGCATCTGCAACATATGATATTTTCTATGTTGATATTTTATAAATGATATTTTATGAAATATTTTGAAAATTACACATCTCCCCTTTAAAAGATAAAATCCCAAAAAAAATAGATATATTTAAAATATTTTACATATTTAAAAATAGAATTTATCATTTAAAGGTGATTCTCATTTACAGAATTTATCACAAAGGCTGACATATAATTTAATGATGTTAATGATGTTGATTTAATGATGTAATTAACTTTTTTAAATATTTCCCAGTTTTATTATATACTATAATAATAATAATAATAATAATAATAATAATAATAATAATAATAATGTCTTTCAATAATAATACTAATACTAATAATACTAATACACTATTATTAAATATTACAGAAGCTGGAAATATTCAAAAAGTTAAACAATCACCATTAAATTATTTTCTCACACAAGAGTGAAAAGCAAGAAGCCCTGATGAAGCATCCAGAAAACAATCCAAAACACTTCATTCAATGCAGACTGGCCTTTGACTTTTTAAACAAACTAAGGATTTTCTTAAATTAGTGGCTGGAAGGAAAATGAGGGGTGGAAACGTTTGCAATAAAATGAAATACAACAAAATCTTTCCCTTAAGGCGTGACATTAATTTGAACGTTACCAAAATATATTTAGCGGTGCTATTGCGTGAGACGAAAGCGTCTGGTGATCCCGTAAACATTCTTAAAAGGAACCCAACCAGCCACTTAACTGTTTTTAAATGCTTTGTCTTCCACATGGTGTCAATTTGCATTTTTGTAAAGGAGCTCATTTACGCATTTTAGACTTTATAGTCACAAAATCACAGAAACCACACCACCATCCTGGTAAGCAATTCTGTTTTACAGCCTTTTGATTTCGCAATTGACTTTTCAATCATCGTTGGACTGCAAAGGAAAGACATCAGTTCTCCAACAAGTCCAAGTATCTCTAAACTTCAAGCTTGAGTTACCAATTACCACCCAAGACTTATTAATTCTAAATCATTTAAAAAATAGCTAGCAGATTTCACTGCTTGGGATGCTTTCAAATATATTTGGTTCATCATATGGTTTCAATGAATCAGAACCCCAGAGATCTTCAGTGCACGACTGAAGCTGACCACGCCGAGGGAAAACCCATCAGAAAAAAGCTAAAATTTCATGTACCCTGCCCTCCTCCTCACTGCCTGAGATGGAGAAACAGAGGAATACTCGGAGTACAATCCATCAATCAATACCATTCTGAGCCAAATCTCCACCGTCTTCTGGAATCAAATCCAAACAGACAGGCTATAGCAAATACCTCACCTTGAATGAGGCCAGTGGCACACCACGCACTCGTCATTATAATTGCATTATACTGTTGTTAATGTGGAAAAAGACCTAATACACAATACATTACTGACCCACAAGGAGCTAAAACACACGCCACAGTTATGGCTAAAATGTGCATGATTGACTTTGCTAAAATTATGATGACAGAAACCATTTGTTTAAAATAAAACTGAGGTATTGGGGAAGTCAGCACTTCAGATGAGGCCTTCTTGACAAATCGCTTACTACATTCCTCCAGATGACAGGACGTACGAGCATGAACCTAAAGCTGAAAGTACGTTCCAGAGGTGTTTTCATTTCCTCTGCAAAGAGGCACAAACATTTGTCAGGAGGAGGCCATTTCCCATTGTCAAATGTGCGTCTTTGAAGTCTTCAAACAAAATATATTTCCTGATTAGCAACAGTCTCATGCATGAGAAGAGGTTTTCTGTGCTGCTTATGCTTGAGATTATTTTAACAAAGTTCATAAAAGAGGTCTTTCATAAACATCCTAATCAGTGACTGTTTACACGCACAGATTTTCATCAATCCAAATTAAAGTGACAGTGTCAATTCTGTGCTACTAGCAGCACCAAATGGAATCGCAAAAACATGAAATATGTGTCCCCGAACACTACCTCCGTCTGCAATTTTTCACGCAAACAGTTAGTCACGCCCCCAATTATTGCACCGGAAGGGAACCAAAGCAAAGTTTTGAAATCATCACTGCCATCTGTTTATACTTTTGAGGGAAATCAACCTGCAAATGGATTACTTTCATAACTCCAAAAAACATTCAATACATCCGTTAATATTTCCGTCGATGCAGGCCAGCGAACAAGTAATAAAACTTTTGCACTAATAAAAACTGCATGTTTACTAGACAATGCATAAATTCAAGTCAGTCGTTATTAAGTTTGCACAAAATGTAACTTGTGTGAACTATACAGATGCGGAAAAAGCAACTAGGTCCACAGTCATTTAAGACATTACTACAGACCCCAACGATGCAAGACAAGAGAAGGAATTTGCCAACACATCAAACGGTTCATTGTTTTAACCAGAAAATGACCTTCACATGTATGAGGAATTATGATTGAAACACAAGTCATGGAAAAATATGAAACTAAGTGCTGTATATTATGTTGCAGAACAGCAGATGTGATTATGGCAACCATCTGAAGAAGGTCGGGCTCCTTTCATTACATATAAACACTGAAAATATAGCTCCGGGACTGACCTACACTCGATGCATCATTATGCACTTCTGTAGTCAATTGACATTGGGAATTGAGAAAATGCTCTCCCTGTCCCACAAATGCTCTCCCGCTGCTGAATCTTCAGCGCCACAGCAAAATAAATCACATTTTAGCAAATTTTGGATGCGAGTTTGCTGTCTGTATCAAATGCGATACAATAAAAAGACTGTGTACCGCAAAATAATGCCTAGAAGCGCGATTCTATGGAGTTACATACACATACAAAATGTCGCTCTTTTTAATGAATTCAAAAGATACAATGTAATATTATTAGACAATTCTTACAATGAATAGTTCAAAAAGATGAGTTACCGATCTCAGTAAGACAGATTTTTTTTCTACAGAAGCAAAATGGACATTATAACTATATACCCATTTCAACATTTCAACAATCTACTTAGAAATTCAGATAAAAAAAATGTATAACTAAAAAAATAAATTTTAAATTACAGTTATGTATTTGGCAGACGCTTTCAACCAAAGCATCTGGCATTGAAATCAATGTATAAATTTGATGAGTTTATGCATTCTCTGGGAATTATACTATGACCTTGCCATTGCTGTTTGAGCAATAGAAATGCTTGAGCACCAATGGCTGTACATAATATATAAGAAAGCTAAGAACAGTTTTACCAAGACTATGCAAGTAAAACGTTTTGAAGCATCTAAATGTCTAGGCTTTACAAAGAGGAAGATAAAATGCTCATTTCAGACTGCAGACAACTCTCGGATATGAGACAAAACCTGAGTGTCAATGTCTAAAATTGAAATGCCTGCTTTTCACTGCTCAATCAGGGCAAACGAAAACCAACAAAAGGGAACTAACAATCATGGCATGTCTGAGACGCTTGCTAGTGGTCTATTGTTGGATTGTAGATGGAGAGCAGAAAGATTAGGGGAGGGGGTTGAGGGAGGGTCCTCCCAACGTTAAGGACAAAGAACGAGGCTCAGCTCTGCCCAATACACCAACCCTATGAATGGATGACACAAAGAAACAACTGAGGCTCTCAACTGGCGGCGGAGAGTGAGAACGAGGGAGAGGCGGAGAAGGAGAGGTGCTCCTCTGCCCACACTTGAAGGCACGGCAATAGAGGAACAGTGTGAGCTTCGATCATGTGTGGTCCATTACTCAACCAGTAACAGCTTGACTATTCCCCATGCTTACGAGACAACGGAAGCTCCCTCGGTGGGTAAATAGGCCCAATAACTAAGAAAAGCCCTGAGAAACAATAGTTAAGCCCATTCATCGTCACTGAGGAGGATATTGAATGCGTCGCAATATGCAGGCACTTCAAAATACCTCAGGGGAGAGGAAAACGGTTCCAGGTGGCAACATGGAGAATGGAGAGAGAAAACAGGAATAGTGCAATAACTTTCATAGGGCTTGCAAAACTAATCACTTTTACTAGTTGACTAGAGTCTACCAGAAAGCTAGTCAGAGTTTACCTTATGTAAATGACACATGAAAGATAGTTAGAAGGTAGAGACAGATAACATTCGCCAAAATGCATTACATGTATTGAATTTGTTTGAACAGCTATTCAGTAATTTCAGATTCCAATTAAATTTTTTGTGGGGTGTGGCTAATTCAATTCAAATTCACACTCAGCCAATTCTTCAATTATGACTTTTGTACAACCCTGGTGAACCCTCCAAACAAAACTCAAACCATCACAGATTACCATACAAAACAAAAGATTCATAAATACACCAGGACACCATATAGAAGTGCAACTAAGTAGATCCGTTTGACTAGCAAGTACAAGTACTGAAAATGTGTTCCTTTCTGATGGAAGTAATGGCAAATATAATGTTTTATTTTTTTTATGTAAGAGAAATCAAAACAATCTAAATTTTATGAAATGCCTGTCAGAAAGCACTTCTCAAACAGGTTAAGCTTCTAGTGTTACACCATTTGAGGTCTCTGACTTTGTGGCTGCTCAACAGTTACTTCTGCCAAAGCTTCCTGCATTAAATAATATTATTTTGGGCTTGAGGAGGTTCAAAAGGTGCAAACTCAAGTCAGTTCTCATTTGAATCAGTTTCTGATGAATGCAGCTGACATTTTGTTAAAGGGGTGGTTGATTATGATTTCACTTTTTTAACTTTAGTTAGTGTGTAATGTTGCTGTTAGTGCATAAACAATGTCTGCAAAATTACGACGCTCAAAGTTCATTGCAAAGGGAGATATTTTCTTTTAAAGAATTCTCTGTTTAAGGACTACAACAAATGGCTGGTAGGGACTACAACGAGCTTCTTCCTGGGTTAGTGACATCACTAACCCTAAAATTTACATAAACCCTGCCCCCAAGAACACACAACAAAGGGGGCGAGGCCATGTTTGGCTGCTTTAGAGAAGAGGAAGAGTTGTTGTAGTAGAGTGTTGTTGCCATGCTGTCATTTTACGCCAGACTGCTTCACAAACGAGGGTCAATTCAACGCTGGATTTGCACAAAAGATTAACATGACGGCACATGCTAGTCGATGAGTTGAATCAACTCCACAGCAACTACATAAATTTATCCACTAGTCTCTCCATCAGTGTTCAACTCCGGTTTGAACAATGAAGGCTGAACACCGTTACTGACAATCATCATTTTGGCTGTGTGAGATTCTCCAACTTTGTTGTTGTTGAGCAACCGAAGCGCGAGCTGTTAAAGCTCCGCCCTCTTCTGGAAAGCGGGCCGGGAGCAGCAGCTCATTTGCCATTAAAGGGACACGCACAAAAATGGCGTGTTTTCACTCACGCCCAAATAGGGGCAAATTTGACAAGCTATAATAAATGATCTGTAAGGGTGAGCTGAAACTTTACAGACACATTCTGGAGACACCAGAGACTTATATTAAAGCAAAATAAAACAGATGTTTGGTCTGAGCCAATTCAGACCCCATCTTCAAACACGTTCTTAACAGCTGCATCAGTGTACATCAGTCTGTCGCTGCTTTTCCCATCCTGGCCATGCGCAGAACAAGGTCACAAGGCACAACCCAGGAAAGCTCCTCTTAAAGAATTAGGGTCAAAGTGTTAGTGCGTGTGCATGTCAGCAGCAGAGGATGAAGTGTCATGCAGGAAGGAAGGTGTAAAGGATGGTGACTAAACTAGCTCTGAGATAACAGCCTTGCACTTCCTCTTGAACGCCGTTCGCAGTCAACTATACGTGCAACAGGCAGTACTGCGAACATAACAGACGCACACAGATGTCATCAGCCTGTTACCACCGCTGACAGAAGACCATGTGTCTTGGGTGTTTACTAGCATGGAGACTAGCTTGAGGGCATTTGTTCTGAATGTGGGAAATACAAGCAGCCCATCCCATTCTGCAATAAAATGGTGGTGAAAATATAGAAGCAGTAGTGTTTATTTGTCAACGGACTGTATATTATTCACTTTTAAACCAAGCATTTGTCAAAAATGAAATAAAATATAGAAGGTATATTATGTCAGTGCCAGTCCTTCTAATAATCATAGTTGCCAAACAATTATTTAGTATTATCATAGCAGGTGCAAATTGAAAATTGATATTGATAGTCCAATTGCTTACAAAACAAGTACATCTCAAGGCGAACAATCTGAGGCATTTATGCCTGTAGAACAATTAGTGCTGTACAAATTATGAACCAAAATGTAAAACTTAGGGTGATGAGTTTGTTCTAAACGCCTATAATCATAAATATAAGCACTAATAATACTAGCCTTGACAAACACCACTAATAAAAAAAAAATACTAAAACAAAAGAAACTGTAAAGAAACTGAAAGGGAATTCTGAACTTAACCAGATTTATCACTCCAGGGATACAAATGTTCAACACGAAGACAATTAGTGTTGACAGCCACATCTAACCACTGCACAATCTATTGCTTAAGCTGTCTAAACATTAGATTATCTTATCTGAGCGCTCAGGCAAAGAAACGTTCGAGCTGAGCCAAGCTACAGTGAAACATAATGAAACATTACCTCTTCTTATTAGAGAGCTTAAAGCGCTTGGATAAGAAAGGCTCATTTAATCTTCCCAGCACTTTATAACTTCAGCAGGAATTTTGTTTAGTAAAGAATGCAGATAACCTGCAGAAGCAATGCTCTGATCAGGAATTCATAAACATCTTGGTACAAGGAGGATTGTGATTGGGGGCACATTATTCCACAACATGGTCTGTGAAAAGTTATCTGTATAGGTTGATAAATGCATTCTGTGCAAGTCAAGTAAAAATGCAAGATAATATATTTATGTACTGAGACCTCATGGGAGAAAAGGTCATGTTATGCAAAAGGTATAATCTCCAGTTAATAAAAATGACTGGGATGAAAAATAAATCAAGTGGTTCACAAAAAACAACAGAAGATGCAGAAAAGCTAAAGCTCTGCAATCAAGAAGATCAGGAATTAGCCCTTACTAGAGCTGGGCAATATATATCAAATATTACATTTTTTATTAAGTGAAACATTAAAAACATATATCATTTATGAAACACTGAAAACACTGGAAAATATATACTGTACACAATATCTGTCTATTATCGCTTAAAAGGCTGTATCGCCCAGCCTGAGAGCATACTAATGCTAGTACGTAGTTAACAAAATGTTCCTAAATGATCTTTAATTCAGGCTAATTGTTCATCGTGGATTCTAATCGCTTAGCAACCGAGAAAGAGGTGTGTTTCTGGGTCAAGCTGCTGAGATTGATGCCTGCTTTTGGGGGGTTGAGTGGGCTTGGCCAACTAGACAAGAAAAAAACTCTACTGGCACATTTTGCCCATCCCCCCTCTAGGTTAACCCTCTTTTTTTATATAAACACAGGAGTGCAAGAACAACAAATGACACAGTGACCTAGAAAGCACCACCAGAAACGATTCAAAGGCTCTCAGCGATAAAAGGCTTTCCAGGGTGCCACATGAACGGGCCTTTTAAAGAAGCACTACATGGGTGAAGTGACATCATACGCTCGTAATTATTTTATGAGGAGGAGAGAGACAAAGAAGCAAGCTTGTCAAATTTCTCGTTAAATGCCATTACACTAATTAAACTAAACCATTCTCCCCACCAAAAATAAATAAAATAAAATAAAAAGCATAGTATGACAGGAATTTTAGGGTATGTTTACATGACAACAATGTACTAAAAACAGAATTTTTTCCTGCTTTTTTCACGTACAGATGACAACACTGTCAAAACGATCCTCGTTCACACGGATCTGAAAAAAAGACTAAAAACGCTGTATTATGCATGACAGGCCAGTAGTTGGAGATGTCACTTTGTAAAGAAACAGCACCTACAAACTGAACATGTAATATGCATTCGCATGACATCACCACTTTCACAAATTTGCGTTTTTTTTTTTTTTTTTTTTTACTTACATGGAGACGATAACGGTATCATTTTGAAAAACTTACACTTTAAAACCCATTTTTAAAAGCTTGCATTTTCAGGCCCCCAAAACGCTGTTGTCATGTAATTGAACAGCCAAAACGTTTTCACGTATAAACGCATAAAAAGTTTTCAATTTTTAGTTGAAAACGCTGTCATGTAAACGGCCCCTTAAAGGCTTAGTTCATCCAAAAAGCCGGCGTTCAGACGTAAACACGGAAGTGCTGCACTGCTTTCACTGCGTCAACTGCGTACGAGACTGACAGGGTAATAAATTGTTGAATAAAGTCGTTATTCTTGTTTTTTGTTTTTCACACAAAAAGTATTCTTGTCGCTTCATAACATTAAGGTTGAACCACTGTAGTCACGTGGACTATTTTAACAATGTCTTTACTACTTTTCTGGACATTGAATGACGGTAATTACGTTGCTTTCTATGGGGGATAAAAAAAACTTTGGATTTCATCAAAAATATCTTAATTTGTGTTCCGAAGATGAACAAAGGTCTTACGGATGTGGAACGACATGAGGGTGAGTAATTAATGATAGAAATTTCATTTTTGGGTGAACTAACCCTGTAAGAAAAATGTAAGCTTCACTATTACTATTGTTCATATTTAAAGTAGGGTTAAAGGCTTTTCAAAAAGCAACCACCTAGCAACAACCCATAACACCCTGGCAACCACATTAGGTTTGTAAACGCCATGTGAACCAAATGCACTAAAATTTCTGAAAATAAAACATAATTAGCAGCATCTACTGGCACTGCATATAAAAAGCACATCACTGTAAAAACCAGCGTTTCCAAAATAACAGGCATTGAGACGACTGCCAGCTTGAAAGAGTGACTTATCGCAAAGTTTCTAACAGTGCACTGACAACTAACTGCAACCCAGCGGTGCTTTCATGTGGATACGTTTACCACATTTTAAATCAAAATGACATGAGGGGTCAAGTTTAAAGAGCAAAGAGCATAAGAATTTCTTGCTGTTGAAGTGCTGGAACCACATCAAGGCACAAACGTACACCAGACTCCTTTTTTTGATGGAAATGTGCCCATCATTTCCTCAAAATTCACTTTATTCACTCTCAAAATATGTCTTTGTATAGTTTGTTATATAACCAACTGATAAGGATTTGATACTCAACATACCAGTGAAAACCAATATATGAAGGTTTACGAAGTGCTTCTTAAAGGGTTAGTTCACCCAAAAATGAAAATTCTGTCATTAATTACTCACCCTCATGTCGTTCCACACCCGCAAGACCTTCGTTCATCTTCGGAACACAAATTAAGATATTTTTGATAAAATCCGATGGCTCAGTGAGGACTGCATTGACAGCAAGTTAATTTACACTTTCAAACACCCAGAAAGGTACTAAAGATATATTTAAAACAGTTCATGTGACTACAGTGGTTCAACCTTAATGTTATGAAGCGATGAGAATACATTTTGTGCGCCAAAAAAACAAAATAACAACTTTATTCAACAATATCTAGTGATGGGCGATTTCAAAACACTGCTTCATGAAGCTTCAAAGCTTTACGAATCTTTTGTTTTCGAATCAGTGGTTCGAAGCGTGAATCAAACTGCCAAAGTCACGCAAACCATTGAAATTTCGAAACACTTATGACATAACGAAGCCTTATTTACTGAAATCATGTGACTTTCACGCTACGAACCAATGATTCGAAACAAAAGATTTGTAAAGCTTCGAAGCTTCATGAAGATTCATCGCCCATCACTAGATATTGTTGAATAAAGTCGTTATTTTGTTTTTTTGGTGCACAAAATGTATTCTCGTCGCTTCATACCATTAAAGTTGAACCACTGTACTCACATGAACTGTTTTAAATATGTTTTTAGTAGCTTTCTGGGCATTGAAAGTGTAAATTAACTTGCTGTCAATGCAGGCCACACTGAACCATCGGATTTTATTAAAAATATCTTAAGTTGTGTTCTGAAGATGAACGAAGGTCTTACGGGTGTGGAACGACATGAGGGTGAGTAATTAATGACAGAATTTTTATTTTTCGGTGAACTAACCCTTTAAATGTTACAGTGTTGACAGAAAAAAAAAAACTTTGGATTTGGTCATTTTCTCTCTCACTTTTTCAAATTCTCATAAAATAAGCCAAAGCACAAGAAAAAAAAAAAAAAATGCTACACCTTCTCATACCAGACATTATTTCACTGCATGATGGCATGAATGCTGTATGCTGAGCCTGGGAAAGCTGGACAGCCAACTACTGGAAGCAATTAAAAGTGTTTTTATGAATGTCCGTCTTCCAGCTGTACTGTAGATGAGAGCCTTGTGTAAAAACAAAGCATGCAATTTAAAACACCTTGCATCTACTGAAGTATACAGTATTATGATCGTTAGCAGGAAGCACTTCTGATGCAGTAAAATCTCGACGGGGTAAAGCAATAGTAGAGGAAGAATTTTACACAAATGTCAGAGCTAATAAATTAGTTTAAAACAATACAGTTTGTGACTTCCAGACCACCTGTATGAAGCCCCCCTATTAAACATGGACTGGGAGGTCTGGGACGAGGGCTGGGAAGCGGGCCTGCTCACCCTCTAGGAATCTGTCGCAGTAAATTCTCTCCGGGACATTACAGATGCAAACTCATAAAGTAGGGACATAAACTACACAGTGGGGTGGCTTCCCAAATGCAGAAAAAAAGAAAACAAACCTCCCAGAAAAAAAACTTCCATATGACAAAAAGTGTCACTGATATGTTCAACTTGCGTGAAAAAAACAACTTGAATTCAAGATGTGTTTTTGTTTGTTTGTGCATGCATTGCTTGCCTTCAGTGCAGACCTAATCGTCATGTCACCACAAAGGCACGTTCTCATCACAACGAACAAATGAATAAAACACATCATGTGCTCTGCGCCTAGTTTGGGTTTGGGTCGAGCTCTTTTTATAGGCACATAACATTGCACAGCCATGTCAGGTCGGGTAAAAATCTGTTTTATAGACACACGTTGTTTGTGAGTCTGGGAAACAGATAGCGTCTGCAAGTAATCTTCTGCAGGTTACCGCATCAAAGCCTTTCTGGAGATCCTCTGCACATTTCCGTCATTGCCGATGATAATTACACACAACTTCCTCTCATTAGGGACACAGGATAAGACTCTCACCTGCCAGCCTTGTCCTTGCATTTAACACCACGCTCCTGTGCTTGCATCACCTTTAATGTGTCTGTGTTAGGAATGCACTGATATTAAAATTCTGGATGAGATTTTTTAAGCAATAAACTCTTTTATGTCCCATAAATGATAAATGGCATTATTAAAACTATATATGATTTTGTCTAAAATAAATAAAATACTAAAATCAGTTGTTTTGAATGTTACAAGTGAATCTAGGAAACAAAACATAGTATACAGTAGATTTGTTAACAGTATTATTAAATTACTGGTGTTTTAAACATTAACTTTACATGTTATTGATTTATTTAAAGCCGAAATGAAATCAAATGTGACAAATCATATTTTTAATGGAATATTGTCCTTGTAATCTTTAATCTAAATAACTTCCCCTTCCACTTGCAGAGACATCTCTTCTCTAATGACGTGTTTTTTGGTCAAACGATCCAATCAATTCTCGATGGACAAAATCAAGTCCTTCCCTACATTTTTTCTTGTTCAAGAAGCTGTTTCACTTAGATATACGTCACAATAGGGAAGAAGAAAAGACAATAATTTTTCAACTTTCCTTTCATGCTGACTTCAAAGTCCCACCTACGTCTAAGTAACCTAAATGTGACCCTGGACCACAAAACCAGTCATAAGTCGCACAGGTATATTTGTAGCAATAGCCAACAATACATTGTATGGGTCAAAATTATCGATTTTTCTTTTATGCCAAAAATCATTAGAATATTAAGTAAAGATCATGTTCCATGAAGACATTTGTAAATTTCCTACCGTAAATATATCAAATTTATTTTTGTGAGTGGATATGCATCGCTAAGGACTTCATTTGGACAACTTTAAAGGCGATTTTCTCAATATTTTGATTTTTTTTGCGCCCTTAGATTCCAAATTTTCAAATAGTTGTATCTCGACCAAATATTGTCCTATCTTAACAAACCATACATTAATGGAAAGCTTATTTATTCAACTTTCAGATGATGTATAAATCTCAATTTCAAAAAAATTAACCCTTATGACTGGTTTTGTGGTCCAGGGTCACAAATGTAGAAATATGAGGAAATGAGCAAGCACAATTAAATATCCAATATCAACTGATACCAGTAAATTCTAAAATTCTGATTATAAAACTGGAAAATATAGGCTGATAAGCTGTTAGCAATATATTGTGCATCCCTAGTCTGTTTAGATTATAAATTACTTCATAAGTAACTTATTTCTATAAGTCATAATTAATTTATTTCTATTAAATAATAAAAAATAAAAAAAATCAGAACTGTAGCAAACTTGCTCCAGTGCATTTCCTCCTGTCAAAAAGACCACTGCTGTATGTATGTTCAGCCCAAAGACAGACAAAACCTTATTAAATATTAAGATGGCCTAATGTCGAAGATTTTTTTTCCTAATATTTCACTGTCAACCCAGGTTTTCCAGCATGTACTTATATCCAAGGCTGATACATAATCTATGCATGGAAAATGACAAAGAAAAAGATGTAAAGACTTTTGGATTGGAACACCTGTCAAGCAAACTTCTCACCCAAAATTAGTGCCAAGAAATGCAAAAAAAAAAAAAAAAAAAAAAAAAAAAATCTGATCATACCTATAAAAATCTTTCCAAGAAATCTTGACATTTTTAAAACACAGAAACATAAATACATATACAATAGCATGCCGACACTTAATTGAAAGGACAGAATTAAATATATAAACTGAAAGAAATAGACATCCGAAGGACTAACATGTCAAAGAGATGTTTGGAAGATGGTGACGTTCAGATGTTTGCAGTGCAAATCAGAGCATGTCAAGCATAATTTAGTGTGTGTCAATCAGTCCAATGAGGTCAATATGTGACTGGATCAGTGTTTATTATTGCTCAGTGTGATCTGATTTGTGTGGTTAAGCTCAGGTCAAAGAAAACCCTCTCAACCAGACTTATCAAGGTTAATTAGACAATAAATGGAAAGAATGACTGCTTAACCAAATATGTAAAGGCACCAATATGGATAAAATGGAGATCATAAAGATGACAACTAAGTCAAAGGTCTGGAAAAAAAGGAAGAAAATTCACCTACTTAATGTAAAAGATCTATAGACTACATAGGCTAGATATTCTCAAGTAAAAGCAAAAGAACATTTGTGAGGAAAAACAACAGACAAGGAACCCACCAAACTCAACCCAGGACTTGAACCCAATATTTCTGATTGCTTTTGCCTTTCTAGACCATTCAAATTCGAATGGGAAGTTTAAAGGTCAACTTAAAGTTCAAATGAGCAAAACAGAGGGAGCTTAGAGGTCCAAACCTGAGCTTTATGAACTAAAATCTGACGTCAAACAGACTCGGCACCAAAACCTTGCCTAAAAGAATAGAAAGGAACACAAACCGTGACAACTGGCACACAGATGACATTAAGTCTGAGAGTCAGGCAAAGAGATTTACCGGTTCAATGTCAAATGTCTTTACACTGTGTTGCATCACACAGCTTAACAATGAGTCTTGATCTATGTGCAGATCACCTAATGCGACTCTCTCTCTAGGTACAGAGGTTAAGCCTCCCTCAGCAGGATGTGTGGAGGCACTTCAGTGCCTTCCACAGCGCTCTGTCAGGTTAATCGGGATAATCCCATATGGGTCTTGTGATCAAGAATGATAACAGATACAGCTGAGGGAACAATGACAGTGATGAAAAAACATTTAGAATACATTCAAGAATGTTACATTAATTACACAGCCCTGCATTTGAAAAAAATTCTGTTGATTTGCAAAAAGGCCTTTGATGATGCGGAGTTCAAAAAACAGCAGAAAATCTTTTCATCAAGTAGCCTACAGCTTTTTCACAAAATAAGAACAAAGAATTTTTTAAATTACACATACATATATCTGCAAAGGAGTGGGATATATGTTCAAACACTCAATTTAATGTCAAAGAACTTTACATAAACAAGTTTATAAATAATTAAGGTTTTTTTTTTTTTTTTTTTTTTTTGACAAAATCTGTAATTTTTGTCACTGCTTGGATGTAGTAAAACACCAACAGATGAAGCATTTTCTTGTCACTGGCCATAATTCTAATATTGAAATCAGGATTAGGCATAAAATAATGACAAACATGGAAAAATTGGCTGAGAATTGAACAAATATTTGTAAACTGGCTTAGAGGAAGACAGGAATCATATCTTTGTGGCAGTTTTTCTGGTGATTAAGGGATGATACAAGACTTCTTCACCTTACAAATGGTTGTTGAAAGCAAAATTGCTACGTAAGGTGCATCATATTTTGTGAGAAAGTGTGATGTGACACTATTTTTGGAATCAGCACACCAAAATTAGTTAAAATGATAAAAAAAAAAAAAAGTATTGGATTTCATTCAGCAAATATGATGCAGAGCGATTTTATTTAAAAGCTGCAAAGAGCCTCACCATGTACTAAAGATTATACACACATGCAACATTAAATAAGATAAATATTCTTTTTTCCCCCCAGCAGCCTTGTCGAGAGAATAGCTTCCGTGGTCTAACTACACTCCACCCGTACTGCAAAAATAAACAAGTTCAGATTAAGACACATATAGAGCAGATACTCTCTCTTAGAAGCATGACATCTGTTGCCGCCCATGTATTCTATTCCATTAATGTGCTGAATGAATTAAATCAGCACTTCAGCATATGGGGGTGTTTCCCCCAAGCTTCTGTAGAATGATTAAATAAGTGAGGGGAAGGGGAAGGAGAAAGAGAAAACAGAAGCAAGACCAGGGGAGTCCGATCAAGTGTGCGCATTCCTAGAGCTTTACTCTTATTAAATATTCAAGTCACGCAAAGTGGGTTAAAACCTCACACAGTACGCACATTCAGCTCTGCTCAGCGGCCACAAGCATTTGGGATTTGTGGCCGAATGCAGCTAATCTCAGCACATAATGTCCTGCATCGCTTGCCAAAGTCTGGGCTATGGCAACGGCAGAGGTAAAACATATCCAAAACTCTCTGTTTTCACTCTACCACAGTAAAAGAACTGCTAAAAGATGGTGCTTAAGTCAAAATCAGATTGATAAAGTCAAGCTGAAATGGTGTTGCTAACATAATTTGGTTTTTGCAGCAGGGAATCTTCTCCATCCTCATAAAGTTACATACTAAAAGGTGATGTGCAAACTACATATTTTTCAAAATCAAGTTGTGGGTTACCTGAATGACTAGTTGACTAATCGGTTTTATCTGGAAGCCCTGAAAAATTAGACTGGTTTCAGGTTCATCTGAACCAACTTGTCTTGGATGAGTTTCAGGTGTTTACATGAGACAAAACAGTTATAAAACACTCTTGCATTCAACAAATAGCTAGATTGAGCACATCAGCATGGTACAAAATGCAGTGGTGTCGAGACGCAAGTAAAAATGTACGTAAAAACACCCAAGGACGTTTATGGCTACAACGGTGGTGATTTAAATGGGTTGAAGACGCTATAAATATTTTTTCCTATACAGTTTAACCATGTAAACTGACAACTTTCAGCACACTAATAAAAACATCACCATTAAACGTGATTAAACGCTAAAAAAAAAAAAAAAAGTGAGTAAGTGGGTCAATGACATGACGGGTCATTTTTTTGTCCAAAGGCCTTAATAATAATAAAAAACAAAGATATGACATCCAAAGTATGTAAGGTACAACTAAATCTCTTTTATTGAATCCAAAAGATTTTAATTATATTTTGCTACATATAAAGGTATTTTAAAGATTTTTAAATGTCAAAAGGTCATTCGGTTTAACCGTCCAAAGGACAATACAGCCATTTCATTTGTGATTAAAATATCTTAAAATGTAATAAATGTATATATTTTTTACTCTGGCATGATTTTATAACATCATATATCAACATAGTGCCAAATGGCATTAAAATTATGTGTAGAAGTCGTTGCTTTGTTATGAGAAAAAAAAAAATGTCCAGAAAAATGAATTTCATTGATGTCATTCGGAGTAACCAAAATAAAGGGACCATTTTAGATCAAGTCATGTGGTCAATATCATGTGACAGGATCATTCAGACACCTGCAAAGAACCACATGGTTGTGAAGCAAAGTAACTAACTCTCTTTTAACTATGTGAAAAATTCATGTTTTCACTTGCTCATAGGCATGTCCTGAAACATCAGGTCATTCGGTACAACCGCTATAAAACATGGAAAATGTTGTAATATTTTTAAAACTTGTGCCAATTATAAAATGTTTGATTGTCCTTTTGCTAGCTAGATATCAGCCTGTTAGCATTGTTTGAAAATATCGTCATTCGGTATAGCCAAAAGTGTAATTCGGTAAAACCACAATCTCATTGTCAACACTTAATAAAACTTCAAAATTAATTACATCTCCATTATGTTTTTTTTACACTTTTAAAAACCTTATTCGTCAATGACCCAAGTACTAAATAGTAATAAATACTAATACTAAACATTACAATATTAATTTATAACATTTTAATGTTTTTAAATACCATTTAAAAACTCTTGCACATTTTCATATTGTGGCATTAGCTGTGGTAGTCCTTTTCCCATTATGCACTGCTGTCTTATATAGTGCATTTTTAATTATTAGTTTCTGTTTATAATAGCTGTTTTGCAGATGTTTCTGACATTAAATTCAATTGATGTTCTTGTTACTGTTATTTGACTTTTTTATTGTTTATTGATTAGATCCCTGTATGTATTGATGGCTTAGGGGTTGTTTCATTAATTACTTAAGTGTGATGTATATGTTTAACTGAACAAATAAAAGTTCTGCTTGTTCAAAAGCTGACTTTGCATCAACATGGACCCACAACCTGCACAAAATAAATATCAAGTTAATGAGCAAGTCGCATGTTAATTCAGTACCCATTTGGTACCCATAACTAGTTACTGATTATAACTGATAACTCTAACTGTAGGTTTGTTTATACATGCATACAGCCAAGACAACACTATTTTGTCTTTTTATCCAATCATATTTAACTTAAACTGAGCACTACCAGAGTATGTCCGCATAGTAAATTAAATTCTTTCTAAAGTTTTCCATGAAAGTTCCCTTTTAAGACTCCAATGGGCATCCTGACCAAAAAGCAGGTGTTTCTACTTTAATACACAAGGTGGTGAAGAGCTGCGAGCGTGTGGAAGATTTGTGCTCCTCTCGTAAGTCTTTATCACTTCAAACAACACTCGGAGCAGACGAGTGAGCTAGGATTGTGGATAACCCTACTTCACATGCAAGCTCCATTCTTTATGAGGTGCAAAGCAGAGTATTATTTCTACTTCCTCATCCCCTCTCATCTCCTCTCCTCCCTTTCCCTGGCTTAGGACTTCTTAAACCCAAAGAATAATACACATATAGAGATTTTATGATTTGAAAAGTGTAGGTGCAATTGACCAAACCCTGTTTTGGCTGCGAGTGTTATTGCTGGAAGGCGGCGTTGCCAGGTATGGTAAGGCTCGTTGCATGAAAACACAGGATTTGGATCGGTTTTGTTCCAAGAAAGCAGCTGCTTTAACAGTTCCTTATTTTAGTCTACAGAGGAATAAAACTCTTAAACACTCAGAAATACCTCACACTTGACAACTATCTTGACTGTTATAGACTCTTCTCTGGGAAAATCAGCTACTTTACAAGATTAGCTTTGAGTAGGATGAAAATTCACAGTGGCATGCTGTTTTCATGCATCTTCAGGACAAGCACATTTCTCCACCTAGCAATGCTCGAACAACCACCAAGACTATGTAAGTTTGGTCAAGACTGCAAACAGTTTTAAAGTACACTGCACTTATGGTTACAAAAAGCAAATTGACTGTGCAGATACTGTATATGGACTCCAGTTGTAATGCTAGCCACCGTGTGAAAGCACTTTATTCATACCAGCTTCAGATCATTTTCAATACTGTCAGGTTTCAGAAACTATCATATCACTTATGAAACACAGCCATCAATTCGCATACAGAGACAGCTGGCTGTGAGGGACCACCACTGTTTGCCATGGCCCATACATTTCATTAAAGCAGCAAACAGCATAAGCCGCCTTTGCAAAAAGGATCAAAAGAATGAACAACATTCAGTTGGGATTGCATTTATGCTGAATAGAGAAATACAAAGTGACTCTTTTCAAGGACTTTTCTTTGTTTAATTTGAGAGGGCACTCCCTCCCAGTAGGGCTTTCATGCAAAAGATAACTTATAAACATAAAAAAAAAAAAAATTCAATTAAGAACAGAAACGTCCCAAAAACATGACCAGCATGTTTTTCATTATATAATTTACATGATCACACAAAACTATTAAAATAAAAATCATTATTATTACTAAAGCTTAAAATAAAATCTCATGATATGATATACTTTTAGATGTTTAATTGCTATTTGGAGCATTGGGATCGCTAGACGAGGGCTTAATGAACTAATTTTTGTGAAAACCTCAATTTCGACCAAAACTGACATTTTTCACTTGTTTTGCCTGTAGCTCAAAATTAGCCCATGCGCATTCCGACTCTTTTTGCCAGAATGGGTCACATATATATGGGTCAATGACGTGACGCCTAAATTTTCTGTCCTAATGCATTTTTTTCAGTTAAAATCTGGTTTAAATGCATAAAAAGATACCATATATATGTAGTACCTCTCCCGCACATGTACTCACTTTAACTTTTCAAAAAACATTAGTTATTTGTAATTGTGTTATTTTCTGCACTATTTGGCATGATTTCCAACGTGTTTTGTAATCCTGTACAAAACTGCAAAGCATTTGTATTTATATTTCCATCATAATATACAAACAAACTTTGTCCAGTGATGTCCATTTTATGAAATATCATGTGGTGCGACCATCAAAAAACTACCACTTTGGGACTTTCATGTTGAAATCCATTCAAAGACAGGAAGTTGCATCATATACCAATTTGCGAAGGACCCATGGAAGCAGCGGGCAGGTTTGTAACTCTTAAAGTCTTAAATTTGGTAAAAAAAATAACCTTTTTAACGGCTGGTATGTAGTTACCACATTTGGATATCATGTGGTATGACCTCAAAAAAACAATGAATAAGTTATTTCTGCAAATATATACTTTTATTACAAATTTCATAGTGACCTTTTGTGGGAAGCTAGCTTGTTTTGTTTAGGTGGCCAATTCTGTGCCTGTAAATTTTGACTGAATTTGAAAATATCATATGATGCAACCTAATATCATGTGGTGCGACCACTGCAGAGTGTTTTCCATGATAGAAATATGTCCTAGACTATCCATTTAAGTTGTTTACGTTCATTATTATTAAAATATTATGTGCTTTGAGACATAGGTAATTTAACGAGTCCCGGCTCAAGGTTCAGGCTTCTCAAGGTTTCACAAACTTTAGCCTTTAGTTGCAAATTGTGGCATGTTACAAAGCATTCCCATCTCTTTTGTTTTTATTAATGACATCAGAGATTATTCAACGTCGACTCAACTTTAATCACATAACTATTGAATCAGAAGTCGTTCAAACCCTAGTGCACACCCTATTTTTGCCCTGAAATTAGTTCTCATTAATTACAAAATTGCAAACCTGAAATGACCCATATATATCCCAAAACCCGACAGTTTGTAGACCTCTACACTGAACATGCAAAAAACGGATGTGGCATTTAGCTGCCATTAAAAGCGCAGTTGGATCCACTAGAGTGATCCTTTCTAATTACCAGCCCTGTCCTCAGCATTGCTGTCGGCCTGTTGGACAAATAGGGATGTTGTCCTTCAACATTCATTTGAAAGTGTTTTTGTGTCTTTGAGAAACACTCTCTCTGAAGGCCGGCCAGGAGATGGTTTGCCCCAGGCAGGCCAATCACAGTTAAAGTGGGTTAGAACACAGACAGCGCCTTAATTATTCTGCTGCATTGATGGCCTCTGCATCCGTCACCTCACGCACAATCAGAGCCAATACCGGCAGAACGGACAGGAACTAATCTGGCCGATTTCAGCTCTGCTGCCATTGATTCATCCTTTCCAATTAGGTAATGGAGGACAATAGATAGAATGCCCGAGTCCAAGTGTTTATTGGGAACAGTGATGGCGATGACCTCCTTTGATCAATATAGAGTGCAAAGGCCTAAAGGACCGCTCACCACTGGCTACCGTCCAAGTCAGCAACTAATGGATGTACTTTTCCTCAGCAATGACCTAGTAGTGGCCAAAATGCACCATTTAGCCACATGAATCATCCCTAGAAAAGGCACATACTTAGAAGAAACAATAGACATTTTTACCACTGATCCAATAAAATGACACAAAGAATCTAAACAGCTTTGAATCAACCAAAATAAACAGTCTTTCGAATTCTCACAGCAGATATGAACGCACCAGATGGACACTTGCGGTTCGTCTCAACATGCCGATTTGAGTCAAAATAATCCCCATCCCAAGAAAAAGCACAATCTAGAAACTTCAGAAATCAGCACATTTTGCGGTTTATAGCTAGCTGAAAGTTGGGAATCAATGTTGAGGCAAATAGCTGTCTGACACGAAAGTAGCATTGGTTTTATTGGTTGGTCGAGTCAATGTTCCATGCCAAGCTAACACCACAAACACATCCTAATGGGTTCAACGATCCTTCTTATGTTACAACTGCACAATAATGCCACTCTTTGGGGACTGCTAATTTAGAACGTATGAACATTCAATTGAAAATTACTCTGCAAACCCTCAATAAGTATGCAGAATCAAGACTTGGCACAATACTTTGTCAGATTCTCTAGACGTTTATCAGTGCTCTTTTGAAATGACAATGACTGGCTTATAGTACACTTTTGGAACCACTGACTGTGAATAACCATAAATCCGCTCAGAGTTGAAGGCATAATAGCAAAGGAGAGCTGAAAGATGGTGTCAAAAATATATTTTTCCCCACAACTACCTATTATCGACATGATAGGATTGCCAAACCCAGTAATTCCCCAGACAAAATACTATCTTCACACAATAGTGACAAACCACAAAACTACCTCAAACGTGCAGTTAAATGAAAGAGTTAACATCAAATAAATCTGGACAGAGATAGTTTGGCAGTTACAGCAACTTCCTAATGGTCGGATGGCAGTAATCTAAAAAATAAGTCACAAATAGGCCATTTTTATTTGAAAATAAAAAGGAATCAAAAGGACTTGCATGTTTTCCAGTGTCACTTCAGATGCACCATTGCAGCAGGGCTTGAAATACTACTGTTGTCATGATGATCAGCATGTATTATTTTATGTTACTTTTTTTTACTTCTAAACACATTTATGCAATCTCATACACCATACTGCTCACAGACAATATTCCAAAAGCAAGGGTTTACATCTGAAGAAATATTTTGTATGATATAAGAAATATTTTTCAAATTAGTTTTCCTGAAAAAAGAAAAAAAAGAAACACAACTAAATTTTTATATCACTAAGGAACCAAAATGATCAAGTGGAACTGAAATCAAAACCAGAGTCTTTAAATTTCTTATGATTCCCATTCCTAGTAACAAAGTTGCAAACAAATGAAGGTGTCTATTTCAAAGTCAGCCAGAGGTCAAGCTGTCAACATCTACATCTACATCAAAAACATCATCCTCCTATTTGTCTCAGTAGGACTATAAATGCAGACACCTAGCCAGTAGGCACCTATCTAATCTAGAGCACTCTAGCAGAGACTTCTGAGTGCGCTAAAAGTCTGAGCTTATTAAACTGCTTCAACTTTGAGTTTGTCAGAATTTCTGCATATTATCCCTGATGCTCTCTGTAGATGGACACTAAATGCCTTCAAACAGTGGGAGGGAAAGAGAAACAAAAGAAAGTGTAGGATTGAAGAACTCAAATAGTGACCAGGGAATTTCAAGGCAAGATGTAGAACTTTCATGGAAGGGGCTTGTCAACCTCACATTCATTTCACACAGCTGGAAAAGCTTGTCCTGGTCTTAATAAATTCAATAGCTCTTCTCAATATACCCCTGGAGACAGTATTAGCCTTTGCAAGAACTGTACGAATGTTTCGTTTTTCTCACTAAAGCTACAACTTATAAAATCACATACTGACATACTGACCAATAATATCATGAACGTCAAAAAGTAAAACAGTGTTTTGTTGCGATGTAGTTTCAGTACTTTGGTATTCAAGATGCCATGAAAAACGGGTCATAATTAATTTATTAAAGAGTGAAAGTAAAAGCAAGAGCGAAAGAATGCCTATTTCAATGACAATTTTTGGTATAAAAACTGGAGAGAATCATACAACTTCTTTGGAAAAAGTAGTGACATTTCAGTATTGTGACAACCCAAATTACATTTACATTTAACTTTAAGCTTAACCAAGTTCCACACTATACGTTCATGAAACATTCCCATCTCAAGCCAGCATCTTCATGTAGGATTTCAAGCTCAACAAGAAGTTTTAATTTCAACAAATATGTTTCCAAGTAACATTCTCCTGTGAATGTAACAGCATTACACAACAGGTTTCAGTTATAGTTCAGCCTGTTCCAACAGACAGAACCCTGTGGCAAAGAACATCAAGATGCTTCTCGTGTTGTTTTTCTTCCATTATAAACAAACGTAAAAATCACAGGAGAGATTGAGGGTTTTCTCAGTCTCAGACAAGGTGCCACTATGGGGATTTAACCTTTAATCTGGTTTATCGTTAAAGTCTGAGCCCGTAACAGCTGCCGCTATTTAAATCAGCACTACTGCTTATTATTTTTGCAAAGGTCCCTTCAGGGGCTCCATAGATGTGCAGGTATTACATGTTTTCCATTATGTAAAGGGTGAATCCTTTTGGTTAAACAGAGTTTGAAAGTACAATTTGAAAGTACAGCAAAATATTACTTAAGCTAAGTCAACCTGTGCAGATGCCAAGTAGCCCTGTCAAGATCATACCCAAAAGAAAGACAATCCTGACCAATGGATGATTAAAGCATTTAATCAGAGCTTAAATTGTGATATTAACCAACGAAAACCATTACACGAGCTGAAACCAAACCCTGTGAAACGCCAAGCGCCTCCGTGGGTTCTAAGGTTATAGATTTCAGAGGGAACTGCCATTTCAAATGGATCTTTCCGCTATAAATCAGATATGGTCTGAGTAAGACAAATAACTCTTGAGTGCTCTTTATGCTGCGCAGACACCATCCAATTTAACTTGCGATACTTCAAAGTGAATGGAACGCCAATTTGAATGCGCCCACTTGGGTGAAGGAAAGAATGGAAAAATCTGCAGCCAGCCACAGTGCCGGACAAGCCATCAGCGTGACTCCGGCAGTAAGAAACGCAGGGTTTGTATTGTTCACTCAAATGTAAATATCCTTTTCATACAAAGCAAGATGATCTTTGTTTAATGGCTGCTTTCCAGATTAGATCATGTTTAACCAGACAAATGCAAAGGATGTCTGAATGCAGAACTGATAGATAATTACCAGAATTAATTTATAATGGAGCTGATAACGTGCTTTTAGACACTGTGCAGCAGCTCTGGATGATTAATTTTAACATTGGCTGTGAAATGAACATTCACCCCAAGAAGGCAAGATTATGTAATAATTATAGTTGAATGCATTGAATGACAAGCTTGAAATAGGGTGGCTTAAAATAAAATATAAGAAGTCTGAATAGTGTCAAAATGTGTGAAGTGCAAAGTAATTTTAGGATTAAGATAACATATTAGCTTTTTAAACTCTGACCAGGACCTAAATCCAAATTCAGTGCTCTAAACTCAAAAATGGACCTTCTGGTTTTATCAGGGCATGTTATTCGAAAGAATAATGAAACCATTTTCTATTTTGTCGATGTTACAAACCATATGGCACCATTTAGTTAGTGAACTACTAGTTTTCACTATCCAATCAATTTCAAATGGATAAAATCAACATTTTCCTATACTTTAGCTGAATACATTTTGGTCTTGAACAACAATTTTTGAATGAATATTTTGAGTGAATCAATCACTCTTAAAGGGATATTTCACCCAAAAATGAAAATTATCTCATGATTTACTCACCCTCAAGCCATCCTACATGTAGGTGTATATGACTATCTTCTTTCAGATGAACACAATTGGATATATATATTTAAAAATATCCTGGCTCCCCCAATATTTATAATGGTAGGGAACGGGAGTGTGTTTTGAAGCCCAAAATAAATGCATCCATCCATCATAAAAACAATTCATACGGCTCCATGGGGTTAATAAAGGCATTCTGAAACAAAGCAATGGTTTTTTTGAAAGAAACATATCCATATTTAAAACTTTATAAAGTAAAATAACTAGCTTCCGGCAGACGGCCGTACACATCGATTTGCGGCGGAAAAGTGAACTCTGACCCAACGCAGAACGCAATGATGAACACGAAAGCACAGAGGATAGAGCAAAACAAAACACCGGTTACGAATTAGAAGTCTAAAATAAGAAATTTAAAAGAAGAAATGTCTGAGGATTTCGATATAAGAGAAGATGAGCTTCAGTTTGTTGCCCAGCCTTATTTGTTTAAATCGCGAGAGGCGTCTAAGCTTACACTATCCTACATCCTGCGCCATACATCGCGTACTCATTTGGCGCAAGTCGACTTGCGCAGTATGTGTACGGTCGTCTGGCGGAAGCTAGTTATTTTAGATTATGAAGTTTTAAATATATATATATTTTTCTTACAAAAAAAACCCATCACTTCGCTTCAGAAGGCCTTTATTAACCCCATGGAGCTGTATGGATTATGTTTTTTATGATGGATGGATGCATTTATTTTTGGCTTCAAAACATGCCCCCCCTTTACTACCATTATAATGCTTGGAAGAGCAAGGATATTTTTAAATATATCTCTGTGTTCGTCTGAATGAAGATATAAGACTATAAGATATAGTCATATACACCTAGAATGGCTTGAGGGTGAGTAAATCATGGGATAATTTTCATTTTTGGGTGAACTATCCCTTTAATACTCAAAAAGATACTAACTAATCACCTACTAATATAATAATGTAATTTACAGAAAGATTCACAGACCGAATTAGCAAACAGCGAACAATTCTTTTTGGTGAACTGAAACAAAAGATTTAATGTAATGATTAAAAAATCCCCTATTTCTTCTAAAACTTAGTAGGTTGGAAAAATTAGATAAAAAAAAAAAAAAGCAATAGACTCATTCACAGTCACAGCGCAGAGCTGTTAGGCCCTTCATTGGAGTCAACAACACTTCAGAATGAAAGAATCCATTTTTGGGGGAGGATTGACTCATTGCCCTTGAGGGAAAAAAAAAAAAATAAATTCTGAAAACACCACTTTATTGCCTCTTGTCTTGACGACATCAGCAGAAGATACCGAGGATGCAACTGGGATAAACTGATGAATTCAAGGTCAGTGTAATGTGGTTGGAAAGAAACCACCCAGTTCTTAAGCTCCATTTGAGCACGGGTATCACTAAGCAACGCCCAATGGAAACATGTCCTCTTAGGTTTGCAAGACCAAATTGGTCTTTTCTTAACAAAACCTGTTTTTTGGCTAATTGCCTTCTGAAGCTAGGAACAAGATGTGATTACATTTCAATCTAAGTTCATGATTACCAGAGATCTCTTTTTTTCATTTCAGGCCATTACTGTGCAATTAAATATAGATTTCGCCAACAAACATTTGAGGGCAGGAGCCTGCCAATTCATCTTACTACAGACAACCATTATTAATCAGAGAGACAATTAACACACCCACATGCATACACAAACACAAACCGTTCCCCAGACACAGTGCGCGGGAAAGATGCCTTTCCCAGACACATTACGTTTATATGTCATTTAGGGCTGGAAAGTAGATGCTACAACCAACAGATGATGTCATTTTATGGCAATCTGCAAACAATGCATACATCTGCCGAGCTTTTCAACAATGCTTCTTGTAATAAATGTGAAAAGTGCTTTTGCAGTCCATGCATGGGTTTGCTATGAACTGGTAATACTGTAATATGACACAAAATGCTTTAAGATGTGACTCGAGACACATCCAGTTCTGTCCATCACAGACAAACAGCATTACCAGGAAGCCACATCTCATCTTGACAGAGTGACTTCCATTACTGCATTAGATGTTTGGATTTCTGACCTTTAGAAACATGAAGTGGTGTGCAGATGAAACAAGTTCAGATCCTGATCTCAAAACATTTTGACCCTGTTCCTCAAAATAAAATAAAATAAAATAAAATAAAATAAAATAAAATAAAATAAAATAAAATAAAATAAAATAAAATAAAATAAAATAAAATAAAATAAAATAAAAAATAAAATAAAATAATGGGGAAAAAAGTACTGCATTGAAAAATCTACACTGAACATATATATGAGACAGTGGCCATGATGACTTGGTTCAGTATGGTTTAGCCTTTATACTAAAACACTTGGATTATTTGCGTGCTCAAAGAGAGGAGGATCATGGGAAATCATTCAAAAAGAAAAAAAAAAAACATGTGTAATGTTGAACCTTACCACAAGGTTCAACAAAATCAATCACAGACAGTGACAGGCCAGTACAATTGAGAGTTTCCAAACAGTTCCTTTATTTAAGCCCTAGATGAGAAGATGGAAACTTTGAAGTTATTGTGTTTGTCTCTCTGATGAGAACCATTGACATGGGCCTCAAACTTTTATAGCAGTCAATCACGCAAAAGCAAACATCTTCGATTAGCTGAAGAGGGTCCGCATCATTTGAAATGGTTTTAATTAGACATGTTGACATTTTCAACATGTTGGCAGTGAAGCTGGTGGGCTACATCTGGTGGTCCAGACTCCTTATGAGGATCTACTTATTGATTATGTAAAGATCCCCACCAAGTCATCAAGGGCGTTTCTTCAGCTCTAAGTTTGTTATTCTTTGAACACTTAAATCTAAACACACTTTTAGACTGAGCTAGAGTCTTTGACAAATAATGCTTCTAGAGTCTTTTCGACAGACTACAAAAGGCTTTTTTCAAATCTGAGATATATTTAGAAGAAGCAAGATTGTTGAATTATGCTTACTTTTGCAGCAGGATCAGTGGCCAACCTGTCAAAAAGACACATGTATTCTCTCAAAAGCTAAATTTCCTTTGAGACCCAAAAATAAACCTCCACTAACTCCCCCATCCAGGAAAGGAAGACCCCACTCTGCCTGATGTCCCACTGGGCAAACTAAACAGTGCGTGAGTTCAAGAGCAAGGGAAAACTTCCCGTAGTTCCGTTTACTCAAGATCAATGCCCTGCAACATACACAATACACAAAAGCATTTCTTTATCTGGAGGAATGCCTGACTGGACATCTTTTCACAGTAAAGCATTGTGGATACACAACATGACAGATTTCCATTTGGTTTTATGACTGATATTATTACTAATACTATTATTTTTAGTGTGAGAAGTATAAAAATTGGCAGGCTAAACCTGATATAGGACTTTTATTCAGAGTTCAGCACAAACAGTGGATGTTGGAATAGTATCCGGTCTAAGAATGTCAGAAGTTAGTTGACACTAAAATAATAAAAACGTAATGATCAACGGTCAAGCAAGTCTGAATGGTTTGAATATGTAAGGTCAAGCCAAGCACAATGCAGATAATGGTGTGCATCTATTATATACAGTAGCAATAATATTGTAAAATATTAAACTACAATAATCTCCAGAAAGATAGCAGCACTTCCTGAAAAATCACTTCAATCATGGTTTACGTCATTTTTTTTTTTTAATCTTTGTTCCATTGTTTTACATGTTATATTGTTTGAAATTTGTTTCTCTGATCTTTACTGTATTACTGGCAGCACAACTGTTTTCAACACTTATAAAAGAAATGTTTCTTGGGCACCACTTTGGAATATTAGATATATTTCTGAAGGATCATTTGACATTGAAGACTGAAGTAATGGCTGCTGAAAATTCAGCTTCAAAAGGGAAAAAATGCATTTTAAAATACATGAAAACACATCTTATTATTGTAATATTTTACCATTTTAATGTTTTTAATGTAAATTTTAAATCAAATAAATGCAGCCTTGGTGAGCAAAAGAAATTAAAAATCTTACTGACCTCAAACTTTTGAACGGTAGTGTATATATTTTAACCCTCTTACATACAAGAGAGGGTTTGATTATTTAGTAATTTAGCATTCGTTTTCTTTTCTTTTCAAAATTGGTATCGAGACTTGTGCAATTTCACTTGTATTGGTATTGACTACTAAAATTACAGTGTTCTGACAACCCAAATCCAGTCTATCCCATAAAATACTCTACAAATGCTCTTCCCTGCAATATTGCTGCTGATGTCAGATCTAGAGATGTTTATATGCATTACAGTGATGACAGAAGAGATAACTTGGAAGTAGGACAACATGAACGTCGCTCGAAAAGCAATGACTCAACCTCCAAGATGTTCTATGCGATCACTCACAACCAAAGGAAGCCTCAGTGACTGCTGCTGGGTTTGATTTGCTCCCTCCTCTCATTTCTACTGAAAATGTAACAAAACTAAAAAAGAACAGACATCTCAGTGCAGGCCGTCTTGGTCTCCTCAGAGACTGACATTGGTATCACAGATAACAGACTGAAAAAAAGAAGTTTGATGTCAGTTGGATGATGAAAGACAAAACTGATGACAAACAGCAAGTGTTGCATTAGACATTCAGACGCGTCCTCCATGGGGCTAGTTAACAACTTCTCAGAGTCAAACTGAGAGACCACATGCAGACAGCAATGTGAAGGCACACAAACTACTCTCTATAAGCTTTACATTTGGACTGTCATCAGTTATATACATCATGCTGACATACACTTTATAAAGAAAACATTACAGACATGCCGCATTTTAAAAGTACGTTTTAATTAGAGAAACAAACTAAATTAATTTAAATGAATTATTCACTAATAAAAATGGCAATTTCGTCATCATTCACTCACCAAATCTTTCCTTCTGCCATAGTTCTCAAATCCCATTCATCAGTGACGTCAAACTTCACAGGTTCTCTCGTTTCATGACCGTCATGACAAATTTGAATCAAATGCAAGCTGAATGAGATTTGAGAACTGCGGCAAATGGGAAAATGAAGCTTCACGCAAAGCTATCATGGAATCAGAGGATTTGTGGACTTCTTTTATTACACTTTCATCATGGTTTTATTGTTCATCAGTAAACACTGGCTTTCAAAAGAGCAGCTAAACATTTGTGACAAAACATTTTTTCCATTGAAGAAAGAAAGTCATATGAGTTTGCAAACATGAAGGTGGGCAAAAAAATGACAGCATTTTAACGTATGTTTACACAACAACGACATACTTCAAAGTTTTTCCTTTGCATTTTTCCCATACAGACACCATTGTCAAAACAATCCCCATCCACACAGATCCACGAAAGCGACTAAAAACGATGTCACTTTGTTGGCAATGTCACTTTGTAAAGAAACACTATAGACTATAGACTGAACAGGTAATACGCATGGGCATGACGTCACCGTTTTCACAAATTTGCATTTTTATAGTTTACAGAGGCGATAACGTTATCATTTTCAAAAACTTGCACTTTGAAACCCGTCTTCAAAAGTTTGCATTTTCAGGCCATTTAAAACGTCAATGTTGTGTAAATAAACGGCCAAAATGCATACATTTTTTTAAAATGTTTTTAACTGAAAACAGTGTCACGTAAACACCCCTCAATTTGGGGGTGAATTAAAGCAGGAAATAACTTAAACCACAAATTATGTTATTTTAAATAAAACACCTGTCTACTAGAGATACAGAAAACCAGAGTGCCCGTACACAAGAACGTCCCATGCTAATCATACCATTTGGACTTTACATCATATTCTAAAGCCTTTATTAATAAATACCAGAAACTAATCCTCCTATCCCCCTGATCTCTGCAAGAAACCAAACGGGCACTGCCCATCTGGCATGATGTCAGATATGGAAAGCAGACGGCTCACATGCCCTAGTTTGCTTACATGAGGTTGGCAAAGTCATCTCTGGCTTGCAAAGCCGGCCACAGGATTGCTGAATCAAAGGTAATCTCAATGATAAGATCAGTGTATAAAAGGGACTGTGGAACAGAAACCTTAGAGAAATGAAAGCTTTACTGAGCCTGAGCCAAAAACAACATCATCTGTTGACTTTGCATAAATGCATTACAAGATTTGTGCAAATATTTAAAGATCTATAAAAAGACATAAAGGGGGAATACTTTTTGAATTACTGAAAGGCCCCGTAAAATGATTTCCATTTCACTGCTTCTTATACAAAGCAGTAAATGCAACAATTAAAAAAAATCTGGTAATATGATCTAATACTGATATGATCTTTAACAATTCAATGTATTTTAAATAAATGTGTATGTTGTACGTGTGTGTATAAGTCTGAATATATAGATACAAATTTTAATATATGTATGTAAATCTGAATATGGGTCAATGACATGGGTCATTTTTCTGTCCAAAGGCCTTAAATTAATAATAATAAAAAACAAAGATATGACATCCAAAGTATGTAAGGTAGTACAACTAGATCTCTTTTATTCAATCCAAAAGGTTTTAATTATATTTTACTACATATAAAGATATTTAAAAGATTTTGAAGTGTCAAAAGTGTCAAAAGGTCATTCAGATTTCACATAATTATTTCCAATTCCAATTAATCCAATAAACAAAGTAAAAAAGCAGACTCTTTAGTTTTGGTTATTTATTTATTTTATGTGATGTTTTAATGGAAAGCACTTTGGTCAACTTGTGTTGCTTTTAAATGTGCTATACAAACAAACAAACAAACAAACAAACAAACAAACATTCGGTTTAACCATCCAAAGGCCAATATAGCCATTTCATTTGTGATTAAAATATCTTAAATGTAATAAATGTATATATTTTTTATTCTGGCATGATTACTACAAAATTATGTGTAGAAGTCGTTGCTTTGTTATGAGAAAGAATGTCTGGAAAAATGAATTTCATCAATATCATGTGACATGATGTGACATCATTCAGACATCTGCAAATGACCACATGGTCATGAAGCAAAGTAACTAACTCTCTCTTAACTATTTGAAAAATGCATGTTTTTATTTGCTCATACGCATGTCCCAAAACATCAGGTCATTCGGTACAACCGCTATAAAACATGGAAAATGTTGAAATATTTTAAAAACTTGTTACTAAATATAAAATGTTTGATTGCCCTTTTGCTAGCTAGCTAGCTATCAGCCTGTTAGCATTTTTTTGAAAATACTGTCATTCGGTATAACCAAAAGTGTCATTTTGGTTAAACCGAATTACTTTTTTAGTGACAAATTTTGTCCATCTTGTAAAAAAAAAAAAAATGACAAAAGCAGTGTTAACTGATTATAAAAACCACATAATCTCATTAACACTTAATAAAACTTCAAAATTAATTATATCTCCATTATGTTTTTTTTTACACTTTTAAAAACCTTATTCGTTAATGACCCATATACTGTATAGTTATAACTATATAGGCCTATTTGCATTTATAACTATATATTCAGATTTGTATCTATATATTCAGGCTTATAACTATATATTCAGATTTCATATAATTATTTCCAATTCCAATTAATCCAATAAACAAAGTAAAAAAGCAGACTATACCCTATACAGTAAAAAAACAACAGAAACCCCTAAAGTACCTAAAAACACCTAAATAATGCTTTGGTCTTCAGCGGAAGATGTGTGTACTGGCACGTACATGTTTGCAGGGATGATCAGATTGTTTCTGACAGGTTGATACACAAAGGCAATGCATCTATTCCCTGTTCCAAGAAGGGGGAAAAAAAAAAAAAAAAAAAAGCGAGCACTTCATTGTTCATTTGAGCCAACAGGCAACACAACTGAGGCTTATTTCTCATCAGTGAGCGCTAATGGTGTGCACAGGCAGAAGAGTGAATAGAGACCACACAGCTCTCCACAAAGCACAAAAGCTTCTTGGCCAGGTCATGTCCCAGCTTCCTCTGCAGGCACAGACGCTGCACAGGAGACACTAGAAGGTAGACCAAAGAAAAGAGAGGCTTGCTTTATTTTTTTAAGTGCACTATAGCATCCTCCATAGACGCTAGCAACAGGGGGGTTTTGTGCTTCAAATGGATCAGATGCTTTACTGACACAGCACCCCCCACAATCCACAGGGCACTGCTAATCCTATTAAAATGAAGGCAGGCCGGCACTGGACAGGAACATGGCATTAGATCCATCAAGAACATTAGCTCTAAATCAAAGCTCTTGTCTCTGACCATTACCAATCTAGTGAAATGAAAGAAAATTATTTGAGACCCGTGTGTAATGATCAGGGGGTAAAATTACATCAACATTTTGTGGAATTGCTTCCATCTAAGTATCCCCTGAAGCATGACCACACTAATTCACAGATACATTTTTTGTGGTTTATTCTTTTGCAAGTTCATTCTCGTCTCTAATGTAATTTCTAAAAGTGTTTGTAGTAGTTGACAAATATTGTGACTTCGACTTGAACTGTGATATATGTCTAATATTTCTGCTGCTCAGACACAGCCTGAAAAAAAACAAAGACACAACTAAAACAGCAGCTCTTAAATTGAAAGGTGCACAAAAACTATGCAAGAGTGAAACAGAACTCAAGTGTCTTTGCATTTACATTGTATATGAACTTTGCTGAAAGTGAAGTTTTGCTCCACATTAGTTGTGACTTCCGTACTGTTTTTAATTAATTTATTTAACTGTCAATTTTGACATTACTTACGAACGGCTGAACAGCTGCTGACGGCCTGGAGCTCGCATCTCCGAAAACGTCTTAAATTGTAAAGTAGTCGCTATGATTAAATATGAGTCACATATTTCAGGTGTAAACAACTACATTATCACCTAAAAAAGTTTGTGGTAAAACAAGTGTAGTATTTGTAAAAAAAATACAGTGGATTTGCTTGGCCGCCATGGTAGTCACTTCAAGCGGAGCGATACAAATGGTAAAAAGGAGTGCTGTTATCACTAGAATATCGCACGGCTCTCAGCCAATCAGATTCGAGAACCAGAAAGAACTGTTGTGAGTGTATGTAAGCAATAAGGTACGAGAGGCTGTGCTGTATCGTGAATAAGTCACGGCTGAAGGGCGTTGTTAGGTACAATGCGAAGCGGAGTGCCTGCAACCCCTTCAGCCGTGACTTATTCACGATACAGCACTAGCCTCGAGTACCTTATTGCTTTTATAAAACGGTTACCACACAATACAAATATTAAAGCCAAAAAATATATGTATCAATGCAACTTTCATGAAGTAAAATCACTAAAAGTCTTCCTTCTGCTGGAAAAAATAGTCCCTGACCGTGAACAGCAACAGAAGTTACATTATTACACCATTAGATGGCGGCAAAGACTGTCTTTATGCGTGTGTCAGTCAGTAGCGAAGACTTTTACATTGAAAAGACTGAATTGTTGTGAACACAGAATAAGACGCAACTGACAAATGCTTTGACTAGCGCTGTCAGTCACGGGAAAACCCCTTAGCTGTTAAAAGGACAAGATAATACATCGGACATTTAAACAGATTTTTTATTATGAACATAGGGCTGACCTGAAGGAAAATGCTAAATCTGAATGCAGGTAATAAACTCGCTCAAAATCGATCTATTTCTCACAATAATCTTCTAGTTCTACATAAGACAGTAAGCTTCAATGAATAATATCAACTGAGAATAAACAGTTTACATTGCTAAGAGTGGTTGCTAAGGGTGTTGTGTAGTGATACACAGAACCGTTTGGTGAAGCGTTCATAGCCGTGTTTTATCGTGAATAAAGCACAGCTATTGACCAATCAGAATCAAGGATAGGAACTAACCATTTTATTATATATATATATATATATATATATATATATATATATATATATATATATATATATATATATATATATATTTTATATATATATATATATGTGTGTGTGTGTGTGAAGTGAAGCTAAGTGAAGGAATTATGACCAAAAAGTATTATAATATTATAATAATAAAAACTGAACATTCAAAATAATAATAATAATAATAATAATAATGTATTTGTAGTATTCTTTGTTATTATTATTTTAATTTTAATTTTTTTGTAACCCTAGGACAAAGGTAAGAACAAGACTCTAGTAATTTGCATACAGTTTATAAGAAAGCTTAATTCTACCTTAATTAGTGGCTAACGTGATTAGTTCAATAATTGAAGGGGGCAGAAAGAAGGCGGCCAAAATAATGAATCTAGACAGATAATCTGTTAGGTTTTAATTAAATGACAGCCACAAAGACGCAGCACGATTGCGGAGGTAGCCATGCGATCCTACAGCATGTCCAATAAAGTTAATCTGCACTGCAGTCTTCTACTGTGCAGTAAACCTGCCGTACATATGGCCTCCCTCTTTCAGCCCTGATTACGGCCTGTCCAGGCCTGTCTGATTTAGAAGGCCTGAAAGGCCATCAGCTGTGACCAACAGCCCATTTTAGAGCCCCATGGGCAGCGATGGGTCAGGCCGCACTGGCCTGCAGTTCATTTCGGCTCACACATCACAAATGACAATCATCTGCCCTGGCAATCACAGAGAGAAGCTGCTCCCTCAGAGAGCCAATAGAGTGGGATGACGGCCATCCAATTTCAGTCTGTTCTGACAAAGCTTCACTTCAGTAATCAAGCTGGAGGGAGAGCCCCCCCTCTGCTGCTTACCAAGACGATTGAGTAGAGAGGGGAAAAACCTCGGCTTGCTCCCAATCCCGACATTTCAGTCTAGACGCCATCTGGACAATGGACATGGTTATCAAGAGGCACCTGCATGATTTAAGTATTTTAGCTGTTGCTTTAAAAAAATTACAAGATAATAGTTTGCTCTAATGTTTGATGTCTATAAAGAAGTAATTTGCAAATTATTAATCATAGTAAAGCATAATTTTGAGGAAGGAATACAGAGCTTTGATCTGATGCTTAATAGCTATGCACTGTAAAACTTAATGTTAAGTTTTGAAGTATGTTTTCCAACAACAACAACAACAAAAAATCTAATTTACAAGAAAACATTATTTATTATTTATCTAAATTTTTAAGTCTTTCAACTTTAACCCACTGGGATCAGTGTTGGCGCCATCACTTGCATTTTTGTATACCATGCATTTGTACAGTACATTTCATGTTTAATTCAATGTGTTACTTGTCGTTTCTTTGTAATTATTTGTGAAATTTTCTAGCAATTTCTGAGGGATATATTCTAGTAAACCATGTACAAATGCTGAAAACTGCTTTTGTTCCAATTCCAACTTCATCCCAGATTTTTACAAAGGGTGAAGATACCAATTCATCACAAAACTTTGTTGCAAAATATTTCACTGATACTTTGGATCCCTACACTGATATTTTGTTATATATCATATATTTCAAGTAGAAGGTCGTCTACAAAGTTGTTTCTATGCACAAAAGTGTGAGAGAGATTGAAGGTGAGATACCAGTCCTAATTTTTAGGCTACATGCCTTTACAGAACATTTCAGAATACACATCTGCACTGGTATTTCTATCCAAGACATACAGAATGGTGTTTTTCAGTCAGTTTAAACCCCAGACACAGCAGGACTGCAGTAAATTGGAGAAATGGTTGGTCTGAGGTTACAGCCCTGAGAAGGTTGACCTTACGAGGTCATGGCCATAGTAATTGTTAGTCAGATTACTCAGCGGGAGACACCGAAACCCCACACACAAACGCCAACTACAGTAGAGCGGGTTGTGTTTAATAGTGTTTGTGGTTTGTCAGAAGGCTGCTGACCCAGAACTCAGAGGTTAGAATACGTCACTGAGAGAATGGTCCAAGAGGATCCTCTCAGAGAACAAAAACTCCTACACATTCCACAACTATTAACAGTCCACAATCCTGTGCAAATCCAGGTGTTTCTGAGGGCAATGAGAACACTGCTTTCCAGTCTATCAATACACTAATTTACACTTTAGCAATATACTAATAAAATGTATAACTTCAATGCTTTGGAAACATTTTGTGCAATGGAAAGGTTCTATGGATGTTAAAGGTTCTTCATGGAACCATCAATACCAATATTTTTAAGAGTGAAATATAATATATTTATATAACATTTAGCTGGTTTTCATTTACATATTTGTGATGATCAAAATATTTCTACAGAGAGAAAAAAAAAAGCAAATACTATAAAACATTTTTCTTTTAAATCTATATAAAAATCATGCTAAATTAATTCCACTGAGATTGTCATAAAACACATACGTCACAAATCTTTTCTTTAGTAGACAGTTTGTATGTCAGAGTCGATTCACGCATGTCACCAGTTATGTAGCGGTTCCTAATAAAGTTACAAGCCAACTGGTTACAGGTTGTTGACCAAACCCAATTTAACTAGCATGTGCCTCTATGACAGCGTTAACTTTGGGCTCCGATTCCATCTATACACCATGCAATAGCAGACCACTGTCACGCCATTATGAACTTAAAGCAAAAATATTTATAATGCCGTGAAAGCAAATGCAGCTGTTTCACAGGCAGCTTTAAGTGAAATGGCACAGGTGGCTGTTCAATCTGGTGTTTTATTTTATGACATCTCTACTCAAACCAAAAGATGAGGCAATACGTTTCCCTCATTTTGGATGTGCCAAAATACTCCCTGAAGTTATATGACTTAACCCACAGCTTGAAGTCTCTTAAACTCTCAAGCCACTGGCACGCACTTGGTGTAGTTTTGCACTGTCTGAGCATAAAAATTGATGAGCCTCAGTTTTAATCTTATCCCAAAAGTTCTAAGCATAGAAGTCAACCATTTCTCGCAGGGAAACATATTGCACTAATTAATAAAGAGCAATGCAGCAAACACAACAGACTAACGAACAAAGAGTCTCTACAGTGTCTGACTGAAGTACGAACAGACACATTGCACTTGACCACAACACGCCAATGATCCGAGCGCATTCTCGCAAGGGACTCTTTGAGTCAATGGCCTAATCGTAGTCATCTGGAATGCTGATGTCTACATCAAACTCCCCATGAATCCTCTTTAAACAAAAGTATAGAAGAGGAGTAACAAAAAAAAAAAAAAAAAAAAAAAAAAGAGAAACACCCACAATGCTTTGCAAACATGACCATCTGGACTGAGCTGTTGGAGGATTAAAAGGGGGCCATGTAGGGGTGGTGTGAGCTGTAGTGTGTCTCTAGCTCTAATTTTTCTCTCTCCGATATAATTACAGGGTACTGCTGGGATGGACGGATTGAGGAGAGAGATGCTCCGAGTCTGGGTTGCCGCCCTTGGATCTCGACATCACCACAGAGCCAAAGTGTGCGGTCGGATCCACAGGGTGGACACTCCAGCAGCGCCTGAGGAGAACAGAGCCAGACAGTACCACAAAACCCAAACCAACAGCGCAGACTATTTAAAGCGCACAACAGCTCATCCCTGCAGTCTCAGCTAAACAGGCTTGGTAACTAAACTACCAGCAGAACCACTCGGAAAACTGCTTAATGGAGAAGAGTCAGTGGCGAGGTTTAATATGACATCCAGTTCTTGCTTTTTTTTTTTTTTGAAGCACACATTTAAAACAATATTTTGTATTGTTAATTGATTAAAAAAAATAATTAAATCACACTCACATTTTTCACTAATTAGATCACACCTAAAAAAAATCGTAATACATTATATTTTTCTACTATAATACAGATTTTCACGCTGAATCTCCAAAATAATGTAGAAACAACAAAGACAGTATGTTTTATGTATTCATTTCATCTTTTTACTAAGTACTATGAATGAAAGCAAGTATCACCGATACTGCTACTGATGTCTCTATTTAACGGATCTTTTCTCAAATTATGGGGATGAAATTAATAATTATACCCATTCAACATTACAGTATAATTGCATGCCATCATTTTTAACATTTAATAGGCTTTTTAAAAAAAAAACAAAAAAAAAACACTGAATTTAAGTGAACTTGAAACAATACACACATAAACCCATTATAATAAATGTCACATAGCTGTGTACCTTCACAGTGTAGAACATAGTGTTGTAATATATAATGCTGTTTCTGTCAATATTAAATATCTCTTTCTGAATGAGAACTGTCAGTTCATTTTTCGCATTAATCACAAGTAAATTACTAGTTTAAACATTTGGTATCAATATTTTAGATCATCGATACAAGGTCAGTCTCGCAAGTATTTATACATACATACACACATATATATATGGGTCATTGACAAATAAGGTTTTTAAAAGTGTAAAAAAAAACAAACAATGAAGATATAATTAATTTTGAAGTTTTATTAAGTGTTAACAATGAGATTGTTGTTTTTAATAATCAATTAACACTGCTTTTGTCATTTTTTTACAAAATGGACAAAATGTGTCACCAAAAAAGTCATTCGGTTTAACCAAAATTTCGGTTTTACCGAATGACAATATTTTTAAACACTGCTAACAGCTAGCTAGCTAACATAAGGACAATCAAACATTTTATATTTAGTACAAGTTTTTAAAATATTACAACATTTTCCATGTTTTATAGCGGTTGTACCAAATGACCTGATGTTTCGGGACATGCGTATGAGCAAGTGAAAACATGAATTTTTCAAATAGTTAAAAGAGAGTTAGTTACTTTGCTTCATGACCATGTGGTCCTTTGCAGGTGTCTGAATGATGTCACATCCTGTCACATGATACTGACTGCATGACTTGACTACGGACATTCATTCTCATAACAAATCTACGACTTCTACACATAATTTTAATACCATTTTGCACTATGTTGATATATGATGTTATAAAATCATGCCAGAATAAAAAATATATACATTTATAACATTTTAAGATATTTTAATCACAAATGAAATGGATGTATTGGCCTTTGGACGGTTAAACCGAATGACCTTTTGACACTTCAGAATCTTTAAAATACCTTTATATGTAGCAAAATATAATTAAAACCTTTTGGATTCAATAAAAGAGATCTGGTTGTACTACCTTACACACTTTGGATGTCATATCTTTGTTTTTATTATTAAGGACTTTGGACAAAAAAAAAAAAAAAAAAAAAGACGCGTCACGTCATTGACCCATATTCATATACATATATATACAAAATTTAAATAAATAATAATGCTTACACAGCCAAGGATGCACAGAAAGGGTAAAAATACTAACCAGTATCATAGTCTACCACTGTCCACTTTTCACGGTCCAAACAAATCCCATTCTACATTATTTTCAGCTCCACATTCTTTTACACTGAAAAATGTCACATTATAGAAGATAAATACATTGCAAATGTCATTTCATGCTGTCTTCAGAAGTACTTATGGAGGAAGTACTCAAAACTTATCCGATGCTATATGACATGAAAGAGGAAAAAAGAAAAATTAGCCATTTTAGGAACTCCTTCATCCAATTCAAAGCCTTCTTCTTTCCAAAACCACAAACCCCAAATAAATACAGCCTGCAAGAACTTGAAACGGCAATGGGTTTGCCCTCAATTTCAGGTGAATGACGACGATTCCTCATGCGTGTTCATCTATCAGGCCTCTGGACAGGTTCACAGCAGGCCACGGAGATGAGGCCATAACTCAGCCCTGGCATCTATCCACTCTTTTCTCCATCTCTGCTCTGGGTGTGGGGATTATGGCATCACCGATATGAGCTCCACAAGTTATGGCCTCCACTCAGTGGCGCAGGTGTCAGGGTCGAGTGTGATTTGGAGACAGAGACCAGATACGGAGAGCTCCCTGGGGAACGCTGGGACACACAGAACTAAAGTCTAGCTTACTGAACGTCTAATAGACCTGAGTGATGGTATGTCACAACAGTGCAAACAGTTTACGGATAACAGTGGAGGAAGCAGCTGAAGTTTTTAATGAGGAAGCAATAGAAAATGTAGTAGTTATTTCTCATATTATTAGATGGACAATTTCCATTTAGATTTACAGCAAATTTGTCTTTTCATAAATGGATTTAACAGTGCATGCATCATATACAAAGCCACAATACAAAGAGAAGCAGATGCACTTTAAAAAAGTCAACTTATTTAAATCAGGAATGAAATGTTTTTTCACTTAGAATTCTGTTATAATCCTTAAGACAATAATTCCTGTTATAAACTTCTTCCAACACGAAACAGCCATGAGTTGCCTGAAAATGGAGCTACATGTCATGCTTAAAAAGTGACTAGACATAATTCATGCTGCCTTTGCCATCAAAATTTCACATTTTTCAGCTTTTTAGCCAGCATTTTGAAGCGAGTGTTTTGTGCATTACTCTGGTTGCAATATATATGTGCAGAACCACTTTGCTAAGTGCTCCGTTTCCTGCCTCCACATTAAAAATCATAACCCCCATTCCGCAACGCTTTTATTATGCTCCAAAATCAAATGCCAACCTCCCGTATTTAATAAAGCCCTTATACGACTAGGGATATCTGATAGTGCTCTCTTAAATGTTACCAATGTTGGTCCTCACAAGCCTGAGGTTCAATAACAGAGGTCAGTGCAGTGATTTAGGAGACGGTTCTCGTTTACACATGTGATATCAGAATTCAAAAAAAGGCTCCACCATGTCACATCTGCTCTTTCTCAGCGCAAATTAAACGATAACTAGCTCAGGGTGTGTAACACTGCCCAGGACCGGCCTGACACTTGTTTCTGTGCTCTTTCCACCTCAGGGAACGCTGTGAGACAAAATGTCATTTTAGTTTTTAAATGATGCCTGCTACTAATTACAAACATGAGGCATTTTAAAAAACACTGCTTGAAAAATCTACACAGACTGCAGCTCACACAATACCAATATACAGTGCACAATCTGCATACTACTACACAAGTAGTAACTGGTACTTTGGTATTATTGCCCAGAGGACTGTACTTGCTCAGCTATGTTATGAGTAAAAAGAATGAGAAATGCATGTCTTGACCTGAGGAAAACGATGGACCCCATTTTTAAAGATTGCACACATTTCTGAGATAGTCATGTGCGCTAAGAAAGAAAAACATGGTTAGCCTATGGTTCGTATAGCATAAGAAAGCTGTTAGGCATCTAATTAAATGATTTAGTCACTGTAAATTTAGGAATCTAACCCTGGAGACACATTAATTTAACAATTGGTGACAGTTGACGCGTTCATCACTTGCTTGCTCTCTGGATTATTGCTTCTCAACTGTGCGTAACTGTCGTGCAGCTCTAGGTTTCTTTAATGTTATTATAACTTGCCCTAACGCTACTTAGGAAAATAAATTTGTCATCCCCATGGGGTGGAAGGGTGAATAGATTATGAAGAGCTACCGTTCTCCCTGTGAGAGAGTTGATGGATATTTGGCTTTGCCATCCATTAAAAACAAGTGGCCGGACCAAGTGTTGAGATGGTTTACAACACATATTTAATATTACTAGGGTTGGGAAGTGGGAACAGATATTTATGATATTTTCATGACGTTCTGGTTCATAAGTCGGTTCTTCTTAATGAATCAAAAACATGCCTTGCGACCGGTCTTACGTCGAAGTCTGTCTCCCCTATGTTTCCCCATAGGTTACTGGTAGGGTCAGGATTAGTGTTAGGTTTAGACAGTCCATAGGAAACACAGGGGGAGCAGACTTCGACACAACACCGGTACAGTCCAATTCCCAAACAAATAATGAGTCGGTTCCTTTTAGGGAATCAAAAACACATAAGAATCTGTCGGAGTGGTTTCTGAATTAATCTGACTCGCTCACTGAACCGCAAATTAGCCTACGTTCGTAATGTCTGATCCAAAATGAACCAAAAACTGTACTTATGGCTTGTGAGACTTAAGGTTTTTGATATGACAATGTGTAATCAGTTGTATTTTATGAATGAACTAAATATGTTGCCACATATTTGTTTTAGTAGGCTAATATCATTTAATATAGCCTATAAATTTAGTTCTAACTGGATCGCAATTGTCCCGTTTCTTAAAAAAAGTATTTGAAAAGTCACTAAAAGTCTGTGTTAACACTTTTTATTTCGCATCTGTTATAGCCTATCTGTTTTGTAGAAATCTGAAATCATCTAATCAATTAGGCAAAAGAATGCAGTAAGCACGCATCAAGGATCGCATGCAATAAGAATTCAAATTTAGGCTATTTCTTCCTCAAAAGTATTAAAAGGATCATAAACGGAACCGGAACGTTCCATGTACATAATTCCCATTCCTGAATATCACCGTCTGACTCTAATCCTAAATTACGAGGCTCAAAAACGGTCAGTTCCCTCGGGCTGACAATTCCTCTGTTATAAATTAACGAGCAGATTGTGATTTTCTTAGGCATCATTACTTTCCCTACAATCACAAACAGATAGCACGTGATTCGCGCCCTTGAGCACATTGCAAAAAAACAGCAAAACACGCACAACACTCAGTGTTTCAAACTTGCACGACTGGCTCCGTTTATCTGCTGACAGTTGTCATGCTCGCGCCGCCATTCCCTGCGTTGTCGCAACATGTAACAGAATCAAAAGAACAAAAGCCGCCGCTACTACATTCGGATCAACCTTCTCCGGTTGCTATGAAACCGCTGAACTCACTAGGATGATCAAGAACGTGCAGATGTATCCGATTCATTCATTGGCATACCTGTCATCGTAGCAGAAATCGGCGTCCAGTGTGTTGACATACAGGAGCAGTGCCACGGCGCTGCACACCAACTCTGCGATCATCTCTCAAAAAGAAAAGTAGGAAAGGAAATGAAAGAGTAGAGGGATGATATTAAAGCCCTTCTTTGATTTCTCTCTTCGTCTTTGTCAAAATGCCTCTGCCAAAAAACAATATCCGAGTCCCCATCCTTGCAAAGAGTTGAAATGAATTATCCAGACATCCTCCTCTTAACCCATGTTATTTGCGGAAAGAATCCTGTAAGGTAGAGTGGATGGGGCACATGTAGTATTTACAGTACGGTCTACTGTGTTTGGGCGTCCTTACACCGAGAGTGTTGAGATGATGCATAGTGGATGCCGAATAAATGTCGTGATTGAGCCGCGTGTGGTTACTGGATCCAGTGCGCGTGCGCAGAACCCCTCCTCCTGGGTATGTATACACATACACACGGTCTGACTTAACCCTCTATTGCACGCATTATAAAATGTTTACACAATGTTTGATTCACTTTTCTAGTATAAAATGAACCTATTTAGTGAAATTAAACATTTTGAACAATAATATTTGGGGGTGTTCCTTTTTAAGTACCATAATTCAGTTCCAAAATTGAAATAAATAAGCCATTTCGTGCAATACAAATGGCCTTTGGCGCCTTTAGCACCCTTCACTGTGTTAAAGGGATAGTTCACCCAAAAATGAATATTTTGTCATCACTTACTCACCCTCAAGTTGTGCCAAACCTGTATGAGTTTCTTTCTTCTGTTGAACACCAAAGGAGATATTTTAAGGAATGTTGGTAACCAGACAGTTGATGGTAGCCATTGACTTCCATACGATTTTTTTTCCTATTATAGAAGTCAATGGCTACCGTCAGCTGTTTGATTACCAACATTCTTTAAAATATATTCTTTTGTAATAAGTAAGAGTAAATCATGACAAAATTGTAATTTTTGGATGAACTATCCCTTTGAAGACCTTTTAACAAAGTAAAATGCCTGTGCTCTGATGAATATTATTCATCTTGTCATCTGTTATATTTGCTCATATTTTTTATTTTATGTATTAAATGAAAAATATGTAAAATTTTATGTCGTTTATTGCATTATTATGGTGTAGTGTGTTATTCTGGTGGTGTTTTTCATCTGTGTATGCACTGTTTATTTGTATGGGTGATGGTTTATGGCAAGGGACAGAATGAACTTTGATTCATCATGTTCATAATACACCACCTATATTATTATGGTGCTTATCAGTATATTTTAAGGTTCAAAGTAGATTAAGGTAGTTTGCTATAATATCAGTTAATGACAGAAGTGATGAACTGTAAAATATAAAAGCACCAAATGCCAGAAACATTGTCACCATCATTTTTTACAGTGATTTTCTGGCAACCACAACTGACTTTTTCGTACTGAAAATTTAACAGGATTTTTCACAGTAAAATAAATGTATGACAGTAAGACCTTTGCATATATTATTTTTCACACAGATGTATTTAAGTATTTTTTTCTGCAGCCTAAAATGTGGCACATGACATTAGCGCGCATGGCATGTAACATAATTACTCGTGTCTCAATTTTAATTTGCTATGGTGTTAACAGCAATTAATGATAAATATAGCAGTGTAAATTTAAAATGTGCTAAAAGTGCATCCTAGACAAGAGTGAAAATTCAAAAGGGAGTCATTTTGTCATTATGCAGATCTCATTATTTCAGACATCTGGTGAGAGCTGAGAATCAGCAGATCGTTAAGGCACAAAATGAAATGGATATTTTGACACATTGTCACATTTGAACGTGAAGCAAATGTGTCCAGTTGAAAGAATTGGTGTTGAAATCAATTATTTTAGATCTGCAACCATAATGATTTGAGTTTATAACACTCAGCTCTTCAGTTGATTAGTTTATTTTATAGCACTCAGCTTTCGTCAAAACCAGGTCAGTTATTAGTAGTAGGGTAGATTGGGGTAAGATTCCCCCAGGGAAAGATCTCATCTCAGCACTTTTGATGAATGGATACGCTATTTTTAATTTTGTCATTTCATCTGAATATCAACATTTGTGAGATTTAGTCAGTCGAAACAGTTTTGAGGTTAACTAATCTAATTTTGTGTCTCTGGAAAATAGTGATCTATGACATTGTATTATGTTGATTTTGAAAGTTTTTTGTGTCTTGTTTAAAGAGGGATTTGTGGACACATCAGTGTTTTTGGAGTAAAAGTTGTAGTTTTTATATTGAAGTAAAAGGATAAAATTAAACCCTTGGGGTAAGATCCACATTGTTCTTAAGGGAGGCATCTTCCCTCATCCTATACCCTAATAAAATCTAACAACAGCTATAATGATGATAACAACTACTACCAATAGTATAGTACTAACAGCAGTGTTGTAGTCGAGACCAGCTCATTCGAGTCCGAGTCAAGGCCGAGACCAGAGAGGGTCGAGTCCGAGTCGAGACCGAGACCAGAGAGGGTCGAGTCCGAGTCGAGACCGAGACCAGAGAGGTTGGAGTCCAAGACAAGACCTAAATAAATCTTCAAGAATATGTAAATGTTTGGTGGAAACAATAAAATTGGCACCATACTCATCTAATATACCATGGCATGTACACTGTATTTTATTTACTTAGAGTGATATTGGTTTAAAAAATATTATCAGTTAAGGGTAAAAAGGCCACATAGTAGGTGGTGTAAAGGTAATTTGTTAGAAAAGATTTCTATTTTGAATAAATACTGTTCTTTTTAACATTTTAAATCAATCGACTGAAAAAAAGGATCACAGCATGTTATAAAAAAATATTAAGCAGCACAACTGTTTACACTTTCCAACTTTGAAAATTAATCAGCATATTAGAATGATTGCTGAAGCATCATGTGACAGTGAAGACTGGAGTAATGATTCTGAAAATTCAGATTTGCATCACAGAAATAAATTATATTTTAAAGTATATTCAAATAGAAAACCATTATTTTAAATTGTAATAATATTTTTAAAATATATATTGCTGTTTTTGATTAGATAAATGCAGGCTTGATGAGCATAAGAGACTTATTTCATAATGCCACATAAGCTAATAATTATCAAAAATGTTAATATAATAAAGTCCTTTCACATCACCATTTCGCCAGCCTACACTTCACATAATAGGCCTGTAGGTGGCACTTTGGTTTCATTAACTATGATAGTTTCATCAAATAGTAAACGGTGTATCAACACTAAATTAATTGAACACTACTTACCATCAATGCGACTTTTGGCTTTGTAGTCAGTTAACATCCATTTTGTCAGCGATGCAATTTGATTTATAAAATGAGACAAACCGCAGAAATCGCTCGTCTGTCCATAATTTCCACTTCACGTTGTCCAATGAAATTTGACCTGGTTGTGCCAGATCACGTTTGTTTGGGATATGACAAACCGGCATTGGTGAATTATGTAATATTTTAAAATATATAATAAATAGATTTTTAATTAAATCGACACACTAGCTTTGATTATTGATGGGGAAAAAAAGTTCAAAAAAATTGTTTGGTTTATTTTTTTCTTCCGTCGAGCCATAGGCACTCAGAGAAAGAACCATATATAGCTCGAGAGCCATGTTTCGAACAGACTGTGGAAAATCAGTCAGTCTCACACGCACGCAACCCATAGCAACGCCTCACACTGACGGATATGTAAAAATAATAGGAATTTTCCGACTTTTGAGCGATTCGTTACTATTGTACACATTGTCATGTTAATTATAATTCAAATGCATTTTGTTTTATTGACCACAATATTATCATTGCTATTTGCCCCCAAACATTAAGTAATAGTCATTAAATATTTTGAATGGGACTCGAGTGGTCTCGAGAATGAGTCCGATTCCTAATATGTTCGAGTACGAGTCAATTCCGAGTCAATATGCACACGAGTCCATGACAAGACCAAGACCGTTACAATATGGTCTCGAGACCGAGTCCGAGTCTCGAGTAGCCTACTACAACACTGACTAACAGTACTACTAATAGTAACGCATGGGAGTCTATCAAGTCTGTATACATGCAACACTAAATGAGGTGAATTTTAAAACATCCAAGTAGGGCCCACATTCAGAACACATGCCATTGTCTTTTGGCAAAAGTGGAGAAGCACTGTCATTGCAAATGTATCACTCCTATAATCAGGTCTTCCACCTACATACATTTTTCATTTAGCAGCAGCCATACAGTTTAAGCAGGCTTTATGGGTAATATGTACTGCTTTCTTCAAACAGCAGGGAGTATTTGGATTCCTTTGAAGACTTGAGAAATTGAAGAAAAGAAACTGAGGAAGAGAGAAAGAATCAATCTTGTAGTTGCTAAGGACACAAAGAGTGCTCTATGGTCCAGTGAATATTGATGTAATTCTAGTTCAATAGCGAGACCCAGGCTACTTAGACAGGCTTCAATGTGGCCATTCACAGAACAGCAGGACGCTATGATGTAATCTATTACAGAACTGATGGAATCACAGGAACTGACCCTTTGTAACTCATACACTTGGTGGATTTTCACTGAAATTGTCTTGTAGAAATGGGTGTGCCACTAGACAACCATTTGTTTTTTCTGAGACTATAATTACCATTTGACTCCCTCCTGACCACATGGCTTAATTTGAGATAATTCTGTGCACACAGCACTAAAAGAGTATTTTATATTTATAATGCTATATTGTATTTCATTTTCACAAATGAAAAGTTTCATAAGCATTACAGTGGTATAATTTTGTATTTTTACAATGTTTCAAAATTAGAAGGTTGTATGTTTCCCAAATTCCCAAATCCTACACAATCAGATCTGCTAACAATTTTTTGTTTGCCTCCCAAAAAACCTCAAAATTCCTGTCACTGTGATAATTCTACGTCGATAAGAGCAGTAGTTAAACTAAGACCTACAAATTTAAGCTTAGCAAAGTCTCAAATCCCACAATCACTTTTAGATCAGAAAACGTAAGCTTAAAGTACGTGGCCTCTCAAATTCATTTGCAGAACAGTGGCAGCAGCAAATTATATGGCAAACTTCACATTTGAAGGTATAAATGGATTAAGTACACAATAAAGAGCTCAAAAGCCTAAGTACATATCTGTTTGCTTATGGATAACAATTCAAGATTATGGAGACTTATAGGCCATGTAAATTTGATGTGGGTTTAATTGCATGCTGAAATGTCATTACCTAAAGTATAATATAAAATTCCTGTATATGAAATAGGTGTAATCCCTCTTGTACATGTATTATTTGTGCATGTCATTTGTCAATGTCAAATTTGTATGATTTTCTAATAATCTGTTTCCTGTGTGGGAAAAACCTCCATTACTCTAAAGTGAACATAGCCTACTATTTACATATGGGTTTTAAACTCATTTGCCTATAGTTACTTACATTTACAACCAGCACTTTTTAGCACATTATATGCTTCATAAATATGTTACGAAAACCTAAGAGGGCCTTTTGTCTGTGGTTTACCATATATTAAATGGTATTTAAAGAAATTAGCCTTTGTTACAATAGATGAAGAAATGTTCAGTTCAGAAAGTTTTTTAAAGTCCCCCTGTGGTGAAAATCAAGTTTTTAATGTTGTTTATATGTGGTGTTTTTAATATGCTTTAAGACAAACCATGTGCAAATTCATAAGTCAACACCATTGCTGAGTATTTTCTATTTAAAACTGCAGTGAAAAAAAGACAGTCTCAAACCTGCGGTTTGAAATCGCTGGTGTCTGTTACGTCACAAACTACCTTGTCAACATTCCGGTGGGCTTTAGCATATCGTTAACCATGACCGCTCTGAAGTAGGAGAGTCTCTAGTCTAGAGAATATATCCCAATATATTTTTCTGTTGATATAAAAAATCGGGTAGATTTGGCAATATAGCGGGTGTATGATGTATGTTATGATGAACTATATGCCTTTCTCCACTGACACTTAGGTGTTCAAAGCGTTTCTAAGGAAATGATTGTTAGAAGACAGCTGTCTGACTCGCGAACGGGAACATGGTTTGTGTAACATTAGCAACACATTATTAGCTGTTTGATAATGTAGTCAAGCAAAAGGCTAATCATATTAATTACCATTATGTGTCTGCCGTTGTGCAGTGTTTACCTCAGTAAGTTCACCAAGTGGATCTCTTGAGCTCGTGCGAGTGAGTGGAGGCGGGGCTAATTAGCATATTCTTATATCCGTGTATAATAAATGAGGCAAGGGTGTAGAGTTACATTCAAGCTATTTTAAGGAATGAAGTTTTTTTTTTTCACAGGAAAAAATGTTTAAATGTGTCATTTTGGTGATCAAAGATGAATTTTAAGGGATAAAATTATTGACTATAGGGGGACTTCAATATCACACCAAGCAATATCAAATGGACATGAGTGCTGCTGGTCTAATACAAATCACCAGCATGATTGTGATTGTGATATTGCTTTAATTTAACATTTAAAGAAAGAAACTGTTAATACTGAGTGCGTCTCAGACACAGTTATGTCACAGCGACAAAATTACAGCAGAATAAATCATTGTGAATCTCCAAGAAACACAATAGAAGTGCTTTGTTGAATAAATCAGCATTTTTGAACAAACTCAGTTGACAGAATGGTTCAATGATTCACCCCAAGACTGAATTAATCTGTTGGGTGAATAATTCAATGATACAGTATAATCAAATCAGAGGACTAAATGTATGAATTTACGACTACAACATATTCTTAGTTATTTATTTTTTAAATATAATGTTTTGGATTATTTTAAGGTTTGTACTCTCTTTGGACTTTATATCCTCCTCTTTTCAAAGCTTCACCCCCTCTGTGCCCATGCAACTGTTATATTTAATAGATAACAGCCACGAGGGAGACCACAAGATCACGTCTACAGTTAAAAACAGTTTCTTAACTTAGCCTTCAGCCACATAAGTGATATTACCATTTCATTTCAAGGCAGAATGATTTAATGTAGGAACATGCGGTGATGGATGGGAGAACCTGGGTGGTGTTTTTGTCACCATGAGATTAGAAGAGTGACATTTGTGATTGATAACATTTGCTCATTCATTACTCATTTATGGTTGTAGGCTTGGTAAGCTTGGAACCATGGGCTTTAAGTGTAATAGTCTTAATTTCATTATGCTTTTTTATTATTAACTGTTTAGAGATATAGAGATTTCCCTGGCCAAAAAATAAGCTGACCTTTAGCAAGACCATTTTTAAAACTCAGAAGATAATGCTGAATTCAGTAGAGTAGCATTTGAAAATGCCATTTCAATAACATACCACTTATGGAGAAGGGTTCTGCATAATTAAAAAATGTCATTAGTGAGGCATTTATATGAAAGTGAAAGTCATTCACGCGCAAGAAGGTTGTAAGTCAGCAGGCCGTCAACAGCCAATACCAGGAAAATGGACATATAGTACCTTATAAAGCTATTCATTTTACATTTTGATTTCAAACATCATGCATACCCACTAATAATTAACTCAAGTGAATAATTGCATTGCGACCTTCAACAGGTTGGAAAACTGAGGCCTTTTGGATGTCTTTCAATGATTAAACTCAAGATTGACTTTGACAGATCTGGACTGAATAAGTCACGGATGAATAACTTTAACATTTCCAGTCACATGATTTTGACTTTGGTAACCTTATCTGGGCAACAAAAGAAGTTGTTTTGCAAGTTCCCTACTGAGCATCTATGGTCTCGAAGACGTGTGATGTGAAGTATGAATGAATTCTGTATTTGGAAAAGATCCACTAGTCTATATTATGTGAGTTGTGTAAGTGTTTCATGCCCATAAAGCACAAAGTATTGGCATTTTACGCTTGAGTACCTGCACCTGCACATATTCACAACACATCAGAAGTAGTTAAGGTTATTTCCAGCAGAGATGGAAATCTCAGATTACTCACAGAAGTGCGATAAAGAATGAACGGATGAACGGCACGAGCAACAGAAGAACGTAATACAAAATCTAACCCAGAACATCAGTGGAATAACAACAGAAGATTATAGATAACCTTTCTCCAGGCTCATGTCTACATGAATTTATGTGTAAGGAAATTCCAGGGTGTAAAAGATTGCTTCCTTATGGTATCAGGTAAAAGATCCTACCTTTTGCAGGAGAATATCTTCAATTTCCCATCTGTTTATACTGTATGAATGTAGGAATGTATGCATTTTTGTGGCTTTACTCTCAAACAGTCTTAGACAGAAGGGGGTCAATGACTGTCATTAAGAGGCTTGGATGGAGGCCTGTTCCCCACAACAGGCCAGTTCCAGCCGCCCATAGTTTCTCTCTGCATCCAATGGCTTTCCCACATCTGATTTACATAATCAAATAACCACGTTGCACAGTTTTTCCATACTCGAAACTCTCAAATCACTCAAACAAACCTTTCTTTCATACCATCACATATTTTTTCCTCACGTATCAGTCAAATATCCAAGTAGAGCATGTTTTCAAAGTCAACTGGCATTCACAACCCATTTTACTTCATAATGTGACACATTTCCGACTTAAACAGGATGTTCAATGAGAAAAAGTAAGGTGGGACTTGATTTAATCTGTCGGGAAATTATGGATCTTGAAAAGTGGATGTTACATACAAGAATGATGGTTTGATTGAAAAATAAGAGGGATTGGTGATGTTAGCTAAAAAGGAAAGTTGTTTTCAACCCAACAAACTGGAGTTTTTATATGTTTTTTTTCTTTGGAATAACGTCCAGTGATGAATTGTGCACAGTAAGACCAGGAACATGTATATATTTAAGTAAATAAAGTTATTTTTTTAGTTTTTAACATTGATGAGAGTATCTTCAGTCAATGCACCATGATGGTCTCCTAATATATGTTTTAAGCAATTCTCTCTAATCCATCACACTTTAGAAATTTCCCCAGGTGTGATTCAGAAGGCATGCTGACATTTGACCTATCCATGTGCGCAGATGGCGCGCTGCAGAATGCCTTTCAGTCATTGGCCAGGCGCTCCTTCTGGTATCTAAAAGTGGGTCAACAGACTCACTGGTGTTGACCTTCAAGTCTGGGACCGAAAGAGGGTGGCTGCAAGACATTTGGAATAATTAAGTTATCTAAATTTCTATTTATAGGCTAGCATGGTTGATAGGTCGTTGGTTGTGGGAAATATCAAACAGTTACAAAGCCATGCAGAAATGGGAGTTTTTCTGGCTTTTAGTCTGTTAGCGTAAAGGATACTTTTACAGATTTTCAACTAGATTTGTATTGTTACAGTGTCGGTATATGTAAATGAACAATGAGAACTCTATCTCCGTATTGCCTGCACCCAGATATCCCTGTTTATTTTTCAGCAAAAGTCTGCCAGATGATACAAAATGCATAATCTTGTGTCACCTGCTGGATTTTGACAGCTCCAGGGCTTTTGTTAAACTTACAGGTCGAACTTCCACATTTTTGTATTCCCACTCATGGACTGTCAGATCAACAGAGAGGTGGTGCCAAAATCAAAAGTGAATTATGGGTGTCAAAGTTTTTGGTAAAAAAGGAACACCATAGCTGTTTTCCCTCGTCATGTAGCACCAATTTCAGATTTTTTTCCCCTTTCTACTGCATACACAGACAAGTTTTATTAAAAGTCCATCTTGCCAGCAGTGAATTACCCCTTTAAATTTCAATATCTGTTAGGTTTGATCAACATATATACTATTATATGGCTAAAATGAGAAAATATACACGTTTAAAATGTACAGTATTTCTATTATGAAAACAAAATATGCATGTTAGCAATTCATGTTTTGACAAACTAAATGCTTCTGGCTATTTAAAAAAAAAGACAAGCACTTTGATAAGCCCTTCAAAGCCTAAATTTCATTTGTGACACCATTTTATGAGGTCCTTAAAGTTGGCATGAAATGAAAATTCACCCTTTGTATTCTTAAGATTTTATTGTGAACAATTCATCCTTTCCACTTTTAAAAAATGTTTTGACCTTGTAATGCTTAATTCTTGTTAAAATGACATGCTTCTCTCTGGTGACATGCTTTATATTTTAAAATGTTTTAATAACTTTTTTTTTTTTTGGTTATACAAACATTAAAGGAACATTCCTTTTTATCATTTTTCAAACATTGTGGGAACTTTTCAGAATGTTCAGAGAACCTTCATAAGTATAACATTTAAACATTAGAAAAACATGAACGTACAACCAAAACATTACAGGAAAAACATTTAACTAATCCTCATTAAATTAATATTAGAGCAATAAACCCTTGTGCAAATATATGTTAAGCCCCTCTTCCTTTGCTCCTCCTTTCCATAGGAAAAAAAAAAAAATATATATATATATATATATATTGCATTAACTTAATTAATGTACAGTTGTTTAGTGGTGATGACAGGATCATTTCAAGCATGTTAATGGTGAACAACTGTCAACATTTCATAATTCTCTCGTTGCCAAAAAACGTTTTTGATGATAAATGATTGACAGTTTTGGTTGCTGCACATACCGCTCAGCAACAAGGATCAATCAAACCTTCCCATCAATCATTCCAGCATATCCAGGCTTTGGCACCCTTTGAACTGTCGCTGACAACATGACAGACTTCAACAGAGCGTCTACAGAGGTATGTGGGATGTTTCTAGACTCAACCCCTTTTGATGAAGGTTTTTACAACCAGCAGTGGAGCAGCGCTGGTTCTGATGAGCAGCATGCCATCATAAAGCCAAGAAGCATGTGATGAGATTCCCAGCAGATTGAAGCTAATGTGTCTGGCAGAGGATCCACATGGAAAGCTGAATCATCCTCTAGACCACAGACAGAGCATTCAGGCGTACGACTTTGTACGACGCACACACATGTGTCCAGACACACCTGAGAGCAGAGCATATTTTGTGGGGGTGCTTTACAGGATATCAACACTGACAGAAAACAAAAGAGTCTGAAAGGATGTTAATTGAAAAATAAAAATCTGTCATCATTTACTCACTCTTATGTCATTTTAAACCCATATTATTTTCTTTCTTCTGTCAGACACCCAGCTCTTTTGAATTTCTGTTATTATTCCTATACTTTTAGTTTTTGATTTAGTTTTTGACTTCATAGTTTTTGATTATTGAATAAGGATTTTAAATAAACATTCTCCTTCAAACCGATTCACAAATGAATCATTCAGATATGAACCAGTTTGACCACATTCATTAAAAAGAACTGACTCATGAATCTATAATCGCTAGCAAGCAAGTTTTACTCTACACAAGAATATTTAGTTGAAATATTTAGAGTAAAAATGTGTATTCACTTTAGAAAAAAACATGGCTTTTCCATAACATGAAGAGTTGTGCTTTTCAATACAATTAAAATGGATGGTGAATCACACTAATATGCTCCAAAAGGTAGTGATGGATCGTTTACGAACAATTTTTTCATCGCATCTGTCACATGACAACCTAACGAAAGTCTCATTTATGGTTTTCATAATTTATCTGTAACTGCATAATGATTTTCTAATTTGGAATATGATCAAAGATTGGATATTTGGTTGTTTTAGGGGAATTTGGCTGTTTTAAAAATTGTAGCGTAGCTCAAATGAATGAAATACCATAAATAAAGATTCAATTTGCTGAACAAGATCCAAAGATTGAGTCCGTAAAACCTGATTAGCAAAAAATTTTAAAACTCAAGTCAGCAAGAAATTGCGTACAGGTGAAGTACACACAACACAAATTATTTAACGAGATCTTGTTTTATGTAGCATATAATCAGATGCATAACAACCATTATAATTACTGTCCGGGGATTTATTTTGTTTATGGTGGGGGGGAAAAAATCTTTGAGAGAACAAAGACAATGTGATTCAAATCATTCATGAACTACACATCGCTACATGATAAACATTCCCTAAAAGTATTCAACTGTATTGCAAGCCATACATAGGCTGTATCCAAAACTGCATACTTCCTACTATATAGTAGGCAAAAAACAATATGAGCCCTATTTTAACGATCTAAGCACATGGTCTAAAGTGCACGGCGCAAGTGCACTTGGGGCATGTTTGAATCTACTTTTGCTAGTTTAAGGACAGAAAAAATGGTCAGCGTGCCTGGTGCATGGTCTAAAAGGGTTGTCCCTATTCTCTTAATGAGTAATGGGTGTGTTTGGGCGTAACGTGCAATAAACCAATCAGAGTCTCATCTCCCATTCCCTTTAAAAGCCAGTTGTGCTCACGCCATGGCGGATTCGCTATTTACATGGCGGAATTTGCAAGCGGAAAAACTAAACGCTTCTCTAGCGAGGAAACGGATCTGCTCGTGCGCAAGGTTAAAGCGTGTGAGCAGACCATCTACAGGACTAGCCGGATTCCACCAAAGCATTTTTATCTTTATGCACACAATAATAATCTTTTACATTGTAATTCTGTTATTTTTAATATTTGGTGCTGCTGTGCATCCCTGAGTGTATAATAAGCAGAGTGTACGTGTGTTGTGCACCCGCATATAGGTTCATATTACTAACACGCTCTTTAAATAACAAAAAAAAAAAATTCTATCAGTCTATTTCAGTTGCCTCAAAATAGCAACGCGCCAACAATGCACCTGAACTCACCTCGTTTTCAGACCATGGGCACACAAATGGGTGCAAATGCATTTGCTATTTAAACAACATGGCGCAGGACGTGAAAATAATAACTGCGTTGGGCTGAAACTAGCAAAAAAACACTTGTGTCGTGACTGGCGCCGCATTGCGCCCAGGGGTATGATAGGGCTCAAAGTGAAAAGAGTAGTATGTCTGAATTTACATTATTTATAAAACAGAAGACCAGGATGACCTACTACTTCCGGAAAGATTCTGAAGTGCGCAACTGATAGACACTTTACTATCCTGTGAGGCCACAGGAAAGGATTTATGAATGGAGTGCAGCAACGCAACTGACGGTGATAGGTCTTATGACAATGACGAATGTAGTGTGTCCGGATTACGCATGTTCATACTATACAGAATCATAATGTACTTTTTTAGTAGTCAAAAAGTAATTACTTAATCAAAAGAAGTACTTGCTCAGACAGTATGCGATTTCGGACACAGCCGTAATGTTCTGTGACGAACGAAAATTTGGCCTCTTTATCACCATCTGTGGTTAAAGCATAAAACTGCAAGAAACACGAAACTGCAGGTAACTTGCAATTACATTCAGAGTAATAATTTAGGCAACAAGGAAAAGTTCAGTAACATCTACTTCGAAGGCAAACAAAAAAAGCTTTAAAAAGAGAATGAATTAAGCTCTTCAGATATCACAGAAACAGAAAAGATTCAATGCATTATACTTTGATGACTAGAGATCGATATTAACTGCAAGACACCCAGTTATCTGGCTGTGAAAGTGAAATAGTGAAAGTAGTTTTGTTGTATTCAGTACACGGCTAATAAAGAGGTGTTTGGGGAGTTTTTTTAAAGGGCAAAAAGATAATGCATTATGCATTAGAGTGAATGTGGACTGAACTTTCATGGGGTATAGAGTTCGGGAAGAGAGAGAGACAGCAGGTGTTGGCAGGTAATGGTGTGTTCTGTGAGCCGAGACCTGAGATTAACCAGCCTGTGACGCTACAGCGACTTACAATGAAGTGCACAAATCACATGAATGGCAATTATCTGTCATGGAAATAGCCATTAATATGATTTGTGCACTTTATTTTAAGTCACTTTGGTCAGAAAGCATCTGCTAAGAACATAAATGTAAACTCATGCTGACCTCGCTGTATGTATAAAAGAAAGAAAAAGGGACTGGTGCCAAAAACTGCGTTTAGAAAACACATTATTGCACATTAAGGCTCTGTTTGCTGTCAACACTGATGCCTGAGATATAAGACAGCTCTTCACAGAGATGCTCAGGTATTTTTTTTTTTTTTTTTTTGGCAGTTTGTCATGAAGAAATTCAAGTCTAATGCAGAATTTAGCACCTCGCAGAATTGCCTTTGGTAACTTACAACTTCCCCTCCTAAGACCCATTACATTAAAAGCATTACATGAGGAATAGTTTGCTAAGGGCATGTAGCTTTTAAAAGCTTCCCTTTCCCACATAGGAAATAAAATCTGCCTTTTCCGAATACTTTCAGATAGTCATTTACGAGCTTTAAAATAACCAAACACCTGCACATCTGTAGTTTGCAGGTTGACTATTAATGATTTAAAGGTGCACTAAGTACTTTTTTGTTTATGCTTTGTTGGCCGAGTGAGAATTATACCTAATTTCAGGCATATCTGTCACCCCCCATGTTTTATTCTGGTACCAAAAGTGGTTATTGAGATAAAATAAGAAGTGTTCAGCTAATTATTTCAGGTCAATCTTGTGCTAAATTCAGTTTATACATTAGATCTGTGATAACTAGGTTTTGTAAAGTTAGTAATTCATTTATAGTGTACAGGCAGACATGTAGAAGGCAAGAAAACTGTCTGAATTGTAATGAGTCCAGTCCTGAATACTAATGTGAGGAGTGACTCTGTTTTCTGCTGCAAGGCACCAACAATAGAACTGGCCCAGTTTACTGACTGCTGATTTACCACTGAGTGTGGACAAAATATACTCTCTCTCTCCTTCTCCTACTCTCTTTTTCTGTCTTTGCTCCTCTGTTTTATTCTTATTCTTTTTTTCTCAGTCTTAAATATAAAAGCTTAAACGATACATTTTTTACAACACAAAAATTGTGAGAAAATACTGCCAAACATGCTAAACTTTGCTGAATATAGTACAAGAAATAATTACGGCTTTCGTAAGACAGAGTTTCAGACATGCTCAGCTACAGTTTGGTTGGAAACTTGCGGACCAAGCACCATTACTATGACAACAATTGCCACATTCGCACTGTAGTAAAATGCTCCATATACATCTCCATATACAGAGAGGACTGTGTTACTTGTGACCAGGGGCGAAGCACCAAATGTTGAGCCCCGGGCACAGAATTATGTTCAGGTCCCCTAACCTAGTTTGGGGGTGATTTATTTATGTTTATCAGTCCGAAAAAAATCTGTGTGATTCATACTGTCATATTCCACATGTGGCAAAAATATACAGAGCCTCATAAAATTTGGAGGGGCAAAAAAATAAGAATACAAGAAACTGCAACATTACCCATTGTTTTAGTTGGATTGTAAGAATGATAATGTAAGCAATACATAAAACACACACACATACACACACAAGTGAAAAATGAATGGCATATAATGTTCTAGTGGTCAACTTCTTAACATACTACTTGGATAACAATGCATTTGGAAAGATTTGAATGGAAAAAAAAAAAAAAAAAAAAAGATGGAAAACTGAATCTCTGGTTCAGAATTTTTTATCTGAGTCATGAAACATGAAAGAGTCCAACTGTGGCCTGCATATTTTCCCTGCATGCAAAAAATAAAACCTTAGGCACCACATGGACAATATCTTCAACTCCAGAGGAGCTGCTTTTGTGCACCGCTTGAGGTGCTTTAATTACATCCCACTGGTTACAGCACTGTCTGAGATTATAGAACCTCTCTGAGCCGTGGGTTCAGTATTGAGTCTGGGAAGTGATCTGTTTGTGTGTCGTGGGCTTTTATCTGGACGTCGGGTCAGCACAGTAGGCATATCAGCATAACACAGAGAGAGACAGATGTACAATGTGGGGGGAAAATATTTAGATTGGTCATATTGATTGATAATATTTTGACAGTCATCCAAAACACAATCTCTTTTTCCATAACCCAGAGCCATGTCTGTTTCCACTCAGCTGGACTAAAACATAAAGACCACTTTGAATTCTATACGGTAAACATCGCTGAAATATGCTTTTAGGTTACTTTGTGTTTGGGTTGCCACACAAACTATGCACACTGTCCACAAATTATATTTCACCGGTTACTTTACACAAAAATATTGCACTGCTCTGACCACACCTTTGATAAGAAACCATTTTCAAATCTCGCTAAAATAAAGCCAAGAAACTATACTTGCACATGTGTAAACAAAGTTGACCATCACAGTCAAACACGATACCCTGAACTTACAAACATAACACACCAACCATCAAATGTTATCATTGTCTCATACATAAACTGCTAGCAATGAAAAACAGGATGGAACAGGAATGATTGGTTATCTGCATGTGAGAGGGACAAACAGCAGTGACTGAGCTGGAAATGGTTTTTCCATTGAGAGGTCACCCTGCTAGGCCACAGTTCACACCCTGTAAAATAGGAAGATAAAGGTTTTACTCCACATATTTACACCAAGAACAGTTCTTTGCAACTGGTTTTCCATGCATGATATCCTCAAGCTGACTCCTGACCACTTCTAATGGTGTTGAACTGAAGTTAGATATGCATATTACATATTACATTAGAGTACACGTTCCTCGTTGTTGTTCCACAAGTGTTGACTTGTATAGCCTTTATTTGACATTAGCTGATAAAGGGTACTGATACTTCTATTTCTAAAAGTATGCAAGGATTTCCTCTACTATCTGTACATGTTAGGGTGTGTTCACACTTTTGTTTGGTTTGATAAAAGTGAACTTTGGTGCGATTGCTCTGTTAGTGTGGTTCATTTGAATAAGTGTGAACGGTGCCATTCGATCCCTGGTGCGCACCAAACAAGTGAACCCGAGACCTACCTTTTTCAAACTAATGGACCAAAAACATCTAAATGAACCAAAAACAGAATGTGATATCACAAGATGCAACCCTAAAAAGGACAAAATGCTCAAACATACCTAAGTTCTTCACGTAGAAACTATGTTGCCCATTACAGTTCGGTACAGGCGTCGGAACCGCTGTATACTTGCAGCAGATCTTCATTTGTGTGTACAATGGAGGAATTTAATGAGTATATTTACAAGCTTATTTAGCCCAGCACACAACATTGTTTTGGTAAGTTCTGTCACAAAATATAAGTCATAAAAGCTGTTTATTTTTAAAAAAAAATATTGTATATCTTTAGGTTTGCCATTAAAAATGACAGTGTGACCGCTAAGCGAACCAGGACTAAAGGCCTGTTCACACCAAGAACAATAACTATAAAAGATAACGATAAAGATATAGTTCTAAAAATCATTCTAAATATAAAAGAAAAGCACTGTCCACAACACAGCTATAACAATAACGATATAGAGAAACGATATCTTTGGGATCACTTTCAGAACGCTTTTTTCCCAGTTGTTGAACGATAAAACACTGACAGCCAATCAGAATCCATTCTAATTTAAGGGCTCGAGCATTTAAAATGGCAGACGCATTGCAGATAAGTTAATCGCCGAGGTCCAGAAAAAGCTACCACTGTTTGACAAGTCAAACCAACTTTTCAAGGATACTTTAAAGAAAATGGATATATGGAAAACAACCGGTCATATCCTCTGAATAAATGGTGAGAAGTATTAACGAACTAGCCAAGCTAGCAAACAGTGTAAAAGAAAATGCGCTAGTTTCGACAACATTGTCTAGCTTCCTTTGTAGTTGCAGTGAAAAAGACTAGGCATTGTTATCGTTCATTGGTGTGTGGACACAAATATAGTTATCGTTATACTTATCTTTATATTTATCATTCTAGGTGTGAACGGGCCTTCAATGTATACAATCTTTTTTGGTCCAGTCTAAAAGAACCAAACTACAAGTATGGATAAATCCTTAGACTGCAAGTGTTTTGTGTATCAAAAATTCCAGGTAATAGCAAAAAAACACATAATGTAAGTGAATCAAACAGCATGTTTGAAGACTTGAATCACTATTGACTCTAATATAATCAGTGTGGTTATTGTTAACTAAAACTAAAATTATTAAAATAGTTTTCATTAAATGAAATAAAGGTGAAATAAAATAAAATATAAATACTAGATGAAAAACAAACTTTAAAAAAACTTTGTTTTAAACTTTGTAAGTTTAATTTGAAGTACTAAAATGACTAAAACTAACACTGAAATAAAAATAAATTAAAGCTAAATAGAATGAATTTAGCTTTAATTTATAGAATGAAAAAACCTAATAAAATGTGAAGCACATGCCAAAAATCGCTGAAAACTGAACATTAAAAGCTAAATTAAAATATTAATACATAGTATATAAATAATGCTAAAATGTTGTTAAGCTAATGACAATATATGCAATATTGTCATATAAATTGTAAAATAAAGAATACAAAGACCATAGAAATATTGGGTCAAATGAGTAAATAATGACAGAACTTTAAGGTCTACCATGGACACTTGTTTGGTAAAAAACAACAACAACAAAGTCCCATTACTGAGCAAGTATAAAATATCAGTGTTCAGAAATGTGTGCTTGTCCTACATTAAGCCTACAATAATGGGTTATATTTTGAGCGTCGAGTCAGATTTGGCAGGAAATCATCAAACCATCAGAATTATTATTCATGCAGAAATGATGTTAAAAAAAAAAAAAAGCTCTGCAAGTATTGCAATTTTATGTTTCAGTCACAGAAGCTGATAAAGAAGCCAAAGTACTGTAGTGCACCTTTAAATTTGAAAGTATTAATATATTAAAACCAATCATGAAGGACAAGAGATAAAAGCAAGATGAAAACATGACAAAACACCAGAGTATCTTTTCACTGCTTCTTTTCAAATCTATCGATTTCATCTTCATCTGTATTTAGGCTATGTCTTAAAACTTATGTAATGGAATGAATAACTGAACATATATAAGAAGTGTAGTGTATTTAATGATAAGCTATTCTCCTCATGATACACAAGCTTGTCCGTCATGCTGTATCACACAGCTAAGAGAAATTTTAAAATATCCTAAATGGATTCCTGCAAAGCCTTGAAGGCTGAATGGATGTGTCGTTTCAGTAAGTGGTAATTCTAGGCACTTACTGTACCGTATTTCCAGCATCTATAGTGTGCTGTCAGCATGGCGGACTGTTGACAGACAGGCTTAAAAATGAGACAGGCATTCTAATGTGGAAAAAAAAAAAGCTGACAGAACTGAACTCTGAACTCTCTTCACACACTAGTCTTTTTACAAACAAATGCACATGCACACTAACCATGAAACATAAACACAGGAATTGTCTTCTAATGAGACAGTTTAAGCAGTAGCAAAACAAAATCCCAGACAGCATCATAAGAGCCAACTTATAAAGCCATGGTGGCCTGGGTATCAGAACTCTGGGCTCCAGTCCCAGCTAGCACAACTATGCTGTAAAACAGTTTTTTAGTTACAACAACAATAATAATAATAATAATAATAATAATAATAATGTCTTTTTTAATATGCAGTTCCAGTAGTTTTTTTTTTTTCTATAAAAAAAAGTAATAAATACATGTTATCATAAAGTTGTTCATACATTTTCATTCAAAATGTCTCCCATTCTAAAAGGTTCTCTTAAATTGCACATTGTTGCAGATTTTTGTTGCTAAGTCAGTTTGGTTTTGTTTTAAGTTAAAATAATGGTCCACAAATGTTATGTGGACTAATATTTATCTATCTATTGATTAGGGGTGTAACGGTACATGTATTCGTCCCGAACCGTCACGGTACGGATGTCACGGTTCAGTGCATACAGTCAGATGACGAATACAGTCCATTCTCCAATTCTGAAGGGGGTGCGCGCGGTAATGCAAACCTATTTGCTAACCGGCACAAAAGGAAAAAGAGCAGAAGACGGAGAGACGATATATGCATCAACCCAAAACAACATTTGTTGCTGTTGTACCGAACTTGTATTGAACCATGACCCCAAAACCGAGGTGACTTCTGTGTACCATTACACCCCTACTATCTATCTATCTATCTATCTATCTATCATTTTATATATATATATATATATATATATATATATAGGCATTGCCTAACCACAACCAAAATGCAAGACTGTGTAATGTTGTAAAAACATTCAGACAAAAAACATTGCTTGCTTGGTTTAGTGAAATGTGCATATGCATAAAATTAACAATTCAAATTCAATTAGGTTTCATCTGGTCAGCAGTCTAACGTCTTAGTCACATTTTTAATGTTTATTTTCCACTCTTTCTCCTATCCGGCATTAAGATTCACCCAAAAAATGAATCACTGAGTGTCGTCTGAGAAGTGTCCCAAGGCTAAAGATTTTTAATTAGCTTTGTGTATTTATCCTTCGTTATGGGAAACAATGTTTATTTATTGAGTGACACATAAAGGCACAATGAAAACAACACAGCTCTGTTTACTGAACGGAGCATAATGCATGTGGCTTTGTGCGAGGTGTGCACGCAAGGACCCGACAACTGGACGCAACAACAACAGAAGAGCGGAACAGTCTCTCTCTCTCACTGTTTGCCTAAAAAAGTACACGCACACATCTTGAATTGCTTAATCTCATCAGTGCAGTTTTATTTGTGTTGCGGTGTGCTCTGAAGTGGTGGGCTTCCTGGCTCCTGCCTGTTCCACCCATACATAATAAAGGGCAGCCAGATGAGGACAGAGGTTGCCAGAGTCCAATTAGTGTGCCGTTCATTATGGCTGATCTGGAGGCCCTCAATGTGCTTACTGATTAAGAGCCGTATCTACCAACCACCAAGCTTGACTTTCCACTTAACCCTAGAATCCAACATGGAATATTGTAAAGATGTTTTCTAAAACCTATAACTGCCTCCATGTCTACTGTCTACATGAATATCATTGATATCGTTGCATAGCGCACACACACACACACACACACACGTATTGAGTGACATGAGTGCATTTCTAATTAATCTACTAGAGTTAATTTAATTGATACATCGCTGTCCTGAATAAAATATACATTTCATTGAGTAAAAGTGGCAGTAAAGTCTTTTACATTGTTACAAAATAACACATTCCATTCATCAAAGAATCTTGAAAAAAATGTATCATGGTTTCCACAAAAATACAAAGCAGCACAATTGTTTTCAACATTGATCATGATAAGAAATGTTTCTTGAGCAGCAAATCAGCATATTAGAATGATTTCTGAAGGATCATGTGACACTGAAGACTGGAATAATAATGCTGAAAATTCAGCTTTGACATCACATGAATAAATTTTAAATTGCAATATTTCACAATATTATTGTTTTGACTGTATTTTTGATCAAATAACTGCAGCCTTTGCGAGCACAAGAAAAAAAAATTGCCATAATAAATAAAAATAATAATAGAATTTAGCCTAAAGCATGAAATATTAAAATATTTTTACAATAAAAAATGTAAACAGACCAAACTGCAATGTTTGTGGAATATTTTTTTTTTATGTTTTAAACATAATTTGTACATTTAAATGAGACAGGGTCATCGTATAGGAAAAACAACAAAATCGAATCACAGAGTTACAATATTTGTGGAATGTTACATGAATTTGAAGATGTTTAAGGCAAAAAGTCTTATAACAAACAGAATGACTTGACTTGAGACTTAAAAAAAAAAATTCCTGTTCCATTGCTATTTAATCACTGGAAGGGTGAAATAAGTTATGACATGAAATACAAAATAAGAGTTCTCATCGGTTACATAAACACACTGTAAAACTGAACAGTGAATCTAATTAAATGAGTTTGTTTCACTCAAATAATAATGAAAGTTCATTGTACTCAATAGAAAAAAGTTGTGTGAAACTCAAAATTTGATTATAGTAGGCTGAACTTATTATGATTGAGTTGCAGCAGATTTCTAATTCCCAGCATGCTTTGCGTCAGACTGTATAAGAAAAATAAATTAAGTGTTGAAATTAAGTGTTATTTTGTGTGTTTTTGCACAAGATTAACATAGGGATACATAAGTTAGTGTTTAATGTTGTGTTATGTTGTGATTTACAGGGGGTTCTGTTATGTTAGTTTTGTAGGTTACCATTGTGGTAAAGAGTAGAGCCTGTGGTTAGGTTGAGGATGGGCTCCAAAACTTTTAAGACCATATACTGTCTGTTGTTTGATTATATATATGCAAGTATATAAGGACAGTCTCTTTGATAGTTATAATAGCATGTGCTATTTGCTATCTAACATTTAACCAAGATCTGAATGTGATGTTTACGTAAATGAACTGTATGTAATTAACATTATGATGAGTTGGGTGAGGCTGAGAACTGTGGGAACGAAGGGATGCCAGTGACGTGATTGTTAATGAGAGACACCTGTGGCACCACACTGGCCTTGCTCCACTTCCATGGCTCTCGGCCCCGCCCCACTTGTCATAAAAAAGAATTTAAGTTCTTCTAACTTAAAAAAATGAGTTAGTTTACTTAAATGTTTTGAATATTCTGAATGTATTGAGTTTTAAAGTGCAGTAGTTTAAGCTTAATAAATAGAAACAAAAGTTCTGACAAATATTGTCACATCCTACAGCATAAACTAGCAGGAATGTTGATATTATATTAATAAGCTTTCTGTATAATCCATTTCAGATAACCCTGCCCCTAAATTAAATAAAAAAATAAAACAAACCAGAATATATGCTACAATAAGGACCAGCCTATTGCTTCAAGTGAAAAGTCTGTCTATGTGAGAAGCATAAATCACACATCTTCTGCAGTAGACCTGTTTATTAGGACAGACCCAGCAGCCAACAGCGTGTCCTCCTACCTATTGTGCTCTGAGAGGTTCTTCAGACCACGTATGGAGCAGGCAATTACCATGGGGCCCAGGCATACGTCTGCCGCCCATATCAAAAGAGAAGCATGTGGCTCTCACAGAGAGCTCTCATCCCACACGTTCACATTACAAAGCCACTGTTGGTCTGTAATACATTTCACGGCATCTGGAGCCAATCTCGGCACGCTGACATACGAGCCCCTCTCAGGCACTGACCTGACTGTCATCCGTGTACTCAGCCTTTGTGTTTTATATCACTCCTAATGCATAAAGGAAAAGATTTAGCGTGGAGGCAGAATGTTGGAGAGGAGTAAGCTCGGACATAAGAGATACTTCTCCCTAAAGAAGTGATTTTGGTACCTTAATGAGCTGGTGAGCTCAAATATGCCAAAACTGAGTTACGGTGGTTTACAGGAAATAGGGGACCACGTCTTAACTTTGTAACCTAAAAGCAAGACTTGCATGGACCTTCATTGCAACATAAAAACCTGGGAAAGCTACAATATTCTAATATGCTGATTTGGTGCTCAAGAAACATTTCTTATTATTATCAACGTTTAACACGTAATATTTTTGTAGAAACTCTGTGGAAAAAGCTTAGGCCAAAATTGGGGTTCTTTTATCGTTTAAAAAATGTTTCCCTTATCGGGCTAGAAAGAAAATAGTACATAAAAGTACCCTTTTATCTATAATTGATTATGGTGATATTTTATATATGCATTCAGCTGCATATTTACTTAGGAAATTAGACTGTTTATCATGCAACATTATGCTTTGTTTATGGCGCAGTCACGTATGCATCACTGTATTGTATACAAATCTTTAGCTTGGTCATCTCTACATCATAAGAGAAAATTGCATATGTTATTTATTGTGAAGGTGCTTTTAGGTAAATTACCTTCTTGTATTTCTAATCTTTTAACCTTTTATACAAATAGTTATTGTACTAGATCTGTATCTCAAAGTCAGCTGAAAGTCCCAGGGGTATCCTCAGAATTTGGTAAATTTGCTTTTTTCTTTTCATGCTCCTTGGGTTCGGAATGAAGTGCAAAATGTACTCAAGTTTCAGACGTCTCCCTTTGAGCGCTTTCAAATGTCTTTTGCAAACTATTTTAAATAAGACCTGTAATGGCTTTTCTTGATTTGACTGTAGTTAATGACTGTATATGTGTATTTGTAGTATTATCTTGTGATTAGGGATGCACCGATATGAAAATTTTGGCCAATACCGATAATTCTTAAAGGGTTAGTTCACCCAAAAATGAAAATAATGTCATTTATTACTCACCCTCATGTCGTTCCACAACCGTAAGACCTTCGTTCATCTTCGGAACACAAATTAAGATATTTTTCATAAAATCCGATGGCTCAGTGAGGCCTGCATCACCAGCAAGACAATTAACAGTTACATTGCCCAGAAAGCTACTAAAAATGTATTTAAAACAGTTCATGTGATTACGGTGGTTCAACCTTAATATTATAAAGCGACGAGAATACTTTTCTTAAAGATTCGTAAAGCTCTGAAGCTTCATGAAGCAGTGTTTTGAAAACGCCCATCACTAGATATTGTTGAATAAAGTCGTTATTTTGCACACAAAAAGTATTCTCGTCGCTTTATAATATTAAGGTTGAACCACCGTAATCACATGAACTGTTTTAAATACATTTTTAGTAGCTTTCTGGGCAATGTAAGTGTTAATTGTCTTGCTGGTGATGCAGGCCTCACTGAGCCATCGGATTTTATGAAAAATATCTTAATTTGTGTTCCGAAGATGAACGAAGGTCTTACGGGTGTGGAATGACATGAGGGTGAGTAATAAATGACATTATTTTCATTTTTGGGTGAACTAACCCTTTAATATTTGAAAGCCGATAACCGATATATTGGCCGATAAATCTAAATCCAAATTTTTATATAATTTTTGAGGGCCTGATTACAAAAACAAAAGTCTCACCATTAAAAGCCATGTCCCAAGCACACAATTAATATTCTCATTGCACTGTACATGTTGCACTTAACTGTATTTTCCTTTTTGAAGTGATTTCAGTTATATTTCAAGCAATTCAAAACCGAACAGTCTGCATCTGAACAATTGTCTGTTGAAGTAAATAATCCATTATTTTTCTGCTTTAATATATCGGCCAAATTTTCTTATCGGGCTGATAAAGATAACATTAACAATGAACATATATCGGCCGATACCGATATTGTGGCCGATATATCATGCATTCCGACTTGTGATTCATTCTTTGTGAAACTTTATGTGCTGCCTTCTTGACCAGGACTCTCTGTAAGAAGAGATTGTAATATCTCAATGGGATCTTCCTGGTTTAATAAAGGATAAATAAAAATAAATAAAATAAAACTGATACTTTTTATTAGGATTCTTTGATGCATATAAAGTACAAAAAATAATATTAATAATAATCCTTTTTTTCAGGATTCTTTGAAATAGAAATCATTTGTTACATTATACATGTTTTTACTTTTAAACAATTTAATGCATCCTTGCTAAATAAAAGAATGAATTTCTTTAAAAAAAACCCCCCTTAAACCCAAATTTTTTAATGGTAGTATTTCACGACATATATATATAAAATGGATAATAATAAGAACATTAATAAGAAGAATATAATAAGATTATTAATAATAAGAAGAAGATCATTAATAATTGAGCACCAATAATATTTGATAATAACTGAGCCCCAAACCAGCATATGAATGATTTCTGAAGGATCATGTGACACTTAGGAGTAATGACTTCTGAAAATGAAGCTTTCCCGTTACAGGAATAAATTACATTTTAAAATATAAAAGCATTTTTTTTTTTAAATCCTTATAAAAAATTGTGACAGTAAATTATTTTACGTATTGTTACAAAATAACATGTTCCATTCATAAAAGAATTCTGAAAAAAAAAATATGTATCATGATTTCCACAAAAGTATAACGCAGCACAACTATTTTCAACATTGATAATGATAAGAAAAGTTTCTTGAGCACCAAATCAGCATATTAGAATGATTTCTGAAGGATCATGTAACACTGCAACTGTCATTGAAATGAATGTTAATGCTTTCAGAATGCTTCCTTTCACTGGGTATTATAGACCACCTTAAGACAAAATGATAAATGGATCAGAGCAAAACATATGGGAGGTAGCTATACAAGCTTAAATAGTATTGCTTCTGCCAGTAAATGACCAATTGTTCATATCTTCTGGGGGAGATTAGTGTAAGTATCTATTCAAAATATCTGCTGGGAAACAAAATGTGTGTGTGTGTGTGTGTGTGTGTGTGTGTGTGTGTGTGTGTGAAACATCTGGGGCCCAAGCAAATCTCAAATACACCCATTCACCTCTTTTTGAGCAGGATCCTCCTCTCACATCAGCAGTTTCAAAACTGCATTAGCACACAATTCTGGGTAATACAGACTCAATGATGAATGTATGTGATGATAGAAAGAATAAATGCAAAGTTCTACGTGTAGTCTGACAATAGCGAACCATTACTCGGAAAATGGGCCCTCAGCCTGATTCATTCTCACCCTCGGGTGATATTTGCGAGGAAGACAGGCATTAGAAATGGCCAGATCCATCCTCACCCACTCGCCTCACTCTGCTTTCAATTTACACGAGGCTGGGAGATAGCAATTGATGTGAAATGGTGGACAAATTGGTCCTCTGAAAAAGGATTCTCTCAGGCTACATTTGTGATTGATTTTGCTCCTACCTTCACAAAAGATCTATTAAGATCTGGAGTTTGATAATTAGCTAGCACAGGATATTGCTCCATTTGAAGGTTGTTTCTGAGATGGAACTGTGCATCGCTAATAACAAGAACAGGCCTTTGGGAGATGTGAACCTCAGCACAGCAAAGATTAGCTATCCTTATCACCTTTAGGAAGACACGCTTCTGCATGCAAACAACCTGTAGTTTGCTTTATCTGTGGAAGAGATAAAATACATCACATTTTAAATCATTTACAGAGGTCAAAGAGAGAGTCAGAGAGTTTTCAAGCATTAGTGTCTGATGCACAATGCTTTATTAACCAATGAGAAGTTGTACTGTTGGTAGTTGTAACTGAATGATGTTTACACCCAAGTAACATTACTAATGCATCACATTACATAAGAACACATTTTTCACCATGCAGATACAGTGCACAGCATAAATGAGTACACCCCCTCTGAGCAAATACAAAATATGTATTTTCTTTATGATCACTAATTAAATTAATGGAAAGATGGCAAAACGTCTCGGTTACAAAGGTAACCCTCGTTCCCTGAAGGAGGGAACGGAGACGTACGTCGGACAGACCGATGAATAGGAATCTCGCTAGAGAGGCCAATCTACTTCGAGTGTAACTACAATGAGCCAATGCACATTGGCATGCAATCAGATGCATCAGCTGCTCGCCTCGCAGCGCGGGTATATAATGAGCAGCAGGTGCGTTGCATCTTCAGGTTCTCGCTGAGGAGCCGAACCGGTTAGGCGGCAGCATCAGCGGGGTACAACGACTGTGGCGATGGGACGTACGTCTCCGTTCCCTCCTTCAGGGAACGAGGGTTACCTTTGTAACCGAGACGTTCCCATTCAGTCGGTCACGTTCGACGTACGTCGGACAGACCGACGAATAGGAATCCCTACCAAAGCGCCACAGGAGCTGCCCCCTTCCAGCGCTCTGTTGTAAGCCACCTGAACCCCCTTGCCTAAGGACGGTGGGACAGGGCTAACACAGAGAGTGTCGATCACTGCTGTTCCCAAAAACCCATTCAGTGAGACTATTGGATAACGCTGGGAAAGCGTACCCTTTCGCTGGGAAAGGAACGCTGCGGAACCACATCCTTCCCCGAAGGAGTTATGTGGAGAAGTACATATGGACTAACCCCGTAAGGCTGTACTACATATGGAAGAACTGGGGTGACTCCAACTCGATGAGAGGTGGGTTCTCCCAAAGGGAAAGACACGGGCTTCGTTTAGGAGCAACCGTGGAACTAGACATATGGGATCCCTGTAGGGTCACACATATGTTACCCAGCCTAACCCGGTTCTCAAGGATACAACGGAGTATAGGCCTGGCGCCAGACGCTCCGCCACGTCGGCTGCCGAAGGGAAATCGGAGGACTCGACAGGGTCTGCCTTGTAGGGACTCTCTGGAGAATTAAGCGCATGTAGCACAGCAAGCCGACACTAAGCCGGGGCCTCTCCGTGCCTCTGACCTGAGGTGAGAACACGGGAGGAGACCGGCTCAACACGAAGGCTATAGAATCTAGCGAACGTGTTAGGTGTCGCCCAGCCCGCAGCTCTACAAATGTCTGTCAGCGAGGCGCCACGAGCCAGCGCCCAGGAGGATGCAACACCTCTCGTAGAGTGAGCATGCAACCTGAGCGGGCAGGGCACGCCTTGAGCTTGGTAAGCCAAGGCGATGGCGTCCACTATCCAGTGGACCATCCTCTGCTTGGAGACAGCCTTTCCCTTCTGCTGGCCTCCGTAACAGACAAAGAGCTGGTCTGAGGTCCTGAAGCTTTGAGTTCTGTCTATGTACAGTCACAAGGCGCGAACTGGACAGAGCAAAGCCAGGGCTGGGTCTGCCTCCTCCGAGGGCAGCGCTTGCAGGCTCACTACCTGGTCCCTGAAGGGAGTGGTAGGAACCTTGGGCACATAGCCAGGCCGGGGTCTCAGTACCACATGGCCGTCACCCGGCCCGAACTCTAGGCACGATTCGTCGACCGAAAATGACTGCAGGTCCCCTACCCTCTTGATGGAGGCCAATGCAACCAGCAGCAAAGTCTTCATAGACAGAATCTTTAAGTCTGCTGATTGCAAGGGCTCAAAGGGAGCAATCTGAAGTGCTCTGAGCACCAGAGCAAGGTCCCAAGAGGGTATGGAGGGAGGACGAGGAGGATTTAACCGTCTCGCCCCCTAAGGAACCTGACGACCAGGTCGTGCTAACCAACAGACTTGCCATCTATGTGGTCGTGGTATGCGGAGATAGCAGCAGTATGGACTTTGAGGGTGGAGGGGGACAGCCTACGCTCCAACCCTTGCTGCAAGAAGGAAAGCACGACTCCGATCGAGCATCTTCGGGGGTCTTCTCGGCGAGAAGAGCACCACTCGACGAACAGGTTCCACTTCAAGGCGTAAGCACGTCTCGTAGACGGTGCACGTGCCGAAGTGATGGTGTTAAGTACCTCGGGGGGTAAGTCACCTAGAACCTCCGTGTCCCGTCCAGGGACCAGACATGGAGTTTCCAGAGGTCTGGACGCGGGTGCCACAGAGTGCCCCGTCTCTGAGAAAGAAGGTCCTTCCTCAGAGGAATGGGGAGGGGCTGTCGCGAGGAGTGAGAGTTCTGGGAACCAGGTCCGGTTGGGCCAATAGGGCGCAACTAGCAGGACCTGCTCCTCGTCCTCCCTGACTTTGCACAGGGTCTGTGCAAGTAGGCTCACTGGGGGAAACGCATATTTGCGAAGGCCCCGGGGCCAGCTGTGTGCCAGTGCATCTGTCCCGAGTGTTCCCTCGGACAGGGAGTAAAACAACTGGCAGTGGGAGGTTTCTGGTGAGGCAAACAGGTCTACCTGAGCCTCTCCGAACTCTCTCCAGATCAGCTGGACCACCTGGGGGTGGAGTCGCCACTCTCCCGGCAGCGCAGCTCGTGATAGCTCGTCGGCCACACGGTTGAGCACACCGGGGACATGAATGGCACGAAGCGACGTCAGATGCTTCTGATTCCAGAGGAGGAGATGGCGGGCGAATTGCGACATGCGACGGGAGCGTAGACCACCTTGACGGTTGATGTACGCAACGGTCGCAGTGTTGTCCGTACGGACCAGTACATGCTTGCCCCGTAGCGGCCCTTTGAGGCGACTCAGAGCAAGGTGTACTGCCAGCAACTCGAGGCAGTTGATGTGCCAATGCAGATGGGGGCCCGTCCACACCCCTGACACTGCATGCCCGTTGTACGTGGCACCCCAGCCGGTGGCAGATGCATCTGTGAATACCACAGCATGCCGGGACACTTGCTCTAGGGGCACTCCTGCCCGAAGAAACAACGGGTCCGACCACGGGCTGAAGGCTTGGCGGCACTCCTGAGTGATTGCCACCCGGAACGTGCCGCGTTGCCACGCCCATCTCGGGACTCGGCCGTGAAGCCAGTGTTGAAGCGGTCTCATATGAAGCAGACCGAGCGGGGTTACTGCCGCTGCGGCCGCCATATGCCCCAGGAGCCTCTGAAAGAATTTCAGTGAAACCGCTGTCCTGCCGTTGAACGTATTCAGGCAGTTCAACACCGACTGAGCACGTTCCTCTGTGAGGCGTGCTATCTGTTCGACCGAATCCAACTCCATACCGAGAAAAGAGATCCTCTGCACAGGGGAGAGTTTGCTCTTTTCCCAGTTGACCTGAAGACCCAACTGGCTGAGGTGTCTGAGCACCCGGCTTAGTGTCGACCTTCGAACGCAAAACGCAGGAATGGCCTGTGTCGCGGAAGAATCGAGACATGAAAGTACGCGTCCTTCAGGTCGATCGCTGCAAACCAATCCTGGGGATGGATGCACTCGAAAATGCGTTTCTGCGTGAGCATTTTGAACGGTAGCTTGTGAAGGCTCCGATTCAAAACTCGCAGGTCCAGGATAGGCCGTAACCCACCGCTCTTTTTGGGTACAATCAAGTAGGGACTGTAGAACCCTGACCTCATATCGGCTGGAGGGACCGGCTCTATCGCGTCCTTCGCCAGTAGGACCGCGATCTCCGCACGCAAGACAGGGGCATCGACAGCTTTCACTACAGTGAAGTGGACGCCCCTGAACTTGGGGGGACGCCGGGCGAACTGAATCGCATAGCCGAGCCTGACGGTCCGAATGAGCCAGCGAGACGGACTGGGGAGCGCTAACCAGGCTCCCAGAGACCGTACAAGCGGGACCAAAGGGACCGCAGGCGTACCCGCAGTGGGGCAGCGAGGTGGAACACAGGGACGCTGCCCGGGGGGCTCTCTTTGCGAGGCGGCCCGAAGCGGCGTCACAGTGTGGTGTGCAACACTTACCTGGTTCCACGGATGGACAGAGGGAGCAGTCGAGGCTTTGGTTGCCCGCTGCTCGCTGCTGTCCGCTGGCGACAGAAGAGGGGGATGAGAGTGGTGAGGTTCTTGCCCTCCCACTGCTCTCCGAGCCCTCTTCGGACCCGGAGATGAAGGAAACTGCTCTTTTGTTGAGAATTTGAAACAAAACAGAAACAAAAGGGAACAAAAGATTCTCCACCCGGCCCTCCTCAGGGGGAAGGAGTGGTGCGGTCACCATCTCCCGAAGAGCAGTCCCATCCATCTCCGGGTCGCCCGTCCTAGGGCCTCTTGGATTTGGCCTTGCCACCCTTCTTCTTGGGGGCAGGCTGGACGGGCTGGGCACCCTGACCGCGACCGGCTCCACGGCGCCGCTTAGATGAAGGCTGCTGCTGGGGCGCGGGAGCGGGGGCGGCCACGGGGGGGCGCCCTCGGCGACAAGCAGCCTGAGGTGCTGCGGGCGGTGGGGGTGCAGCAGCAGACCGCCTCGGCAGGATATGGCTGATGGCCTCAGACTGCTTCTGTACAGCCGAGAACTGCTGGGCGAAGTTCTCGACCACGTCGCCGAAGAGGCCGGTCTGGGACACGGGGGAATTAAGGAACCTGACTTTGTCGGTATCCCTCATGTCCGCGAGACACAGCCAGAGATGGCGCTCCTGGACCACTAACGTGGACATCGCACGACCCACTGACCGCGCCGTGACCTTCGTCGCACGAAGCGCGAGGTCCGTCGCGGCACGAAGTTCCTGGAAAACTTGTGGATCATGACCACCCTCGTGCAGGTCCTTCAGTGCCTTGGCCTGATGGACCTGCAGCAACGCCATAGCGTGCAGGGCAGAGGCGGCTTCCCCACAGGCCTGATAAGCCTTGCCGGTAAGATCCGACGAGTACTTACAGGCCCGGGAAGGGAGAGACGGCTCCCCCCGCCAAGTGGAGTTAGGGCACAGTTGCATAGCAACGGCCCGTTCCACAGGGGGTATGCGCGTATAACCCTTAGCCGCCCCGCCATCAAGGGTGGTGAGGGAGGAGGACCCACCGACACGGTTTCGGGCAGTAAAAGGTGCCGTCCATGTGCCAGTGAGCTCTTCATGCACCTCCGGGAAGAAAGGAACTGGGGTGGGGGGCTGAGAACCAGCCCTGGCCACCCCGAGAAACCAATCATCCAACCTCGAGGGTTCGGGACACGGTGGAGGATTCCACACGAGCCCAACCCTGTTGGCGGCCCGGGAAAGCATAGCCATCATTTCCGGGTCCGAATCGGGCACAGTTGTCACCCCCGAAGGAGGCAGCTGCGCCGAATCATCACCCCCCGAAATATCAGGCTCACCCTCTGATGCAGCGATCGACATTCTATCATCTTGGGGAGCTCCGAAGGATACGGATGGTACACACCTCTGGGGTGGTCCACCACGTTCCCCCGGCAGCTCTACTGGCTGCGGAGTGCAGGAGGGATGAGGGTTCCTAGGGGGTTGGTTCCCCGAAGGAAGCACGCTCACCGTGATCCTCAGATCACCAGCACCGCTGCCTGAAGCAACCCTCTGAGGAGGATTGGAATGAGGCAGCGGCACCGGGACTCCGCCCCTTTGCAGGAACTGGAGTCTAGATCGCAACTCCGAGACGGTCATCTTCTCACAATGGGTACATGACTCGTCCACAAACGCCGCCTCAGCGTGCTTTAAGCCCAGGCACGTGATACAGCGCTGGTGACCATCCCGCGGTGACAGATAACGAAACACACAAGTAGAACGACATCTTTAAAAAGACGCGAATCTACTTGTGTAAGCTCTTTTAGGGACTGAACTCTTTTAAGTGCCGAAGCACGCAGGGGAATGGCCGCTGCAGCACCCTTTGAAGCCGCTCTCTTACCAGCTGTCAAAACAGCTTTTCAGCACTCAATAGCGCACCGTTTACCAGCTGTGAGAACGGCTTTTCCAGCTGGAAACGTTGCTCAAATGAAAGGCAAACAAAACAAAAAGATAATGAAAGAGAGAGATCGACCCCGCTGCAGTGCTGTCCGCCTGCACCAACAAAGAGCAGTTTCAAAAAGGCTCGTCCTGTTACACACTCTGTAAAACACCATGAAGGTTCGGCTCCGAAGCGAAAAGCTGAAGATGCAACGCACCTGCTGCTCATTATATACCCCCGCTGCAAGGCGAGCAGCTGATGCATATGATTGCATGCCAATGTGCATTGGCTCGTTGTAGTTACACTCGAAGTAGATTGGCCTCTCTAGCGAGATTCCTATTCGTCGGTCTGTCCGACGTACGTCGAACGTGACCGACTGAATGGGAACTAAAATGTATTAAACATATACATAATAAAAACTGAGAAATATGTCATTAATAGCCATAAAATAAGTAAATTAGCCAATTTTCTTGAGGATTGCAGAAATGAGTACACCCTAGATTTAATTCAACAAATGTATAATATTCTAGCACTTAGTATGCCCTCCATAATTTTGAATATACTGCTCTGACCCTTCTTGGCACGGAGTGTACAAGTTCATGACAAATTGTCACATCTGTCTTGTTTAACTCCTGGATGATGAGCTCCTTAAATGCCCTGATCTTTAATGGGGAGTGTTGCTCAACTCGTCTCTAATCCCCCACAGGCGCTCAAGAGTGTTAAGATTGAGTGCAATACATGTCCACAGAAGGTTTTTCACCTTGGGAGAATGCATATCCTCATTGTCATGTTGAAAAAATGTCCAACAATGCAGGGAATGAGGAAAGGGTAACATCTTCTGTTTCAAGTTTGTGTCTTAAATTACACAGTGGTGTGGGAATTCATGACAGCATTGATAAAGCACAACTCCCTCACACCTTCAGCACTCATACATCCCTATATAAGAGCTTTACTACCACTGAACTTTACTGTGGGAACCAGGCACTTCTCACTGTACTCCTCCTCTAGCAACACCATAACATTTTGGATGCTGTTAGATCCAGAATGATTGATTTGGTCTCATGAGACCAGAGTATTGATTCCCAGAATCTATATTTTGTAAATATGGGCTTTGGAAATGGCTAACTAACTTTATTGTGCTTTGGCTACAGTAGGTAGTTCCAGTGAGAACAACAACCATGCATGTCATTTCTGCAGGCTGCATCTTACTCTGTGAGATAAACAGTCACTCTTTTCATAGCTTTTGCTGGCTCTGAGACACTCGCTTGGTATTTCTTCTGCTCTTTGTCTAGCAAAAAATCCCTCATCACTAAATGAAAGCTTAAAATGAAGGCCTGATTATTTCAGGGGCCTTGTCACAAGTCCATTGTTTTTGAATTTCTGTGTTACTTTCGCTATATTTTCACACTTAAAACAATGATTTGGTAATCCTCTTGTACCACTGTCCTCTTTTGTGCTAAGAAATAAGTCTCCTGACAGTTCTCTCTCAAGTGGTTTCATTGTTGTCTGCATTAAGTCTGAGAATGATTCAGTGGGCTATATAACACTATTAATTGTGAAGAAATTACTTCTCTTTAAATGTTTTGGTTCAACATACTTACCTGTTGATCAAACATTGCCTTAAACTTACACCAGAAAATTTTTATTTCGTTTTACTTAGTAACTTTTAGGAGGGTGTACTCATTTTTGCTACACAACATTTTATCACTTTGATAAGAAAATCTTATTTTCCTGAATAATTTTGACATGCTTCTTTGGTAATTGATTAAGCAGACTTGCTGGAACATTATATCTCTAAAGAACCCTAACATGTCTTCTAAGTAATTGAGTAATTGCTGACTTTCAGAAGTTTCAGAGGGGGTGTACTCATTTATGCTGTGCACTGTAATTATCAAATATAATATTAAGGTGAAAGTAATGAAAACTTTCAAGTTTACTACCTGTAAAGTGAAAATGAATCGTTCAATATCAATGCGTCTCATTCACTAAAAATTGTGTGGATTATTTCACATTTGTACGCACAGGAGAACTTCTCACGGAAAATCTCTGCCTAATTCACATAAATTTGTTCTTAGGGCAAATTCCAGTCGGAAGTGAGCATATGCCCTACTCACTCCGAAGGGCAGAGCCTTGGAAGTGCGGACTTTGGAGGGAGCAGGGTACTTGTGTGTCAAAATGAAGCCATTTGGAACGCACTTGGAGAAGCCAAGTAATTTCCTCATTAGCTTCACGTGGAATTTTACCATCACAAAGCTACGCAGCGACTACAGGAATATCTTATGAATATCTTATTATTGCTGTTAATACGATACAAATAAATGTACATTTAAAATTAAGTTTTTAAAATATGCTTTATATGTGTGTTCCCGATCTATTCTTAACTTTATAAGTTAAGCATTAAACACAAAGCATTAAATACATTTCTTACCTATGAAACTTTTTTAAACTTCATATGAAATGCATGACGAAAATGTGTGTAATATATCACAACAAAACAAAACAACTTGAATTATTCTGTTTATACGTTAACTACACCTCTCCTGCCATATCCTGATTTAAAATGAATCGCGAGGACTTGGCACCCTGGGTCACATGACCATAAACGATTAAATTACTTGAAGTGACTAATGCATGTTCCCTTCGCTAATAGGCTTGTGGAAGGGCCCTTCGTGAAAGGATTTAGTTGTTCACTTTCATTTGGAACGCCCCTACAAATAGCATCCTCTTCCCGAATTGCCCTTCCGGGGTGCCATTTGAAAATCACTCTTAGGCTGAATCCCAAATGGCACCCTAAACCCTCACGGTCTTCCTCTGAGTCCGCACTTTCGTGACGTGATGCCGCTTTGACTGTCGGGTAAAGTCCTCTGCATAGCTCGCAAACTTGCGGACTCAGTCGAAGTGTGCATCGAGGTCGCATAGCGGCCGCAAAGGGGGCCCTCGCGAGCACCCTTCTAAAAAAAAAATGATGAATGGGACACCCTACGGTCTTGTGGACTTAACGGACACTCGCACACAGCAGCCATTGTAAGTCCACAAGATTTAGCCTTAGGCTGGCCACACACTTGAAGATTTTAAGCCCGATTTTATTTGCACCGCGGAACGATCGGGGAAGCGCGGCCCGATTCAAGGCTTGTCGCAAATGATTTTTTTGTCCAAAAAATCCTCTATTTTGTGGTGTCATTACAATTATTTAACTGTTTCCGATCGAGACGGAGCGTCCCCGATCTCAAATCGTAAATATTAAACATGTTTGATATTTACGACTCTTGATCAGGCTGCCTCTGATGTGATACCCGCGATAGCCAATGGCTGAATCCCAAATGGCACCCTAAACCCGCACGGTCTTCCTCTGCTCTAGGAGAGCCAGCTGACAACGTTTATTGTCCTCCATTTGTTTTTCTTCTCAAGTCACGATTGATCTCGCGAGTCTCTATGAGATCTTGTGTCACTGTGAAATCGTTCCTGCAATCAACAGGTGTGGGGTCTCGCAGTCCAGTCGAATCATCTAGTGTGTGCGTTCAGAGGATTATAATGATAAAAAGCAGCTAAGATTTGAAAATCGTCTAGTGTGTCCCATGCCTTAATCTCGTTTTAATGTTAGTGAATTTGGAGGCTGTGTACATGATTTTAGTCATTTGCATAAAACACGCCCAAACCATCTCCATATAAGGACTTTCCACACAACCTTTCCTTTACAGCTTTTCGTCCAAGGCTGCCAACTTCTGAGATTAGCTTGGTGTGAGAATTACAAATTTGTATGCATGCTTAGTGAGCAAGACCCAATGTTTTCAACCTAATCGATATATAAAAAATAAATTTTTATCACATATATGCTCTTGGTAGATTGCATTGGTCATTATGGAAATGATCTGGCTGTTCTTTAATGTGCGCATTGTCAGTAAATCACCCGCAGAACTTTCCACTTCCATCGGCGCTCTCACGCTAATTTGCCCTGTTTCATAAATCTGGACCCTATCATGAAAATAAAACAAAAACAGTGTTTACTCAAAAAAACAACCACTACTTTCACTACAACAGGAAGCCACAGATCCTGCACACAATGATATGATTTCACATGCACTCCACAGCTGATAAGAGCTCTTAAAAAATAAAAACCTGAGAGTTATGTGGCTGTTCTGTGATTCAGAGCAATTCACAATTATGTTGCCAAACGTTCCTTTTGCCTCATTTCAGCCGAGCACCTGTCCTCTCGCAGGGTGAATTGAGAATATACGATCAACATTAATAAGCCGAGGGAGTGATTTTCTCCCAGCAGGACCGAGCAAACCCAAAGTTCAAGTAGTAAGTGTTTATGAAGCATGCACAGAAACATGGAACACACTCCTTTTTTCATAAAGTAGAATTTCTCAGAGGTCTAAACTTTGGCAAAAAGGATTAAAAAGAGCAGAAAAAGCCGCTAAATCACAAGACATTTGGGAGTCTGTATACACAGTGCAGGCTCTGCACTCTAGCTCAGAGAACTGTCAAGGGACGTTAGATATAATTAATTCCAGCCCACTGCCATCACCAATCAATACATCTGAGGTTTTTCCATAGAAACATGCAAAATTAGATCTGCTGTGGTGCCAAAAACACTATCAGAAATATGTTTGAACTGTACGACAAGTTGAGGATGTAAATAAATTAACTAATATGTACAGCCATAATAATGTTTAATTATTAAAATTGAATTTTTCCATTAGCACATGCATTGCTCAATGGAAAAATATCTTAAAATTTGGCTGAAAGTGCACAGTTCTGTTCTAAAACCCAGTAACCTTTACGTTCCAGTTATTCTTAATTTGTATGTTCTTGTTTAGTTACTGTTTCCTTTGTTCCTGTTGTTCCCTTTTCTAGTTTGTTTGTCACGGTTTGGTTCATGCAGTTAGATGACGAATACAGGGGGCGTGCACAATAATGCTACCAGTAAAAAGCACAGAAGAAGAAGAAGAAGAAGAAGAAGAAGAAGAGACAATCGAACGGTATGTTTACATGTAATCTCTCAACCAGTGTTTCAACTGCGGAAGGACATCAATAAAACATCTTGAGAATAATATCTCACGTAGCATTACATTTACCTCAGGCAAGTCATTTAGTGTCCACAGCATGTTAGTTCACTAGAGAAATGAACTCTAGAGGGGAGCATTTCATACAGTATATGCTCTATATTAGCCTATTCATTATATGTACTTAACCTGTTAGTAATGTCATGGTTATTTAATGTATGTTTAAACAAGTTATGACAGTAACTGTGTAAATGATTATATTTCAAAAAATGAATTGATGCAGAAAATTAACTTTATAATTAGATATAGAAGTTAATGCAAAATTCGCCTTATGTGCACAGGGTTCCCACGGGTCATGGAATTTCTGGAATGTCATGGAATTTAAACATGTCTATTACAGACATTGAAAGTCAGGGAATTTTATATATTTTTTGTCCAAATCATGGAATATCAGGGATTTTTGTTTGTCACTTTAAATTTTAGTTTCCATTTATCAAAATGTAATTTTTCTATACCATTTTTTATCGCGTTGTTTCACAATGTGGTTTGCATATTGTTATAGGCTAGTTAGGCTATTTTTCAGCGGCATTTTATTCCCTTCCCGCTCCTCAATTGCCAATCACTTAAGTCAAATGCAGTCACCTGTACCTGTTAACTAAGGCAAACATGCCAGGAAAATGTAAATTTCAAGAGCTCTGGCTACAAAATGACCGGTTTCTATATTTCTGAGATTTTGCAGCTATTAGTTCAGGTCATACAGAGGGAACAAGGACATACATGCACAAAGTATTTTTTTACTTACAGTTTGAACGTTGTTGTTTCCTTTCATTTCTTTTCAAAATCTGAGGTAAATTATCCATTGTTGCTCTCATCGTGGCTATTAAAGTCATGCAAAATGATATTCAAGCTCAAACCATTTTAATATTATGCAAAGCTCAAACAAGTGTATTTCATGACAAAGATTGTATCGGTCACTGAGTATGTATTTTGAATAATGTTTTATGGTTTAATTTTGTTTAGTTTAATTTCGTTTGGTTTTCGTGTTTAGCTGCGAACAGAGCCCGCCCACACGCTGTTATCATTGGCTGTGATTTATGATTGATTTTGTCATCTTGTAGCATGGCTCTGGTCTAAGGAAAAAAAAAAAAAAGGACACCGTAAGCTGCCTTTTCACTGCACATGACATTAGGATACGACTGTCACATTTCGCCCCCTAGTGGCAGTCGCTCAGAATTTTCAAATTGGTCGTGCGTAGCAGTTACCGTCGTTTATTCACCATGGTAGAATAAATAAATATGAATAAATTAATATATGCACATTGGATAAACTACCAACATTACTTCTGAAGGAAAAATAGTATGGGTTTTCCAGGACATAAATTAATAATTATTAAATAAATATTTCAGACTTAAATAATCATAACCAGAAATAGCCTAGTGTCAAACAGTCTAAAACTGACGGTCTGCAAAAACTAAATGTGAAGAAATAAAAAGACTGAATGATGAACTTGGTGACAAACAGAACATGCTCTAGAGCGTTTAACCCCTGAAAGAATAAAAACTATAAATGAATTTCTTTAGAAATAGTAGAGAATATCAAAGTGCATTTAACGGGTAAAAGCACAAAAAAAAAAAAAAAAGTAGTGTGTATGAGTGTTTAACTTAGTTTTGTACTAAAAACGTCTGTGAACAAGTAAATAAAGCTTGCAAATGGATGGATTTAAAATACTGTCTGTGGCTGATTTTTGTATGCTCAGTGCTCAGCACAACAGCGGCCTGTTTTTTCGTTCATTATAGGTCATGGAAATTCAGCTTTTTAGTCAGTGAAAGTCAGGGACAAGTCAGGGAATTTGACATTTGGCTTAGAGTGGGAACCCTGTGTGCAGTTTACATGTTTTTTTGTTTGTTTTGTTTTTTGAGTGTTGATTATTATATCTAAAAATAAATAGCAACTGAATTTAATCATTTGGGCTCTGTTGTTAATTGTAACCTTTAATATTAGTAATGTGTAGGCTAAGTAAGGGCTCCATACTGTATGTAGTTTACAGCATTAGCTACGATAGATTTTTTTATCCTTAAGAATCCTTACTGAATTTATTTAAACACAGAGACACATTTGTTAAAAAAAAGTTTTCTCCCCCAGCTGTACCGAACCCGTACCGAACCGTGACTTCAAAACCAAGGTATACCAAACCGTCATGTTTGTGTAGCGCTACACCCCTATATATATATATATATATATATATATATATATATATATATATATATATATATAAACAAAAACAAAAAAAAATTGCTTAATAAAAATAAATATCATAACACATATTGTATAAAATAAACAGTTTTTCTTGCTCCGAACTATTTAATGATCAATATTTTTTAGTATTAAATTAAATATATATTTATATAATCAGCATTTCTGTCACCTCATCCTCCATCTTGGATTTGTTTGTTTTTTTCACTGAGTTTATTGCACTGCATGTAGGGTTGCCTTTTCCATTAAAAAATGTATCATGTGATGTTGCCTTAGAATTTGGCTAAAACAAGGTATCTTAAGAAGCAGCATAATTAAGTCATTAATCTGTGCTGCCCTAAGATGCTGCCTCCGTAGGCAGCTCATTAGGTTTTGGAACAGCATATGTCAATCCTTTTTCTTTCTTTTTTTTTCTTTTTTTTTGTCATGTCACTGATTTTTGTCTTGGTGATTACAGACTCCATTCAGACAACAGAGATCCTCCACCATTAAAACAATACAATAACAGGCATTATGTGGCTTTCACATAGTCTGTAATCTTGCTATGGGTATTGCAGGCTAGTGAAATACAGCATTAAAATAAAAAATAGGCAATTTTACCAGACTGGGTCAGCACTTAATAATACCTTTCTAGTGTGAATCATGAATGACTTCAAGGCAAGGATGTAAACATGTTTTTGCACATCCTTGTATTTCATTTTTACTTTAATAATAAAGGTGTTCCAATTTATAATTTAAGGCAAGCGGATATCCAGAACTACCTCATTTTTCACCCAAAGTGTTTTAAAAGGCCAAAGGAAAAATACAATTGAAGAGGAATAATCTTAAGTGAAACTCTGTGAATTATCTTCACTGCTTTTTTTATAATTTACTAAGGGCCAGAGGGTCTGGTTAGATGAGCTCAGCTCTTAAATACGGCGATAGATCTCCGTGCATCACTATAAATGATAAATGATCTCTTGTGTGGAGCATTTCAAAGCTTTCTTAGTTTGGAGTCCTAAATTCAGATATTTTACTTTTGATATGAGAGGTGAACACGGCTGTTTACATATCTGAAATATATTTATAACCCGTGATCTTAAGTGATTTTGACAACAGTGTGATATCATCAAGACAACTGTTTTATTACTTTTGTTCTAACTTAGTTATAATTCTAACCAATTACATAAGTAAAATGTGTCATCTCTGGCACTGACGTATTGCACATCTGCAAAAAATCAGATGTAACAGTGAAGCACACATCTCTTTCATTCTTTTCAGCTCTGTCATAGCCATGTCTAACCTCTACAGTAACACTGTGGTTTCCCTGCCATATGTTTTGAGTAACTTTGTGGTCATATCATTTTAACACTATGGCAACCTTCTTGTATCACCGTAATAAAACAACAGAAGACTCTTGTTACGTCAAAATAGGTAGTTACTGTAAATTTCTCATACTGTATCTATAGGGTGACAACAAGTCAATGGCAGCCTTGTTGTAGTAATAGTCGCAAAATTCATTGTACCCTCATATTTTCAGGGCTAACAATTTTTTAACTCACTGTTAACTATATGTCTTTGCTAACTTTCCACAACAGCTGGGAATCTTTCTGCAGGTTACTTTGTTATTTGAGTGAGTCAGTAAATCATTCATTCAACCAATTCATTCAAAATATTGATTCATTCAGGAATGAAACAAGTAACTGTTTTTATGAGCGAGCTAACAAAACATTCAGACAAACAATACGTTAAAAACACTGATTCATTCAGGAACCAAAAAAGTGATTCTCGACTTGTTCATAAACATGATTCATTCAGGAACACTACTGCTTGTTCAATGATGCACAATAACTCAATAACAATAATTTTTTGGCAGATCAAATATAGACCAAATAACTGACAATATTGTGCCTAAAATGTACAGTACATTTCTCAATATCAACATATTTACTGCATAATATGTAGACTGGTTTCTAGACTGTCAAAAGACTCCGACTGCATTTTCAATTATGAAAGTCTCCATAAGGATAACATTACATGACTTCAAAAAAGTGGCATGGCGTCCCTGCTATAATCAGTTAAAGCTAACTTAACTCCACTTAAACCACAAACAATGCAGTCTGTCTTTTCTGAAACCTAACCAAATTTGCTATCCAAAGCTTCATTGGCTCATCTTTCACCATGTCAAAATATGCAAATGAACACAAAAGCCTTACCGCACAGATGGCGAATTATGAACTTTCATGATGTCTGCTCAGATTTCCCTCATTGGAGCTTGCTTGCATGTCTGTCGTCAAGACAATCTAACTAGTATGAAAGCTGTATTGACTAGACGGGGTAAAAATATGGAAAAATAGACTTTTCAGTTATGATATGTTACATACGTTCACTTTTTAGAGGGTCATGGGCATTAAGGAACATTTGCAGAACCAAGCTGTTTTTGTTTTTTGTCTATACTATATTGTAAACTATTAAAAATAAAGGTTCTTTATTGGCATTGATGATTCCATGAAGAACCTTTAACATCCATGGAACCTTTCCATTCCACAAAAGGTTCTTTATAGTGGAAAAGGGTTCTTTGGATTATTAAAATGTTCTTCACACTAATAAAAATGGTTCTTTTAGGAACTGTTCACTGAAAGGTTCTGTATGAAACTATATTAAATATAGTCACAATATACCAAATCACTCACAAAACTGTTCCACGACTGCACTTTCCCTTTGTTCTCTACACTTAACTCACCCACATCCAGGATCACAGTGTAATTGTGGTTTACTTCGTCATTGAGCCCTCACAGACTAAATTTAATCCATCATGATTTCCACTTTAATGAATGAGATGGAGATAAGAGACCAGCAAAGAGAAAATTACCCAAACAATGCTTTATCTTCTTTGTCAGACAGACATTACATAGAAACCTAACGAACGGCAACAAATACACAATGTATCAATTTGATCCATTGAAAACAGATCTCTGTGGGATGTGTGACATTTTAGGTTTTCAACCAGCATCACTGAAATAAACTGACTGACATGCCACATGTATTGAGTATTCATATGTGAATACTTCATTCATCCTGGTGTTCTAGGGCAGCAGGCAGACACTTGTAATTATAGGAGAGAAATTAAAGAAACATCAGGTTGTGTGTCTGTGGCTTAAAGATGTGAAACCGCACATCTGTGTTACATATGTTTAAGAATGGGCATACTCTATCACATACTGTAGGATTGGTCATACAGAAATGCCCTATTGGGAATGAATGGTTATGTACAATAGCCCTGAAATGTATCTTAAATTTTATACACTTTTTTACTTTTAACCAACTGGTCCTAAGAACCAAACTTTTTCTGCCAATATGCTGTTCAAAATTTGGGTCAGTACGATTTTTTTTTTTTTTTTTTAAGAAATTAATATTTTTATTCAGCAAGGACAAATTCATCAAAAGTGACAGTTAAGACATTTATAATGACACAAGATTTATATTTCAAATAAATGCTGTTCTTTTGAAATGCCTATGTAATGGAGTGACGCTAGAGACTGTGGTCTTTAGCCTCCTTGTTAGAGCATCTGACTCCCATGCCGGCGGACCAGGATTCGAGTCCCACTTAGAGCGTGCGGTTCAAACAGAAGGGGTTACATTGGTGCCGTGACCCGGATGGGAGTGAGGTTTAGAGGGGTGAGTGTAATGGAGCTGAATCCCCAAATGGCACACTTCCATGCACTTTCGGTCTTGTGGACTTACAATGGCTGCCGCGTACGCATGTCCGTAAATAAAATATATTTTAAATATTTCATAATATTAGTGTTTTTCAGTATTTTTGATCAAATAAATGCCTTGGTGAGCATAAGCTTCTTTCAAAAACATTAAAAAATCGTACTGACCAAAAACCTTTGAACGATAGTCTACAGTATCATTTTTAACCTAAAAACCTCTTTTTTGTCCACAACTGAGTTTGTGCTTTCTTTAAAATAAATGCCAATTGGCCCAAATATCTAAATAATTTTGGGGTCCACTGAATAGTTTTATATATTACTCAAGGCTTCACAAAGATGAAAACATAAAACTCTTCAAATGGCTAAGATTGTGGTCTAGATAAGGAAAATCAAAAGCAGCTCAAGTATCAGCGGAACCTCAGGGTTGTAAAATTGGTCCTGCACTAAAATCGCACATAATCAACCAAAGCTGGGGTAGCACTAAAATAATAGGCTATGGGAAGAAAACTGCAAGAATTTGACCTAAATGAGTAAAACCTTATGCTTACTGTCACATTTTGTCGTTAAAGGAATAGTTCTTCCAGAATTAAAATTCTGTCATTATTTACTCTACCTCCTGTTAATCCAAACCTGAATGTCCAGGATCCTCTTTTGTCCTTTTTGGAGCTTGACAGCCCCTGGTCACTATATACTTTTCTTCTCTTATGTGAAAAATAGAAGTAGGCATTCTGCAAAATTTATCATACTCTGTTCCTTGGAAGAAAGAAAGTAATACAAGGTTTGGAAAGACATGAGGGTGAGGAAATGATGACAGAATTTTCCTCTTTTTTTTTAATCAAAAAGGATACATGTGGATATGACTATGCTAAATTGTTTCCTAAATCATCAAACACAAATGCATATAGATTTGTCTCTTTTTCCACAGTTACGCCACTTCCCAGCATGCACTCTTGACAGTCTATAAATGAGTGTGTGGAAAAGCATGTCAGTAGTAAATAAATCAGAGGACAGATCATAGCATATTTACATTGAGCCCCGAGCGTGTGTGTCAAGCTCACACGGCTTGATGTTGACTGATTCTGGTCTGTATATGAGTGTTTATGTGACTCATTGTCTGTTTCTACGTGTGCATGTGCTCTGGCATTGTCTGCCTATCTATATGAAGCAAAGATGCCTGGGAATGTATTTCTACAAGTGGAAGGAGCAGCTGAGAAATCTCCACCACAGGATTAGAGCCTGTGAAGGAAACAAGGTGGGTTTCCAAAAGTTCCATGCTGATGTAAAATGGATCGATCCTTCATGTTAATCCCAGTATTTACCCAACACACTCCAGTAACTATAAACACTGGCCGGCACACACAGCGAAACGGATATGTGTGATCAATCAGTGAACAACTGGGAAAAAAATAAAACGGGTTTGTTGACAGGTACAGCAAAAAATGCAGATTCTATAGAGCTTCATATGGTAGAGGACTTGAATGAGGCTATTTGTCTTGCCAAATCAGTATTATCACCTGATCCATCTCGTTCTCAAATGCTGTGATGGTTTCTTGGTAATGCTTGACAGATTTGCATTAAAGAATTTTATGTAGGAATAGATCTTACAAGAAGAAATCAATCCATGTTTAGTTAATAAATCGAGGACTGCTTTGTACAACAAAGTATTTTATCTTACCAAATGAAAATAACTGCACAGAGGTTGCTCTTTCATAGCTTAGGAGACTTAACAGGGCTCTCATTTTCTTTAAGTATCATTTGTTTTATAATTTTTTACTCTGATTATTTGATCAAAAATACAGTAAAAAATAGTAATATTGTGAAATATTATTACAATTTAAAATTTGCTATTTTAATATATTTATTCCTGTGATGGCAAAACTGAATTTTCAGTAGCCATTACTCCAGTCTTCAGTGTCACATAATTCTTTAGAAAGTTTAAATGGACAGCATTTATTTTGTAACATTATAAATGTCTTTACTATCACTTTTGATCAATTTAACATCCTTACTGAATAAATAATTTTCTTAAAATAAAATCTTACTGATCTCAAACTTTTAAATGGCGTATTTGTCCTGAAAAAGGAAAATAAAAGTGAAAAGGTAAAACTATAATTGTTAACATACTGCATAGCAAAAATAACATAGAAATATTAATGTGAATAACATACAGTAACTTGATTAGAAAATTTGGTAACACTTAACAATAATGTCTCATTTGTTAACATAAACCCTTATGCGACCTTGTGGACATTTTTCAGTTTTTTTTTTTTTTTTTTTTTTTTGATCATTTTGCCTTTGTTAATGCCAACGGCATAAATTTTGGCACAGGTGTGTGTTTTTTATTGGAATTTTACAATTTCACCCCCATTTCTTTTAAAAAATCTATTTTGCACTAGGTACACAAAATAGTTCCTCTCAGGACCTTAAGGACAAACATGTCCCCAATGAAACTCATTAAAACTGCAATTTTTAATCCCAGGGCCATTTAACTATAAAATGTTGCAATCTTTGTTAATAGGCTTTCATTTTGTTGGCAAGGCTTCAAAATTTGAATTTTTACTATTTTTTTACCAGATGGTGCCATTTTCTCAGGTTTGGCCTATAAAGCAAATATTCACTTTATTCTTGTTTTCTGCATATGCATATTATAGAGCCGACTGGATAAATTATGCAGCTATAATTGTGTGGGTGTGTTGGTATGGATGTGAGAGTGTGGTTTGTATGTGTGTAATAAAAAAAATTGTGTGTGTGCTTGTAATATTTGAGAGAGAAAAACTCTACTGCAAATCACAAATCCAACCATAGTTTTGCTGGCATCTAATGGGGAAAATTTGGTACTGCGCCCAAACAAAATCTTACTGAAAGCTCATTTTTTGAGATATCAACCTCAAATTTGGAACACAACTTGTTTAGATTTATGACTTTGATTTTCTTGCAGTTTTAGAGTTCAACATGTTTCATAAAATATATATTTTATATAAAATATTGTTCATAAATCATTTTCATAAACTTAAACCTCTATAACTTTTTTTTTGGTTTCACTTTTTAAACTTTTTATACTTCAACAAGATTCTGCCAAGGGTCTTTCTTTAAAATGAGACCAAACTGAAGTCTGTGCTCCCAAGCTTCAAAATTTTATGAGAGTTTTTTGACACGGACATTTATGTCCACTATGGACCTGTAACTTTTAACTATATGTAACTTTTTTTAATTGATGCACAAGGGTTAATGTATTAACTAACATGAACTAACAATGAGCAATACATTTCTTACAGTATTTATTAATCTTTGTTAATGCTAGTTAATAAAAATCCAGCTGTTCATTGTTCATGTTAGTTCACAGTGCATTATAACGGTTAACAAATACAACATTTGATTTTAATAATGTATTAGTAAATGTTGAAATTAACAAAGATTAATAAATGCTGTAGATTAGAAGTATTGTTTATAGTTAATGTTAACTAATTCAGTTAACTAATGTTAACTAATGAAACCACATTGTAAAGTGTTTGATAAGAATGTTTGAGCGGATTTTGAGATCTTTGACTTTTGATTTAAAAAAAAAAAAAAGTTGCAAATATGAGTTCAATATGTGATATTTGTGACATCTCTTCTGAAACTTGTGAGGAGACATGTAAGTCTTTCTAAGGAGAAACATCTAAAGCCCAAAGTATACCTCACTTTTTACGTGTACGCTAAGGTCAGCATACAGTGCAAGTGTCGCGAATTTCATCATCAGAAGAGTACACGCGTACTGTACGCACACCGCTGGATTTTTGTAACCACGCGTGCTTGTACGCGCAGGTCGCACATGCGCATTTAATTTTTTTACAGTAATTAGTTTATCCACAGGGTGGCAACAAGCCCTGGGGGCGTTGATTCACAAGGTAGTCAAAGAAAAACTGCATAAACAGAACAGACCAGAACGCATGCAAGCTACAGCGACAATGGAGGCCTACACAGACGAGAGATTGTGCGAAAAGAGGTTAGAAAGTACCCTCATTTACAACTCTAGCATGAAAGAATACAAATATGTTTATATGGGTTGTAACTTGTGGCGAGAGCTCAAAAATGTGCATGTGTCGAACGCCTGTGTATATGTACAAGTCAAATGAAGTATACTTTCCAAGGCTGTGCGTTCGACTGTGTTCGACACTAGCATACACATAAAAAAAGAAAGTATACCCAGGGCTTAAGAAGCAAATCAAAGGTCTCCATTTGCCCTGTCTCATTGCAGTCTAGGAGAAATGACTTAGATATTAAAGAGACCTCATTTGTGATTCTTCTTTCTTATGGGCTATTACAGAACCATCAAGAACTACTACAAAACATGTTAATTTCTATTTCAGCATTCTGAACGGATCCACTCACCAAGGAGCTATTCATTTAAACGCAGCACCACAGGGATCTCTCAAGGGAAATGATTTCATATGGAAATCAGAGAGGGCAAAGGAAGCTCACCTTGCCAGGGTCCTTCATCTTTTCTTATGCTTTTCGAATGGATCTGTCAGTGAACAGCAAAAGATATGTAATGCATACGCCCTCTGGTCCAATCAAAATGACAACAGAGGAAATTTACTGGCAAAAATTATATTTAGTCCATCATTTGCAGGGCTAAAATTAATGTCTACGGGCACAGCTTGAAAAGAAAAACAGTGGACACACTTAACTTTCTAAACAGAATGTCACACAAATGCTGACAGAAAATGAAATATTTTCCTAGAACTCAAATTCATATAATTAATTGCATTTTAAGCATTTAAGGGCATGTGTGCAATGTCTAAAAGCTGTTACAATCCATGCTATTTACACTGAATGTTTTTCTTATGACTAACTGAATACATTTTGTGTAATACATTAAACTGAAAAAGTATTTGAACTATTCAGCCACATTTTGTGAAATGTCCATTTAAATACCATTCAGCTTTACAGCATTTAGCAGATTCTTTTATGTGAACCATGTGACTTGGATTCTTATCTTATATATTATCCAGAGCCATTTGGTTTTATATTTTGTTGTATAATGCAATTAATCTGCCAGTGTGGTAAACAAAATAATCTTATTTCAAACCAAAAACAAGATTATTTTGCTTACCCCATTGGCAGATTATTTTGCTTGTTTTAAGCAAAAAAGTACTTAATTTTGACTTATTTTTCTGAAAACAAGACAATAATTTTTACTTGTCTAGAAAATGCTTCTTGATTTAAGAATTTTTAGATATTTGGACTGGAAACAAGACAAAAAATCTAAGTAAGAAAGGCATTTTTTTGCAGCGTATTTGCACATCCATTGGCAGCTTGTGTGATATTTCGCAATACATCTTAATTATTAGTGGTGTATTATAACTTTGGTGTGCAACTCAACCTACATTGTTTCTGCTAAAACTAGAAGCGTGTGGGGTTTTTTTTTTTTTAATCACACTGAAGAAATTATAAAATAATGCAGATACTGCACCATTGTTCAGCAAGCACTGAAAAGTAGCATTTCAAGCTGAAGGTTTTCTTTGGAAAGAAGAAAAAAAAAAGATTTCCTGCTTAGCTTTTCAACATAACCTTGGTTCAGTAATAACATCTTAAAAGACATTTGGCATGTGGAAAAACAAACACCATCTTTGACTTTGTGAGCTGAACCTGTGTTGTCAGTGGCATTTGTGTAAGATGATTAGTGCGATGTTTTCAGCACTCATTTATCATTTGTTCACTCTGGAAGCAATTCAAATTCTACTTTACTTGCTCTCGGATGGCCAATGCTATACGGTCGAGCATCCAATAAAAAGGGGTCAGGACTTTTCATAGGTCACGACAAGTCAGACAGAAACATTCCATCGCCTCAGCTGTAATTTAACTGCTGATGGATGTGTACAATCTGTACAATGTACAGTAATTTTTTTTAGATTAATAGTTTCATACTTAATGCTTATAGGAGACAAACAGTACAGAAAATACATGCCGCCCACATTTGTGGTTTATCTAATGGTGTAGTAAAGGAATAATGCAGTTCATTTTGAGGATATTTAGCAATGTGATTATGTCTGGAGTGGTGCTAAGGATTTGTGATTAAAGCATTCTCTTGAATAGAGACGAATGACAACACTGACACATTTAAAGTGCCTTGGGTCTGGTTCACATTAAATTGTCCTGATATTTAACTCTGTTATCAAACAAAAGTGTCCAATTCATATCAGTAATGCTGCTGCTTTAAGGGCACACTGGGAATTTGGCAGAATTAGCTTTTGCGTTAATGCATTGAACGTAAAAAACATTAAATGACAAGTTTTACTTTCATGGTGACTTACTGTAATTCCATATATTGTGCTTGTCAGAGCTATCATTGCTCACTGTGATTACATAATACTGTTAATGATGTGCATATGCAGTGTAATCCAAAAGTTCAAATCCTCACGACCTAGATACAGATGAGTTTAATGAGAGCATATGATAAATGCATATTAACACAAACGCATATACAGTATATATGAGATATGGGCGATATGGCTGTCTATCAGCACGGCTGTGATTCAGCCATAGGTAATCACAGCGTGCTGATATACAGCCATATCACACGGCTACGAATGTGATATTGCATTTATACAACAGTTCGACGGCACGAGCTTATAAATAAATAAGAAACAACAACGGATTGTCTTTAAAAACCTCTTTTGTGAGGAACTACTTCCTTCCGCCATAGATTCAAATCTCAAGTTGACAGTTTAACAGTTGAGCCCAAGCCTCCGTTACTAATTCTAAAACATCACTTTAGAGCTAGTTACGAAGGAACGTTGAGTCGCTTCATTGAAACTCATTGTAATATGTAGAGTAGAGTATTATGAGAGATCTACTAAGCGAGTGCATTACCTGCATCTACTGTAGCTGATATTCTTCAGGTCAATCATAATCACAAAATCAGTCTGAATGTACGCTGAGGAAAGCAATATCTTTGTCTTTGTCCTTTTAACATTTAAGACATTCCCATGACAGCGCTAGTCAATGCATTTGTCAGTTGCATCTCTTAAGATGTTTAAAGTAAAAACAATGTCCTTGTTTCCTTGTTTCAGTCCACTTCAATATAAATGTCTTTGCAACTGACTGACTCACTCAAAAAGACAGTCTTTGCCGCCATCTAATGGCGTATTAATGTAACTTTCACTGAAGTCGAAATCACTACCGGACTCTCTCAATGCCAAAAAATACGGCATGTTATTTACATAAAATATTATTTATTGAACAATAATATTTAAATTAACAACAATAGCCATTATAACAGTATAAGTAGTAAAATAGGAAATAAACACAAGCAAACAGTTGAGTCAAACGTACAAAAGCAGCGCTCTAGTTAGTGCAGGATTTAATTTCGATGTAAATAGTTAGCAAACTTAATATATAATATAAACTTGATATACCCAAAATGAATTATACCTCATGTTTAAACACTATCTACATAAAAGCCAGCAGCAAATTCCCAAAGGACTGGCCGAGATGAAGCTGTTCTCGGTTGGTACACGAGCGCTGAACGGTCGCTGACGGCCTGGAGCTCACATCTCCGAAAACGTCTAAACAAATTTACAAATAAGCTCTGTTTACATATAAATCGCTTATCTGAGGTCTAAACAACTACATTCTCGCCTAAAAAACTCTTAAAACTACATTCCATTACAAAATAACAGTAGTATCTATAAAAATATGTTGGGTTTGCTGGTCCGTCATGACACTCACTGTGAGAATGCTGACAGCAGAGTGATTGAAACGGTGAAATGGTTCCCGTAGCGATACTGGTAGAATATCGCATGGCTGGAAAGACCTCTCAGCCAATCAGATTCGACAACCAGAACTAACTGTTGTATAAATATATACATCTCAGTTTTTATAGAAATTAAAATATGTAGCTTCTCTTTCACTTGCAATGTTATGATAAATCCACACTACAACGGATGCAAAGTTGACCTATGTGTGAAGGCGAACTCAATATAATGAGACAGCTGTCGCAAAATATGAATACACAGAAGTGTGATAGATGGAGAGGCTACTGCTACCATCCAAGTAAGCTGGATGACAAAAACATTTTGAGTTCATCCTGCTGTGCATTTTATTATAAGGGTGTGCTTGGCCAAGAAAAGTCACATTTCAATAATTAGCTGGACTCCATGCCTTCTCAACATTGCTTAAGTTGAAATGGAAATTAGACCACTTTTGTGCATGCATTTGCTCAGAAAATATGGTGGCAAACCGAAGTTGCTGACTCTTTATTTGTTTGTGAAAAGCATCTTTCCTCATCATACAGTAATGCTTTTGTCTTCTAGTAAACCACAGAGGATTGGAAACACTTATCTATATTGTCCATGAAGCCAGCTTCCTTCACAACAGCATGATTAAAAGCAAGCAACACAAGTGAATTGTGCAAAACCAGATGTGAACTTGTCATAATGTTGTCACCACTTGAAACAAGCACAGAAACTTGTTCTCCACTCCTAAACCTTTTGCACTTTTAATTTAGAACTGTTGTGAAACCTAAAAATCCACACTAGCCATTATCACAAGAAATTACAGGGACCCATGTGATGCTTCATCAATAGAGCCACAGAATTACCTTTAGGAGATCTTGTTTTGTTCTCTTAAGCTAAAATATACAGTTGTACAGAGATCTTCCTTCCCACATTTCTTGGCTCTGAAACAGAGAAAAACAGTGTGATAGAGAGAAAGATGTGTGAGAGTGCAGTATCATGTCATTTGAGCCAGGTATTGTAGGATTTATCACCCATGTGGTGACCACAAATCTACCTTTCAGAGGAGGACACTTGATTAATGCTTGTTCACTCAGTCTGATGGACTTGACTTCGGCAGCTTTCTTCATTCCATAAAATAGGTGAAAAAAATGACCTGAAAACACATGAGTGAACTGGAATATACTCAAGATAACCTGGTGTGATGGTTTGAGGGTTATAGAACTACCTTTGTTAAGTTTTCATTATTTATTAGAGGGCTGCCAATCAACTAAAAAATTAATGCCAATACACTGATTGATTAAAGGTACACTATGTAACTTTTGCTCAAAATTACCAAATTTTAAATCACCACATCATGAATTAAAAAACAAACAAACAAACATGTTTTTGTCTTATCCTGATTCACCATAGTAAGCCTATTATAAGTGTTGCCCATTTTCGGAGTGTCTATTTACACTAAGTGCAAATAGTGTCACTTGTTGGCAAATGCTATTTACACTAGCTCCGCTCACCAATGTCTGGTTGGGCCACTCAAGTTTTAAAAGACGTGGAATTGAATGTTTTCAGTGGTGCAGCAGTAGTGAGTAAGGCTTGCAGGCCTGGCTTTTAACGCGATCGACGCAGGTTCGAATCCACCTTTTGCCAAGCTCGCATTTATTTTCAATAAAAATGAAAATAATGTTCTAAAAGTGGAAATAAAATGCAAACGTGTATAATAATATTAAAAGTGTTTATTGGATAGGGTTAGGGGAAGGTGTAGGGAGGGTTTTTATTCTCCCAAGCATCCATTTAATAATTTTAATAAATATAATCATTTACACTCTATGATATTATTGCATCCTATTAATGTACAAAAATACTGAGGTGCAAATAGTATCTGCCAATATAAAGTATAGATAGCATCTAATTACTATTTACTCTTATTGCAATGAACTACTTTTACATGGTAGGCTACTTTTACATGGTGTAGAATCTATCGCTATTTTCACCTAGTGTAAATAGCATATCGCTAGGAAAATACTGCTATTGTCACTTAGTGCAAATAGAATATATTGCTATTTTCACTAAACAGCATCTACAGCTATTTGCACTTAGTGTAAACAGCATCTATCGCTAAGAAAATATACTATTTTCACTTAGTGTAAATAGCATCTAATTACTATTTACACTTAGTGTAAACAGCATCTATCGCTATTTGCACTTAGTGTAAATAGCATCTATTGCTATTTGCACTGAGTGCAAATAACCGCTGCCTTATATTTTAGACTTGACAGGATGGTTTTCATGGGAAGTTGCATACGTCACTCGCTCGTGTGTGTTTTGCCATATCTGTAAATAGAGAAAAGTTGCTCCGGCTACTTTGACACATGTATGGTGTGGGAGTGGCATAGGTTAGTTGTCACAATGAGCCAGAAAGGTTGACATGGAGCACGATAAATTTTGAACCTCCGGGAAATTACCCGTTTTAAAAAAAACACTGAACAGAGGAGAGTCTGCTGGCAAAAAGAGAACGCAATAGAGCTTGTAATAAAACAAGACTCAACATTGGCTTGGCTTTTCAGAGATGGCGAGAACTGAGGGATTTGAAATGTTGTAAAAGCAATGCGGAGATGGTGTTTTTATTACTCAACAGGTGAGTAAGGTATTTTATTGAACAGATAAATTGTTGCAGATAAAATGAGCAGTAGGATAACTATATTCATCAGCACAATCACACAGAGCTGAAGCACAACCAAAACAATGTTGTTCTGCAAAATGCATGCAGTTTTGTTTTTTAACCGCTAGAGGGCCAACAATTACATAGTTTACCTTTAATCAAATGAACTGTCATTAATCAAAAATCTTTGAAGTTTGAAGTTTTATAGTCTAGACCAGTGGTTTTCAAACCGGTCCTGCAAGCACCCCCAGCACTGCACATTTTGTATGTTTCCCTCATCTATCACACCTGATTCAACTCATGAGCTCATTAGTAGACACTGCAAGACCTAAAAATGGGTGTGTCAGATAAGAGAGACTTACAAAATGTGCAGTGCTGGGGGTGCTCGCAGAACCGGTTTGAAAACCACTGGTCTAGACAGATTAGATAGATAATTAGATAGATAGATATTTGTTTGTTTTTCAAAAAAAAAAAAAAATTCATTAAATAACATACTTTTAATTGAACATGCATATTCATTAATCAGTTGAGCAACTATCATTCAGTGCCAGGAAAAAAAAAACAGGACAGGAAAAGATGAGAACATGCAACATCTACAGTACATGCATTTTATTGGTAACTGCCAGAGGAACTCTGTTTAGTGCTGAATTTCAGTGCCAACACATTTCAGTGTGGAATACTTCCAGGTCTGAGACATCACACTACTACTGATGAGGCAGGAAATTGGACTGTAGTGCAGCATGGTGCAATGACCACAGACTCCCGTAGGACATTACAGGTGGAGTGACATCATCCATCCATACAGATAGCCAGCAGAAAAGCAAAACATACTGCATGTATACTTAGAAGGAACTGGCTGAACTTCTTAACGTTCTCTGCAAGAAAGTAGTAGGAGGAACCCTAGGGCACTAAAGGGAAACTAAGGCCACGTTCACACAGCAGCAGAATACATTGTCAGTCCTGTATTTGAGTCCATAATACGGTTACGTTCACACGCAGTACGGTTATTTATGGGAGTGACAACCACATTCTATAACAGAACTCACACCTGTAAATTTTCAGGACTCACAACCGCATTCTCAGAAATTCCGCACTATGTGAACGGAACAGGACTGGACAACTAGTTGTCTGTCACGTCATACAGTGCGAGAGAGCCGGTGTTTTGTGTGCGGTTTTGCTTTCAGTAACTTACTGCAACAGAGATATGAGCTGTGCGTCATCTTAAGGTGTTAGATCAGTCACTGTTCTCCACCGGAGCGGCTCCCGTCAGTTTTTTGTTTCTCTTCCAAATTCAAATGCTGTGTCATGCGCGAGACGTCGCAAGGACGTGACACACGTGTGCAACGGTTAGAGACTCTGGCTAGCGTGTTTACATGCTGCTGTTGGTTAAGAAAGTTCTGATGGATGAACTCGCGGTTCAATTAGTCTCTTGTCATCTCAAAAGTGATAATACTTTTCAGTTTTATGGACGTCGCCATCTTTAATATTACGTTGGTCACTGTCGTTATGGTTACTAGTAAGAGAATACGGGCTTGACTCTCACAACACGTTCATACAGACAGTGTTCCAGACGCTACTGTAAGTTGCTGTGTGAACGGGACATTTCGAGACTCACACCTGTAAGTCAATCCCAAAAATTGACAGTGTGAACGTGGCCTAAGACTACCAAAAGTAGGCTTATTCACACCAAATGTGAAGCAAAAAATGCAAGACAAACTGATGAAAGGTTTATTCAAACTGAATATTCATCAGGCTAAATGGAAACCAAATTCATTCTTGAAGAGTAGGTGGATCTGATTGATAAACAAATATATATATTTTTGTCAAAAAAAAAAAAGAAAAAGAAAAAAAAAGTGCTGTCTATCTGGTATCTTTGCTGAATTATTATATGCATAAAACTACTATTACCAGTCTTTTAAAGGTTTATGTCTGTGTAGTACAGAAAAAAATGAAAATAAAAATAAAAAAGAAGATAGAAATAATAATAAGAAAAAATCTGTCTGTCAAAAAAATGTGATCGCGAATCCATTGTTTTTTAAAGATCCTAATTTTGTTTTAGAGGTCTCATACAATATGCATCCAGGTTCAAAAAACACTTTAATATTCTCATAATATACATTGCTACATCAACTCTTTTCTCATAGTTTCTGAAACTATTTGCTAAAGAATTTTCTCTCTCTAAATGTAACAGACGTAGGCTAGTAAGAGCTGTGCGTGTAAACCTCACTCCCCTGAACTCAAGAGGCGCTCTAGCAACTGACGCTAGAGACTGTGGTCTTCCTCCTTGTTAGAGCACCTGACTCCCATGCCGGCGGACCCGGGTTTGAGTCCTGCTTAGAGCAGACAGTTTGAACAGGAGGGGCTAGATTGGAGGGGGGTTACATAAACCCCCCCCTTTCCGAGAGTGTACTCTGCTATGATTGGTCAGATCTGTTGCCCAGTCTGTTATGATTGGTCTACTGCTTACAGTGTGTATCATAAACAAAAATCCAATTACCATATCTAAATATCAGCTCCAGATCTTCCTCAGAACTTCTATACACAGTGATATAAACAGTAACAATGACGTTGATTTTACCATATCAATTTGAGCCTGAGTTCTCATCCTGTGCAAGTGGACTTGCTTTCGCAGTGCAGAAAACAGCATCTTCGAAAACACAAACCAAAGTCTTCCAGGCCTCAGCTACAACTACAGTGTTTGAGGACGGATCAAAGTAGACGTTGTTCGCAGGCAGCCAATGAAGACCATGTTATTTGCATTATGCAAACTGGTTACAAACCTACATAGGTTTGTGCAGGAAGTAAGGCTGGAATTACTGACGACTCGTTTCAGGTTCTTTTGGGAGACAATAACTCCATTTGTCAGGCACTTTAATCTTTCAAATGTTGCAGACCTTTTACATTCACAAACAGCTATATTACACACTACATGAAAGGAAATATCAGAAAAAATCATAATAGGGGCTCTTTAAACAAAATATTGTTTACAACAAACATTTGCAACGAATATTCATTCTTGGTGTGAATAGACCTTAATATTTGAGGTTTTAGTTGTCCTAATAATACTTCAGCAGAACTATACCGTAGCAGACTTCACACAAGGAAACCATCAACTCAATGAGCCGAATTAGAGAATCTCTGTACCCAATCAGGCAGCATCTGATTTGTACAAAAAAAAAAAAAAAAAATATATATATATATATATATATATATTCAAACTGACTTAAAATGCAGAGAGTTATATACTAATCCAAAAAATACAAAATTAGAAACCTCTTGCACACTGACAACTCGAATAAGCCATCCAGAGTAACAGCACAACAACAGCAGGGTGTATCATGTGCACAGATTGGCAGTTCATTTTAGTTTTGGCTTTGCGTAAGAAAGTTATAAACAATCAATTTATGATTCCACAGTCCAAGACATGTCTCCCACCAACACCTATAAAGAATCTTCAGTCCGAGATTTATTTCCTCAGAGTTTATGTATAATCTGCCAGAGTTTATGTTTCCAAAATATTTCTTTTTCCATCGTTTTTTGGCATTCTCTCAGCAGCTGTCGAGATCTAAAGCATATTCATGTTTTTCTTGACCTCACAACACCTTTGATGAACACACAGGCAGAATTACAATGTTCACCTTCAACATGGATTTTGAATGAGCTGTGGCTCAAAAGCCACAATCAATCACAACTAAAATTCAATAATATGTGTGGAGACTCGGGTTTGAGGGTCTGTCTGTGACATATTAGTTTGTCTTTCCCAGCAAATGTCATAATATTCAGCTCACTGCTAATTTACTATAGTGAATAGAGTGTCATTTCCCATAGTGAATTCTGCTTGAATAGACATCTACCTCCAACCCACAAACCACTGCAACAACAGTCAGATCAATCTAATTTTTAAGAGTATCTCATGGGATTCTAAAAAGAATTATAGGGAATAACAGCATTAATTTGAGTAACTTCATCATAATTTTGGATATCTAAATACACTGATTGAGAAAAAAAAGCTCTATTTCTGTCATTTCACATTAAACTACTGCACGGAATCATTGTGGTGGGTTTTTTTACAGTAAATGAGAGAGGATCCTCTCCTAAGTCCCTGGCTCAACTCGAGTACAAACGACAATTGAAGCGTGGGAAGCAAACGATTTTCAGCCAAACATTTGTTTTCAGTTTAGCCTGCTATCTTTTTTTTAGTTTTAAAATACTTTCTATACTAGTTTCATATGCAGAGTCAACCATAAAGAATTCAGAGTTTGGTTTCGTGAAGAGTGTACAAACAGTGGCGCAACAACATTGGTTTGTGACTATCTGTTTGTCTGACCAATGGAAAAGTGTCAGTCATAATATTTTCTGCAATTCCTTTTTGGTAATTCTAGTGAAACAGCATTTTTTCTTATTCTGTTTAATTCTGAAATACAGTACGACATATAATAGGGGGCGGTGGGGGTAGGGTGGGGGGGGGGAGGTTGCAAATGCTGTTTCATGTTGACTTCTTCCTTAAATGCATTCAATTGCTTTGACTTTGTCTGACAGATAAAGAAAATTCACTAGTAAGTTAAGTAAAAAAAATAATAATAATAATAATAATAATAATTTAAATGCATTTAAATATGACCCAAAGGCAGATTATTTCTCTGCAGATCTGGCTAATAGCAGAAGCATAAATCAATATACAGTGAATATACAGTTCCAGTGAAATTGTATGGAAAGACCTTGTGCTATATAGTACACGTCACTCCACTTGTCTTTCCGAAAGGTCCCTGTGTTAGTGGCTAAACTTTATTTTAATTTTTTTAACAAGATTTCACACTGACTGAACAAGTAATTTCACACTGTTTTTGCACCTATCATAATGTAATGCTATTGAAGGATGTGACAGATCAAACTACAGTATAATAATCCCAATATCAAACCAACAGAAGTCATCTAAATAAGTTTTAAAGTAGCAAAAAGTTGCGTCTTGTTCCGTGTTCACAACAATTCAGTCTTTTCAATATAAAAGTCTTTGCTACTGACTGACACACTCATACAGTCTTTGCTGCCATCTAATGGTGTAATAATGTAACTTCTGTTGCTGTTCACGGTCAGGGACTATTTTTTTCCGGCGGAAGGAAGGCTTTTAGTGAAAGTTTACTTCATGAAAGTTGCACTGATACACATTTTTGGCTTTAATATTTGTATTGTGTGATAACCGTTTTATAAAAGCAATAAGGTACTCGAGGCTACTGCTATATCGTGAATAAGTCACGGCTGAAGGGGTTGCAGGCACTCCGCTTCGCGTCATGCCTAACAACGCCCTTCAGCCGTGACTTATTCATGATACAGCACAGCCTCTCGTACCTTATTGCTTAAATATACACTACTGCACTGGTGGTATATCACAAAGTAAAATCATGGCAAAATAAAATAGTATTAAAATAATGAACTTATACATTTTAATGAATGCCATTCTATTCATTTGCAATCCTCTGAATATATCTTCTTGTCATTTATAGACCACAAAACCATCTCCAAGACACCATTAGTAATATGGAGAGAAACAGGAAAAAAAAAAAAAAAAACCTCTCCATTCTAAGCGTCATATTCTCCATCAAACTCTGTCCAGAAATCTGTGTGAGTTACAGCCCATGTCCTGACATTTACAGAATCATCCCCTGAAGCCAAAATTTAGTAGGTCCAATTGTTTTAAATTATCTTTAAAGTTTGCCCTGAGACAAAAGGCCAGTCATCTGAATCAAGACTGGCATGAGAGCAAGAAATGTCTGAGAGATAGACATGTTCTCCAAAATCCACAGTTTGAGCAATGTGTTTATTGAATCATCTTTGACAGCTATTGGTATTGCTATTTTATTTATTTTTATTTTATTATTCCTGAAATATTTAACACATGACAAATCATATTTTTAAAAGAAGTCTTTTATGCTCACCAAGGCTATATTTATTTTAGCAAAAATACAGTATAAAACATTAATATTGTGAAACATTATTACAGTTAGGGCTGTCACAATATCAGATTTTCACTACACGATTATCATTGACAAAAAATATTGAGATAAAAATATTATTGTGATGTCTATAGACATTTGGAATATAATAATAATAATAATAATGCTAACTTTTTTCAGCAGCCATTACTCCAGTTTTCAGTGTCATGTGATCCTTCAGAAATCATTATAATATGCTGATTTGGTGCTCAGGTAACTTTTTTTTTAAATTATTATTATCAATGTTAAAAAACAGTTGTGCCCCTTAATATTTTTGTGGAACCCATGATACTTTTTTCAGGATTCTTTGATGAACAGAAAGTTATATAACTATTATAACAATTTAGTAATAATATGCTAAAATAGATTTTTTTTTTTTTTTTGTAACAATAACAGTCTTAAAAGCCTAAATAAAAATATTATTTATTATTATTAGTAGTAGTAGTATTTTATAATAATAATAATAAAAATTCTTACTGACCGCAAACTTTTGAACGTTAGTATATATACAAAACCCAATCCAAAATAATTATATACAGAAATATATACCATTGCGGCTTTTCATGGACATCACAAGCCGATTAAATAAGCATGTCTGCAAAGTCTGCACTAACTCCACACAGAGTTACTATACTTCACTGATAATCCTTACAACCTTGAACAAGGTCTCTCCTTCACGTCTGCTGGGCTCAGAATTACAAGGGGTTTTTCCACTTCTGTCTGAATGACAGCTTGGCATTCACCAACCTCGAACCAAAACAGGGATTTCAATGGATCGTGGTGTCTGACTGTCGGTGAAAGCAGGGAATTTACCCAATGTGCCACCCATGCTACCAGCACTGCCCACTCAGCACAGCCATGGGTGGTCCACCATCATCTGGGATGGCTTGAATCAAGTTTTATCTAAGATGCCCCAGAGCACGGACTAGAGGAAGAGCTTGGTATAATAACACAACCTGAGCATTTTGGTCTAGGCTTAAAGGTCTGAACGCAACCTGGATTATGTGAAACGGCAACATCCTTTTGGCCCACGCACAGATCTAAAGCCTGAAATGGAAAGAATTGTTTCAAGCTGAGAGAGAAAAAAAGACCTAGACTTTAAACAACCATCACCCACCCTCAGTTTCTGGGGATATACACTTCTCAACACACTTGCACTTCGTTGAGTTTCAGCAAGACACAAAACCTTTTGTGACACTGAGGAATCCGACTGAATTTAATACCTCCAGGAGGTGAACGAAAGCACGATTTACCACTTCTGGCAAGGAAAACAGAAGGCGCAGGAGTACAGATAAACCATAACATAAATGCTGGCCAACAGGTACTGTCCTTAGAGAGCAAGAGGGGAAAAAGACAAATGAAAATAAAAACATTGCAAAGATTAAGGCTTGAGGGGAGACAGAGAGAAACAGAACAAAACAGTGGCTCACATTCCAGCAGCAACCAAGAATCCAAAATATGTTTGTGCTCCTGAAGAAGAGAGAGAAAAAAAGGAAGAAGAAAAAAGCACTAAAGCTGTCAATCAAGATGATGTCTGCACACTAGAGACAAAATGTTTATTAATTTCAAAACCAATTTAATATTTTACTTCAAAGGCAAAGTGTGTAATTTTTGTCATTTAAGACAAGACACCCCAGATGAGCAGGGTAAATTTTTAGGAATAAAATGTTGTATAAAATAAAGCAAATGATATATGAACAAACACCTCTGTAAAAACTTCAGAATATAGATAGAAATAAAAGTGTAAAGGTTTGGTTTAAAGGATTACATTTTCCTGATAATTTACTCACCCCCATGTCATCCAAGATGTTTATGTCTTTCTTTCTTCAGTCGAAAAGAAATTAAGGTTTTTGAGGAAAACATTCCAGGATTTTTCTCCATATAGTGGAATTCAGTGGCTACCAATGGGTCGAAGGTCCAAATTGTAGTTTCAGTGCAGCTTCAAAGGGCTCTACACGATCCCAGCCGAGGAATAAGGGTCTTACGATCATTTTTCTAAAAAAAAAAAATGTATGTACTTTTTAACCACAAATGTTCATGTTGGATAGGTCACGTGTGACGTAGGCAGAAGTACCAAGCAAGTGTTTACAAAGCGAATGTGCAAAGACTAAGTCAAATGGCCTTTACAAAAAAAAAAAAAAAAAAAAAAAAAAAAAAAAAAAAGGTAAAACATCGATGTTGGACGATTTTGAAATTGGAGGAGAAAATGAGATGGCGTTTTTCACTCTACCGCGGTACTTCCGCCAACGCAGAGCTAGTGCAAGAGGAGCATTTGTGGTTAAAAAGTATATAAATTTTTACTTTTTTTTAGAAAATGACCATTCGTTTCACTAGATAAGACCCTTATTCCTCATCTGGGATTGTGTAGAACTATTTGAAGCTGCACTGAAACTGCAATTTGGACCTTCAACCTGTTGGTAGCCGTTGAAGTCCACTATATAGAGAAAAATCCTGGAATATTTTCCTCAAAAACCTTAATTTCTTTTCGACTGAAGAAAGAAAGACATAAACATCTTGGATGACATGGGGGTGAGTAAATTATCAGGAAATTTTAATTCTGAAGTGAACTAAACCTTTAAGTAATTGCTACTGAATTAGAGATTTCTGGCTCAGTGTAGGAGAAAAAAAAACTCATTTTGAATAAAACAGCCTTTAAATATATGTATTGTAATTGATATTAAAAGTGTATTGTTTTCTTTCTAGTCTGAAATAACACTTTATGAAAAGCAAAACAGCTCCAAATCTCAAAATTGACTAGTGCATGAAAAAAACAACGTTTTTGCCTATAGTAGTATCATAGTTGACCCAAAAATAAAAATTCTGTCATAATTCACTCACCACCTATGTTGTTCCAAACCTGTATGACTTTCTTCCTCTGCGGAAAACACAGTGTAGACTAATATAGTTCATATTTAGATTGGCGATTATAGAATTACCTGATGATGTCTGCACACCAGATCAGTCACGCTGCTCTGCTCCATAAGAATCCTCATGATGACCACCTGATGGGTGAATATGGATATATGAGCCCGTTTATTATCCAGCACTCAACTGTTAGAAGTGCATTCCTGAGGAAAAATGAGCTCAGTTATGCTCATTCAAGGCAAAAGAAAAGTGATTTTCAAGATGGTGTACAGTTTGGGGAGAAAAAAAAAACAACAATGCAAGCGAGAGCTCGGTTTTACAGTAATGAACAGTGAGAGGGGTTCACTTTTGTTCTCCAGCTGAAAGATAAAAAGTTTTGCTTTACTGGTCAGGTGCATTCGAGATTATATATAAAATCTTTATCATTTTATGTACAAAACATGCATTTTACATATAAAAATTTTGAACCAACCAAAACCACACATACATATTGTTGTTAAAGGGTTAGTTCCCAAAATGGAAACTCTGTCATTAATTATTCGCCTTCATTTTGTTCCAATCTAAGGAACACAAACTAAGATATTGGGTAAGATATTTGATGAAAACCTTTCTGATCCCCCATAAACAGCAACGCAATTAACACTTTCAAGGCCCAGAATGGAAGACATCGATAAAATAGTCCATGGGTGTGTCTCAATCAGCTCCCTAGTTCAGTAGTCAGGGCACTGATCAGGGAGTCAGCCATTTTAAGGGCTGTCTCAATCGCGAATCCTTCCAGGGCACTGAAACGTTCGCTCCCTAAAAAGTCCCACGATGCACCGTGAAAACCAGGGAGCATCGATGCTCACTATGCTCCCTTAACGGAAGTTCTGAGGCGCGAAACTTAAATCACGTGAGCCGACTCAGTACACATAACGACGCGCGATAGATGATTTTAAAAATACAAACTATTATTTCATTATATTTCAGCATAAACATACATCGCTAGACATGTAATGAACATGATTTAGCTAACATTTATAATTTATTTACATCTGAAATGTTGCACGTTTATGTAACAAGCAAAGAATTTATCATAATGTACTATTTAAATAACATTACAAGTAATGTCAGAAAGATAATGGCTCTGCTTTTGATCATAAATACCAGTAGTGATGTTGTACAATGAGGACGTTGTCACGTCGCCGGAAATAGAGTCATAAAGTGTCCCAATGTGTAGTGAACCAGCGTCCTTTACTGTCCTTACCAGTGCCCGAATTCGTGTACACCAGAGCCGTTGAAAAACAACGCTCTGGTGTACACGATATACTGATTCATGGGCTCGGGAGCTAGGGAACTGATTGAGACACACCCTGAGACACACCCCGAGACACACCCCATGTGACTACAGTGGTTCAACCTTAAATTTTGAAGTGACAAGAATGTTTTTTGTGTGCCCATAAAAATAAATAAATAAAATAAAATAAAATAAAATAAAATAAAATAGCGACTCCTTCATTCTTAACCTTTTGAGCGGTACGGTCCCACATATCTGGAATTTTTATTTCTGTGCCCCTGGGAGTACGGTCCCACATATGGGATTTAGAACGTTCAGTGATGTCACATAACTGCCAGATTCAAACTGTGCTTTCGCGCTTTTGCTGTGAGACGGACGCGCTCAGCGCTTGTCATATATCACAACTATGCAGTGTTTTCAGCCACATAATGTTTTTTTTTTGTTTGTTTGTTTTTAGGGTTTCAGACATTTAAATACGCATAAGCACCAGTAAAACAATACATTTAGAGTTTATAAAATACACACTGATGTCAGACAGCAGTAAAAGCAGCAATAACAATCCATTCAAATATAATTTGCCAACGTTTATTCATATCAGACACACATAGTGGGCCTAAGTAACTATAAAGTTTACTCTATTATTCTTCCAGTTCACCAGCCACTTACTTGCATATATTTCGGGAGAAACTGATGAATTCACCTGCTGTAAATCCGACTGACAGGACTCTGCAAACTGCGGGGCAAACTAAGATGGCGGCGCCCATCTCCGTTATAGATCAAGATAAAGATCATTTATAAAGGTTTTTAAACGACAAAACACACACACTTACACATATTTAAGAATCGGAATATCAGATAGTTGATGACATGGTAAGCAAGTTTGTGAATATTTTAAATAAAAAAGGAAAAACAAAATAATAGCGATCCATCTGTCATACAGTGTTATTGTGGCTGCGGTGCATGATACATGACACGCATGACGCGTCGCCATGGAAACAATAAGGGCAAACGTTCTAAAATAACGGTCGGAGGGTCAGTTAGAATATTTTAAACTCACGCTTGAAAGGGATAATAAGCGTGATTCTTCAATATCAGAAGAACAACAAATGTATGCGTGTACGCACGTTGTAAATACAGCGGACAATTTTGCGTGACAACTTTTTCTTCACATGTAATCACGCAAATTGTACAAAATTATTAGTCATCGAGGCCCAGTAAATATGATATGGACTCACCACAGCATTACTGAATCTACTCTATAATGACTAATAAATGTTTGAGTATTTGAGTAACCAATGTTTGGTGCCCACTGTTTTCACAGCTGGTCTCAACACTTCAAATGAAACCAACATGCAGTTGTTCATGTACTTATTAGGTTGCTAGGTTACATTGGTTAACCTTTGAACTGTGTTCAGAGGATTCAGTTATTTTTAAAGCCAGGACATGAACTAATTTAAAAACTAATTATAGTGTGAGCACGATATCACGTAGCAAGTAAAGTTTGATGTTGCAAATACGCCTCTTCTCTGTGATTATGATTCATGTAAGGATCAAACTATCATGTCAAAAACCTCTTTATATTAAACTTTCTCCTTTTGGTTAGACTGATACAGTCTTTTTAGCAAATAACTAGGTTGGTCACACCATAGTAGTGTATGTCATTTGGTGACTCAGTATACCATTAAAAAATATCATTAATACATCAGTATACAGTTCAATGAAGGTTTTCTGTAATAAAACCAGACTCAGTCGTGGCACAAGGGACTTATGCTTTTAATTGGCCTGGGTTCTGCTGAGAAATGAGTTCTAAATCTGGATGTCTAACATTGGCGGTAACAAGCACACGCAAGGTAGTGATTACTTTTGCATTGTTGAACCAAATCCGCTGGAAAACAAACTGCCCTTGCATCTGACCTGCAGTATTCACAAACAAATATAAAAAAAACACTGCAGCAAATGCTGGCCTTATTTAGACACAAGCAACACACTTTTGTAAGTCTCCACAGACATTTTCAATGCTTTGTAAAGGGGAAAAGATCTGATAAACTGTTTACATGAAGGTTTATTCAAAAACAAAGCTGTAAATTACTGAAAAAATATTTTTTGAAGGATATCATTTTGACTATACTTATACATTTGTATTTTTTCTGTTGTTCTGCTCCTCTTTCATGGCTTATAATATCATTTTTCAAATAATTTGTTTTCCTGACTCTCTTTTCAGCTAAATATTTAATGCTGGATCAAAATAACACAATAAATACAAAACTGCAGTAGTATTTTATGGTTGCTGCTATTGATGATGGATTTTTTTTAAAAAAAGAAACTGCTTAATTTTCCATAAAAATAGTGTCATTTGGATACAATTGCCAATATGGCTTTCACCCTTTGAAGACTGGCAGCACAGCTTGACGGAAAGACGACATACTGTGACTGCTTTTAGCTGCTCATCACAATGTCATCTGACTCTCTGTGGTATGTAATAATGGCACTGACTCTCACTTTTGATGAATTTGCACAGTCACTCCCACTATTATAGCACTGCCATGGGTGAATGCCTTCACAAAATGAAAGAAGACTGAAGTGTCTGACACTTTTGAATCCAGAATCTCATTCTGAATGATTTACAATAACAATAGGTTTAAAAAACACGTTACTATGCCACTTTACTGAAGATATGTTATGGTTGTAATGTGTAAAAATAATAAAAAATACAATATTGTGCTACATTCCTAATCATTATATGCTTTGTGCTTCTTTTTATGATTTTTTCATTAACACTTTATTTTAGGGTCTTTTAACTAGTTGCTTATTAGCATGCATATTAATAGAATATTGGCTATTTATTAGTACTTATTAAGCACATATTAATGCCTTATTCTGCATGACCTTATTCTACATTCTTAATTCTACCCAATACTTAAACTTACCTTACCTTACTAACTATTAATAAGCAGTAAATTAGGAGTTTATTGAGGGAAAAGTCGTAGTTAATAGTTTATATGTGTTCCCTATACTAAAGTGTTACCATTTTTTCTTGCAATGTCACAAAAATTCATGGTTGGGTGTTTCTTCAACTATTGGCACTGTTATGTCCCCTTTTATTTAGCCATCTTATTCAACCTATAAAGAAAAAGAACCTTTTCCCTTTGTTATATGAAGGTGACATAAAACTTGGAAACGTTTTAATGTGTCTTCGTTATTAAATGCAAGCTATGGAAGGATGGCTATCATGTTCCAAAAAAAAAAGTTATTTCTATACAAAATGACATCAAAACCAATACATCATATGAGATGGGAAAAAAATGGCATTCAAATTCAAAATATTGAATATATTTTCATAGGCCTCTCAAGACCTCAATTTAAAATTATTTACTGTATCTGTCAAAAAAATTGAATTATCATGCAAACTAGTTTATCTTGAACCTAAATGACACTTTCATGAAATCGATCAAAATTTTTGCTGACACAAATATCCTTTCACTAATAACAGAGAGTGATAAATGACTTGAAGAGAAAATGCAGAGATTGATTAATAAATTCATTCTATGATCATCATATCCAGGCAGCTTTTCTCCAAGTTAAATATTGCCTCTCAAACCAAGTAATGAACTTAAGAAAAATATAATTAAAATGACATTTAAAGGCCAAGTGGACTAAAACATAGATAAATCAATCTATTATTTATTGCAAGGTCTGTAAGGCATATATTGTGTCTGGAATTTCATTTCCGTGTTGGAACAACTTTTGAAAATCAAAGGCAGTGCACCTGTCCTGAGGGATTTGAAGAATTATAGGACAGATTAATTAAATATTTTTAGCTGACCTAGTCAGCAGGGTAAACCCCGCCATTGAACATTACTAAACATTTCATATGTGCAATTCCAAGGGTAAATCTTTATAACAACATCAAATTGTATTGGTCCACATTTTATATATTGCATGCTTTTGATTTAAGAGATATTGCTGTAAAATGGATGCCTAGAATTGAAATTATAATGATAAATATATATATTTTTTTTTTACATAGAACCCAGTATGCAGTGTAGTGTGTAGTGTTAATAGTTTCAACAGATTTCTTTAAATTGTTATGAATTTATTTGTCAATAATTTTGAAAGGTGTTTTCTGAGTGACTCACCATCTACATTTACAAAACCTGGAAAATTTATAGATTTGTAATTTAGTAGAACAGCACCAAAACCAGCAGCGTAAGTATTTCCTTTAGCTGTTTCGCGGTTTCAGCCTCAGATGTTTGTGGTCTTGGGATGACAGTGACTCACAAGCTGTTTGGAAGTGTTGGAGGAGAAATGTAGAGTGTGTGCAAAATAAGAGCAAGCCAAACTCAGGCCTGTTGGTGAACTAAGAAAGAAACTGATATGAAGACAAGTAGAAAAACAACAGCAAAATCTGGAGTTTCACCTGTCGTTCACTTTATTCAGAGAGCCAAAACACATAGACCGCATTCTGAACGGTTTAGCAAATGCTTTAAAATATTTACCTTAAAATACAGACCGGGAAATTCATTGAAATAACACCTGCTATTCATTTCTATGTGCAACATTTATATTTATGTAGTGCAGGTTAAACCATTCGGTCTCTTTCCTCTGTGGAGTCTTGGGTTCTGACTCCAGTGGGCTGTAAAAAAGGTGATTTTTGAAGAACTAAGCCAAATAAAAGGTATAAAGATAATATTTTCACTTGCCTTGGTAAGAATTGGACCTGAAATTAAAAGGCAGGTGTTTAAAAGTACACTCTTGGTGACAAACTGAAAAAAACTTGGATTTTTAATGCACCTCTGACATCAAGTGAAAACACCACACAAGAGACGAGTTCTACAACCACATAACTACTGTAAGTCTTCAAATAAGAAGATTTTGACATTTTTGCAGACATTGCAGAAAGGGGACGCTATATCAAAGTGTCCTTTGAAATACATGTAAAATTAAAGGGTTAGTTCACCCAAAAATGAAAATTCTGTCATTAATTACTCACCCTCATGTCGTTCCACACCCGCAAGACCTTCGTTCATCTTCGGAACACAAATTAAGATATTTTTCATAAAATCCGATGGCTCAGTGAGGCCTCCATTGCCAGCAAGACAATTAACACTTTCAATGCACAGAAAGCTACTAAAGACATATTTAAAACAGTTCATGTGACTACAGTGGTTCAACCTTAATGTCATTAAGCGACAACAATACTTTTTGTGCGCCAATAAACAAAATAACAACTTTATTCAACAATATCTAGTGATGGGCGATTTCAAAACACTGCTTCATGAAGCTTCGAAGCTTTACGAATCTTTTGTTTCCAATCAGTGGTTTGGAGCGTGTATCAAACTGCTAAAATCACGCCCCCCAGTGGTGAACCATTGAAATTTCAAAACACTTATCATGTAACGAAGCCTTGTTTACTGAAATCACGTGACTTTGGCAGTTTGATACACGCTCCGAACCACTGATTCGAAACAAAAGATTCATAAAGCTTCACAGCTTCATGAAGCAGTGTTTTGAAATCGCCCATCACTAGATATCGTTGAATAAAGTCATTATTTAGTTTTTTTGGCGCACAAAACATTAAGGTTGAACCACTGTAGTCACATGAACTGTTTTAAATATGTCTTTAGTAGCTTTCTGGGCACTGAAAGTGTTAATTGTCTTGCTGGCAATGCAGGCCTCACTAAGCCATAGGATTTTATGAAAAATATCTTAATTTGTGTTCCGAAGATGAACGAAGGTCTTGCGGGTGTGGAACGACATGAGGGTGAGTAATTAATGACAGAATTTTCATTTTTGGGTGAACTACCCCATTAAGCAACTGAATTTTGGCACTTATATCAACAGCAAATGTTTACATTATTTATTTTGTTTTACCAAATTCCATACTCTATACTGTATTATAATTTTAAATTGCCTTAAAATTAAAATTGCATGCAATGTTATTGCATAAAACGTGCACCTGTAAAAATGCACCTTTTTTTGGTATAGTGTATGTGCTGCTTCCATTTTGCACCCCAGGCCCAAAAATGAAACTCTATGTGCTGTAGCTAATGGTTACTGGGTTTATGCAATGCATGAATTGTTAAGGTTGCAATGGAAACCATATGTTTTTACATTACATTTAAGTATAAAAAGTAACTCTTACTCCTATTGCAAGCAGCTGAAGAAAGTGCCATCCTGCTCTTTGGAATAACAAGTGCCTTTCAATCAGTGGTGCTTTCACAGGCTAATTAATTACTAGTAAAAAGCCTGTGCTAATCTCAATTGGAAGCAGGCAAGGTTTTGGACCTCTGACAGCTGGTTGGGGCAACTGAGACTTCTTATCATAGAAGGATCTGGCAACCCGCCCCAGCAGCTTACTTGAAAATGGGGCGTATAATTAGCTTGTCCAGCGCAGTGAGGCAGGACACGCTTAGAGAGTAAGTGACAGCGTCACCCAGAAAAACAATCCCTTATAAAAGATTACATATTTTCTTCTCTCATAATTTTATGACATTCTGCTCCATAAAAGCACTGACTGCAGTAGTTTCTGTAGGCGATTGCTTAAGCATCAACTCATGTGGTCTTGCCCACATTTTCTACTTACAGGCTATTTACAGGTAATTCTTAAGTTGACACTTCTCTCACTTTACAGCATAACACTTCATATGCATTACTCAGGCTCCTTTTCTTTCGATACCATCTGCATTCATGGAACAAATTTCAACATCTTTTGCAGACCTGAAATAAGAGCAGACTCAGGGACACACGCAGCTTGGCACAAGACTTGGTATTCTGTAAGCTAAAACGCTGCATAGGCCTATCTTATAACCTTAAGTACTTCAGGATTTACAAATACTGTATTACTCAATATACTCAATTAAATATACTCGATTATTCTATCTAATCTATCTAGCATAAAAAATATGAATAGAACATAAAAAGAATCTATAAAACTCCACAGAGAATACATGCTAATGCATATTCATTGTATTATGATGGACATCTTCACTGTTTTTACATCAAATATTGGTTTAACCAAACTACACACATTTAAAGAAGAATATATTAGGAAAATGTCCTTTTTGACTACGAAAAGGGACAGTTATTACTGCTATTTCCAACTACAAAAATCCTAGATTTGTTCATAGTAAATTTAGTGACCTTTTGATTTTAAAATGACAAAATGCAAGTACTGTATATAATCCACACCGGGAACCTCAAAGACCTCAACCAAGGTTGTGCTTCATTCAGAATTGAGTTGAGAATGTTTTTACATTCCAATTAAAGGATTAGTTCACTTTCAAAATGAAAATTACCCCAAGCTTTACTCACCCTCAAACCATCCTAGGTGTATATGACTTTCTTCTTTCAGATGAACACAATCAGAGTTATATGGTGCCATGTGGAGTATGTTTATGATGGATGGATGAACTTTCTTGAGCTTCATACTCATTGGTTCTGTTCACTGCCATTAAAGCTTGGATGCATCAGGATATTTATTAATATAACTCCGATTGTGTCCATCAGAAAGAAGAAAGTCATATACACCTAGGATGGCTTGAGGGTGAGTAAACCTTGGGGTAATTTTCATTCAAAGTGAACTAATTCTTAAATGCATTCGTGGCATTCCAAAGGTTGTGGGTTCGAGTCTCAATACAGGCAGGAAATGACTGAGGTGTCCTTGAGCAAGGCACTTAACCCCTATTGCTCCCCGGGTGCCAAAGCAAAAATGGCTGCCCACTGCTCCGGTTGTGTGTGTTCACAATCACTACTCACTACTCCTAATGTGTGTGCACTAACTGGATGGGTTAAATGCAGAGGACAAATTCTGAGTATGGGTTACCATACTTGGCCTTTACATGTCACTTTCACTTTCAATTCACTATCGCATTTGAATTTTATTTGAAATGAGGAAGCTTTGAAATATGAACTCCAAAAAATTCATATTATTGTAATTATTGAATAGAGGTCAGTCAAGACATTTTTTAAAAGTTGGCTTGAAAGTTGTGAAAATGTTAAAAAAAATTAAAGTTTTATAGTCCAGACAGACACATGATAGATAGATAGATAGATAGATAGATAGATAGATAGATAGATAGATAGATAGGTAGATAGATAGGTAGATAGATCAGGCAAGCATTTATCAGTGAAATGGGTATGTCTAGCAAAGCACACAGTAGCTAATATTTTTTATAAATCCATCGGTTGCTATAGTAATGACTTCAGCACAATGCCATGCCAAGAGACTTTCCTCTACAACATCTTAGATTAGCTGTCAGCATGGAAAGAGAGTATGGAAACTGGAAATTTTGCCTCTGTCCATCATGTCCACCATGGTATATTTTTGTGTCATGGTTCTCACTAGGCATATCAGACAAAAATTCTGTATTTATTTACACAATCGCCCATATGCATCCACAGTTGATGCCTATCGTGAGCTAAAATGAGTGATTTCAAACAAAGATGTAGATATCCCTGATAACAACACAAAGTACTTGAAATCTAACTTCAGACTGCGTTCAATCGGAAATGCATTTCTCAAAATGTGGCTGTCAAACTACAGTATGTATAAATTTCATGTGGTTTTTGCTGATCAGACTACAAACAACTAAACAGACTTTAGCTGAATAAACAAAAAGAAACTGTTTTTGCAGCCTGTCTGAACAAAGCTAAAGAAACCCATCTATTTTCTCAGAAGGACAGGCTAATGGTTTGTTACAACCGACTCCTTTGTTCCTGTGCAGTCTGGCCTGTGATTACTCTCACTCTCTCTTCTTCTCACTGTTTCCATGCGCCTTCAGAACTTCTAGACTTATGGAAATTGCTCCTGTGGGTACCGTTTGACTCTTCCACTGTAAGGTGTTAGTGCTGGAAACAGAGACAGTAACTGAGATTGTTTAAAGCACAAATGAAAATAATAGTGAATGCTTTACATTTGTATAATTCATAAAGCAACATGTGATATTCATAAAGTACACAAGTGCTTTTCTGTGAAGTGCTTTTGTGTAAAGTAGAGTGAATTCAGGTTGATTGGGACACTTTTTCCAATTCATCTCAATGGCAAATAGTGTCCCAATCACCCTGAATTCACTCTATATTACAAGGTAAACCTTTTCTTTCTGCCAAACAAAATCAGTGGTTTTCCTCTTATTGTGACCAATAACATGAGGAGCTGAATAAGGGTGAATCACCCTTTGCCTTTTGAAAGCTTGGCAGTAAACATCTGTAAGCATTTTGTTTCAAAACCACCTTTGAGTAATCTAATCATTTAGCGCCATCAAGTGGAGGGTTAGTGTAAGGTCAAGTGTAATTCTTAAAGAGATAGTTCACCCGTAAATGAAGAGGCGGTCATCATTTACACTCCCTCATGTCGTTAATGCAATCTAGAAGATATATTTTGAAGAACTGTTTTAAACAATGAAAGTTAATGGGGTCCAAAACAACATTCTTTTTTCTTTTCCACGGAAGAAAGAAAATCATACATGTTTTTGGAACAACATACAGCATTTAGCCTATATTATGACAGAATTGTCACATTTTCAATAATTTGTTTTAGTCCAGTTTAATGAACATACTGTACAATCGCATTACAAATACCAAAAACTATACTAGAGAACAATGTTCAGATGTGAAATTTCTAAATTTGCTAAATATTCTCCAAAATAATCTGAACAGGAGCATGAGAAGCCAATAAATTAAATGTAAAGAGCCACAAATAGATGTCTGAAAAAACACAAGTAAAAAGCAAACAATAAACAGCAATCTGTACAATTTATTCTGATCGACGTTCATGATGGGAACTCAAGTAGGCCTGTAGCATAATATGCAATTTACATGATTAAAATCATTACAATTATCCAACGTTCCCAACCACTCTGAAACCTATTTGTGATTAAACTAATAAAAGAAATCAATCGCATACTCTCAAAAATAAAGTGAAAAACAACATGTTGATATAACGAAATGCAAATAGCCTATATATATATATATATATAAGCCCCCAATCACCACTTCCTGGTTAAAATATGTCCTTTGCACAACCACAAACCCCCATCAGCCAGTGTTCATTCTGTCTATTGATCATGCACAACCACAGATGCATGTGCATATGCAACTGTGCAATTATGTCAAAGAGAGAAATCATCATACGCTTGGGAGAAGGGACATATTTGCATTGTGCGCAGACACAAAATGGTGACTTATGCCAAGACGTTCACAAGTATAGTAAAACACCACATGTAAAGAACAGTCTGTGCTTTACAGACAGAAAAACCAACGTGGCCTTGGCACTGAGACACCACTGCTAATCAATGAACGAATGTATTCGAGCATAAACAGTGACATGACTGGGGGTTCCAGACTACCAGGGCCTAGTAACACACAAGAATCTGTAACACCGTATCTCAATGCCAATATTTGCGATATTAACAACATTAGCTCAGCACAAAAGTATTTTTAATTGACGTTACCTTAAATTAGCGACAAGTGTACAATGTTTATTGCCTTGTGAATCTGCACTCAAAGAATCCACTAGGTGGCACTGTGCATTACTCATTAATGCATATTGTAGCAACTATGGTGCTTTGGTGGGAAACAATGGCAATGGTTACTTTTTTTTGTAAGGGGCACTCTTTTGAATATTTATATTATATTAATTTATGAACAGTATATTATATTTCTATTCATATGTTGATTTTTAGGCCGATATGTAGCTATCTGTATTCTGTTTAGAAACATTTGTCATACGAGAAAAATACCACGTATTACCGAGTAGTAGACCGTACAGGCCTATACTTAAAAAAAAATGATATATTTTGGGAAATCCATTTGCTTGTATTATTATTATTATTATTATTTGCACCACAAGACAAATTTACCTTCGGGGTAAATATAGTAGGATACATTTAAATTCAATTCACTAATTGCCATTGTGTTATTTTGTATTTAGTGTATAGACCTTATTCACAGCAGCGCCATCTTTGATTTTTAACGGGAATGAAAGCGACGCTGTGAGACATCTCTTCAGTGGGTTGTACTGTTATTTAATGTGGTTTTTGGATTGTTTTGCTTACGAAACACTGCAAAAATATATTTTCAAGAAATTTCAGTAAACAAAAAAAACTCTAGACAGCAGAGCTCTGGAAAATTATAAGTGGTCAGAAAGCTTTATACAGATTTTTACAGCGGATGCTATTGAAAACAGCGTCGCTTTCATACCTGTCATGACGCTGCTTTGAAGGTCTATCGACCAACTTCCGCGTGCGTTCCTCGGTTGCTATAGGAACAGACGGATGCAGGTCCACGTTGACGCGAGTCCCTCCCCGTGAACACGCAGCAGTGAGTGTTTGACCAAACTTGTCGGCAGCTTGTTCTCATGTGTCCTTAACGCGCTCAGTTTCAAGATCTTCTGGACGTTCAATTAATCTTCAGCCTAGAAGTCTTTGCTTGCAGAAATTTTCTGCAGTTTGTGTCACTTCAAAGTTGTGAAAAGTTTCACTCTTAATAGTATTTTTCTTAATAACAAATTGTCGCTTCATGGGTGGACTTTATGAAGTAACATCATCGGCTGCCTGTTTAAAGGTAAAGTTGTTGTTGTTATTTATTTATTTTTTTTACGTAGATCTGTGTTTAACTTATCTATTTCTGTGTTCTGTGCTTGGGCAACTCTTAACAGGAAGTGTGAAAGAAAGTGTGTGAAGGAATCTCCTACTGAGAGGAGGAAACAAGTGTTCCTGTTTTCATTAACTGCTTGTAGAGTTGCATGTTGTTTTTCATGTAGTACACGACTTTTTACTTTGGTCCATATGTGAAAATGCATTGCTTTGTCCTTTCACATTGCATTTCACTTTCAATGTGATAGGCAAGAACAGTGTATTTAGTAACAACACATGTTTTGTTCTATTTTAAATATAGAGACTCTCTTTAAGCATTGTCTTTAGCTACTGTTTTAGACCAGTGTTGTCTAACTGGACTGGCAAGAAAAACTTTCCATTTGAGTCTTGATACAATATAATGTTTGCATAGTGTAATATCTTTGTTGAACCTACATGGACATACAAACTGTGGATGGTTTCTGCTAAACTAAAGAATCACAGCTGGCGATAGTGTTTCTGTAGGTGTAATGGTAAATCCATCCATTCATTCTCCAAACCACTTTAGGGTCACAGGATGCTAAAGCCTTTACTGGTAAATTTATTCCACAAATGCATTGTAAGTTGCTTTGGATAAAAGCATCTGATGACATGTTTACTAGCATAAAGACATGATATTTAAAGGGTTAGTTCACCCAAAAATTAAAATTCTGTCATTAATTACTCACCCTCATGTCGTTCCACACCCGTAAGACCTTCGGAATATCCAAAAAAAGATATTTTTGATGAAATCCGAGAGGTATATGACTCGTCCAAAGACAGCAATATTATCAACACTTTCAATGTCCAGAAAGGTACTAAAGACATCCTTAAAACAGTCGACGTGACTGCAGTGGTTCAACCTTAATTTTATGAAGCGACGAGAATAATTTTTGTGTACAAAATCAAAACAAAAATAAAATAACGACTTTATTCAACAATCTCTTCTCTTCCCTGTCAGTAATGGCCGGCCAATAATGAGTCTGCGTTCTGACGTAGAACCTGGAAGCGCTGGATGTAAACAACGTATGAGAATGACACAGAAGAGAAGATATTGTTGAAAAAAGTTGTTATTTTTGTTTTGTTTGTGCACACAAAAAGTATTCTCGTCACTTCATAAAATTAAGGTTGAACCACTGCAGTCACATCGACTGTTTCTGTACCTTGAAAGTGTTGATTATATTGCTGTCTATGGACGAGTCATATACCTCTTGGATTTTATCAAAAATATCTTAATTTGTGTTCCAAAGATGAACGAAGGTCTTACAGGTGTGGAACGACATGAGGGTGAGTAATTAATGACAGAATTTTCATTTTTGGGTGAACTAACTCTTTAAGTGAAGCTAGTAAGAAGCTAGTAAGTTTGTCTACGCACCTAAACTGTTTGAACTTCATAGCACAGTACAGTGTTCTCTTTATTAGCATGGCAGCATAGATAAATGTTGTATGCAAAGCAGTAATGATATTCCTTCTGAAGGAAGCTCACACCAGAGTAGCTCTGGTGAAGGGACAACTCAATAGGCTAAGATCAACTTACTTATTTTCTTTTCCAAAAATGTAGTAAAGAATTTACAAATAATTCAAAAGAAATGTCTACAGACTGGGGTCTTTTTTTAATACCTTTATTCAGCAAAGATACAGCAAAGGTGCATTAAATTGATTAAAACTGCCTTTTAATATATGTTTAAAAATTCTACTTTAAAAAATACTGTTCTTTTAAACTTTCTATTCATCAAAGAATCTTGAAAAAGTGTGTGTCATGGTTTTCACAAATATATTAAGCGGCACAACTGTTTTCAACATTGATAACAATAAGAAATGTTTCTTGGGCAGCAAATCAGCATATCAGAATGATTTCTGAACGGTCATGTGACACTGAAGACTGGAGTAATGATGCTGAAAATGCAGCTTTGCCAACGCAGGAATAAATGGCAGTGTACGGAAACCATGATGGTTGGATGCACTTTTTTGAGCTTCAAACAGGTGGTTTCCGTGCACTGCCGTTATAAAGCTTGGGAGCATCAGGGTGATTATTAATATAACTCCGATTGTATTCGTCTGAAAGAAGAAAGTCATATACACCTACGTATGATGGCTTGAGGGTGAGTAAATCATGGGGTAATTTTCATTTTAAAGTGAACTAATCCTTTAAGTCTGGCCTATAATTACATATACATATGTAAACACATAAGGTACTACTGTATATTTCATTATGATGCTTATATTGCAAAGCCTTTAAGATAATCGTCATTGATGTACAGTGTCTGTACATTACATTTTAACTATAGCTGGGTCATTCTGTGTCAACTCAACCAGTTCCCCAGCTCAAATTTTAAATTTTGTTAATATTTTTTCTGAAGAAAGACAAACATAAATAATAATGAAAGCCAAAATATTAAATGCCACAGATAAATATTTACTGAATAATCCACTATTTTGTAGAGGGGGGTCAAAATAAAAATTTCCACCTGCTGCAATACTTTTATTTCACTTTTGTATTTCAGAAATGTACACATCTCTGGAAGGAAGTTATTGTGCCTCAACTTGGCCATTTCAGTGTATTTTTGGTACTGAAATATTGTTAAAATTGGTACGTTTAATTCAGTTGTTTTGAGGGAAAGAAGATACAATCCTAGTTTCATTTATTCTTTAGACATTCCTCTTTAAAGGATTAGTTCACTTTCATATTAAAATTTCCTGATAATTTGCTCACCCCCATGTCATCCAAAATGTCCATGTCCTTCTTTCTTCAGTCAAAAAGAAATGAAGGTTTTTGATGAAAACATTATTCTCCTTATAGTGGACTTCAATTGACCCCAAACGGTTGAAGGTCAAAATTACAGTTTCAGTGCAGCTTCAAAGGGCTTTAAACGATACCAGACGAGGAATAAGGGTCTTATCTAGAGAAACGATTGGTCATTTTCTAAAAAAAAAAAAAAAATTGTATATGTACTGGCGCCGCGTTCGTTCCGTAAGTTGAATAGGGAAGGTGTAGGACATACAGCGTAAGCTTTTTGAAGAATACGGAAGGCGGTCTGGCGGAAGCACTTGCGAGGCGATCATTTGTGTTTATAAAGCATATATATTTTTATTTCTTTTTAGAAAATGACTGATCGTTTCGCTAGATAAGACCCTTATTCCTCGTCTGGTATCTTTAAAGCCCATTGAAGCTGCACTGAAACTGTAATTTTGACCTTCAACTGTTTGGGGTCTATTGAAGTCCACTATAAGGAGAATAATCCTGGAATGTTTTCATCAAAAACCTTAATTTCTTTTCGACTGAAGAAAGAAGGACATGGACATCTTGGATGACATGGGGGTGAGTAAATTATCAGGAAGTTTTAATTTGAAAGTGAACTAATCCTTTAAAATACAATAAGTATCAGCTGTTTGAAAATTCATCCATATTTGTTTTTTGACCATTGAAAATGGGTAAAGTTAAACAATTTGCCCATGGAGCTGCATTGAGAGCCCCATATCTCTTGGAATTAATCATAGGGCCTTTAAAAATGAACATGCCAAAATAAAAGTTTTGAAAACTGCTTTTTTCGCTTTTTGAATTATCACCATTGGAATATAATGCAACAAAGACTGATAAAGTCAACAAATTTAAAGGTGCAATATGTAAGAATTTTGCAGTAAAATATCCAAAAACCACTAGGCCAGTGTTATATATTTTGTTCACTTGAGTACTTACAATATCCCAAATGTTTGCAACTATTTGTAAATCGTTAGAAAATTGCAATTTTAACCAAGGCTCTGGGATGTGTGAGGAGTCGCCTGTCAATTGCGTCATACCCGCGTTACCCTCGGTTTCCGGTTTTATTTTGTAGAAACCGTGGAAACACTGAAGACGCTTTAATATTTACATGTTTTAATAGACAAGGGAACAACTGTTTTGATATATTTATAGACAGAAAAACTAATTATTGTTATATAGCTCAACATGTTTAGTCTTATTGTTTAAATCTAATTTTCTAGATTTTTTGCAAGTACCATGCTTTACCATGCCTCAGAGAAAAACACTATTTTGTGAAGTAGCTAACATAGCATAATCAGATGCAGCTTTATTTTTAGTAACAGTAATACAGCATTTTCTCCATCATACAATACGTTTTAAAATTAATTGCATGCCATTTATCAACACAAGCCATCCAGCATTTAATGATATTCTAAAATCGTGCAACAAGTGTCTCACAGCAGCCACCGAGCGAACACACAGAGTAACGTTATAACATCATTTTCAACACACTCAAATGTATCTAATATGATTAACAGAGCTGCGTTACCTCATACTCATGACTGGAAAAGCGGAAGCTGCACCGGCGACTGTGGCATAATAAAAGTTCCGCTGCTTGCGGCGTATGTTGCGCAATCGCTCCAGTGGCCTCGTTCAGCTCCCACAACACTCGGTCCTGCTCTGCTTCATACTACAGTAACGTTAATAATTGCATCCATGAACATGATTTCTGCCCGAGTCCTATCCTGATTATTTTCTACCGGCTGTGAGGTGAAGACCACATGTCCCAAGATTCCGCGCTCAAACTTGGCGTCATCAAGCTACGCCTTTGTTTTGAATAGGCCTCTAGCGACCGCTAGCGGACAGAAATTTTTACATATTGCATCTTTAACTGATAGAAATACCAATATCTGTAAAAATAACATAATGATGCTGCCATCTTTCTAAGGCATTTTTACCTCCCTGTAGTTTGGCTCCAAATCTCATATGAAAATTGGCATTTTGACCCCCCTCTACAAAATAGTGAATTACTCAATAAATATTCATCCATGACATGTATTATTTTGGCTGTCAGCACTATTTATGTTCATCTTTCTTCAGAAAAAAATATGAACAAAATTAAAAATTTGCGCCAGGGGAATTTTCTGAAAATTGGTTGATTTGAAACAGAATGACCCACAGAATGACCCAGCTAATGTGGAAGGTATAATGAAGCATTTATCTTTGTTTCTTAGCTTCATAATGTTAAATTGGTTGATTAAAGTTCAGTTAATATTGTGTTTAACACATCCCCCTCCCCCCCAAAATGAGTTAGATCAAGTCTTGTTGAAGACTCTGTGACATAATTTTGCCTGTGGCTGACATGATTTTGGCCTTTCCTTAGTGGGCTAGTTTGGAGTTTGTGATTGTTGGTCAGGTTTACTAAGGCCACTGAAAGCATCATTCGGTGTCACTGCACTCAGAAGTTTGAAACAGCAAGCTTGTGGATCTCCCAGTCAATACCCAGAGGAAATGCGAATCACCACTCTTGTATCTGTGGCATGGCCTGTCAGCTCCCATCAATCCCATTAAGTTTAAACTTGTGGTCACTGCACAAAAAACGTCTGTATTCCACTAATAAGAGAGACAGTGTTCCAGTCCTCTAGTTTCTGCTATTCTTGACAGCCATGGACTGTCTCTCTAGATGTGTTTCTCTCTCTAGATGTGTTTTTATCCAACAAGACCCTGATGAAATTCAGATGTTGTACGCAAGTGCCACACCTAGTTTGTAGAATGTAGTCATAAAGTTATAAGTAGTAGTCATAAAGTAGTCAAAATTTTGGGAGAGGCATGACATGAGTTTTTACTAAAAACCCATCTTTATTAGTGAATACGGTCATATGTACAGTACTAAAGAATTACAAACAATAGGTAGCCTATGTTTCCCTCCAAAGTTAACTTGTTTGCAATATTGCATAAAACGTTTGTGAATAAAGCAACGTTTTTGCTTGATAAGCACATTTTTACACACAGACATAATATAACTGATTTCCTTCTAAACCCTTACCTGCAATATTACAGCCAACTAACTCAATTTGTAGACAATCAAGGAGATGTCACAGAAGAGTTGTCACAAGTTTTGAGATTACTTCTGTGCAGCTGAAATGCTAATTAAGTTAGATTTTTCTTGTTAGACAACAGAAAGCAATATTGCACATATACAAGCTGTTATGATGGGCAAACAAAAGTTTTAATCAATATGTCTGCCAAAAAACCCAGAGGTGCAACCATTATCATAAATGTATTTCTTATATCTTCTGCTTCATCTGCTTGCTTCATTTTGCATCACAGTAACTTACCAAGCTGGTTAGAATTTTTTGAAGTTCTTAGTGACTAAAAACCCACTAGAGTTGCTAAGATTTAAAGATGCAATGTTTGTAGTGGATTCTTTGAATGGAAATGTCTCCACTTCAAATTATTTGCTATTCAAAGATAATACATTTTTGAGAGAACATCTATGGTCAGTTTTTAGCTTTATCCTACTAGCTGTCTAAGAGTATGTTTAAATGACAGAGATGTACTAAAAGCAGAAAAGTTTTTCCTTTGCGTTATTCATGTACAGATCACGGATTTGCGAAAATGACTCAAAATGCTGTGTTATGCTGCCAGTCCAGTAGTTGGCGATGTCACTTTGTAAAGAAACACTTTGTGCCTGTAGACTGAACATGTAATACACATGCACATGACGTCACCGTTTTCACAAATTCACGTTTTTGTAGTTTACACGGAGACAATAGTGGTATCATTTTCAAAAACGTGCACTTTGAAATCCATTTTCCGTTTTCAGTCCCCCAAAACGCCGTTGATGTGTAAATGAACAGCCAAACGCATAAAAAGTTATTGTCCCTATAAGTGGACAATATCACCACACCATATATTGGACATACTAGAGACCTGGGCCCGTATTTATCAAGCCTCTGAGAATTACTCACAAGAGCACTGCTAAGAATTGACTTAAGAGTAAAAAAATTTTCTTGGCTCTTAGTTAGTTATCAAGCATCTCATTCGTAATTTAAGTGAAGTGTAGGACTAATTCTTAAGTGTCAGTCTTAAGGCGGGTGCACACTGTGCGATTTTGGCCACGATTTGGTCGTCTGAGACAAATTTTGAGAATCCTAAAAGATTCCTATAATCCTAGGCAAAAACGCTTCTTGACTGTCGTACAGTCTGACATATAGGACAGCTGAGATCCCACAGTGTGACATGAGGATCATGTTCGTACAGTCTGACAAGCAACAATCATAAAGGACTATTATAAATCGCACAGTGTGCACCCAGCTTTAGAGATGATTCACGACACTTTGCCGTGCCACAAACGGGATTTTGGATGACGACATAGGCATGGACCAATCACTGAATAGATTTCATTATTTAAGAATATTCTCAGACAAATTCACATTGAATGTTGAAATTCCTAAGAGGAGTTTACATTCAACACACATTTGACAATAAAGAATTTTCAAGAGAATACATTATGATATACACATTGGAAATGAAAGATAAACACGTTTTCCACCATGTGATTCCAAAAGAAAACCGAACTGGCGGGAGGAAGAAGCGCTACTGCTTGCTGAATTAGTCGAACAAGTTCAGCCCAACATTAACCAGCACTGACAAAAATGATGCCTGCTCTGTCCAAACGATATTGTTTGATTAACTGCTCGTCGTCAAACATTTCAAAAACATTGCTCCCCTGAAAGATTTGCACACATCTCTGTCTCCTCAGTGCCCCTACTGGCAACTCCTAACCACTTGAGAGACCTCTCTAGCTGTTTTAAATAACTGGGAGAGTAAGAGTGATTCTTAGCTTTAAGAAATTTGATAACTTGCTTTTATACTTAAGTTTGAAAGTAGGAGTAAATTTCATGAATTCTCAGCACTTAAGACTAAAATGGCACTTTGAGAAACTTGATAAATACGGGCCCAGAATATCATATTATGCTGGAATTATTATTAACATGTTGCTACGCAACAGCATGTTAATAATAACAACCACTCAGAACATCTTAGATACCACATAGAAACACCCTGGCAACCACTCACAGCATCCTAATATTGTTGCAGCAATTTTTACTGGACGTGCACCATGCACTCTCAGAAAATGTCTACAGTTACCATTAGTTTTTAGTTTTTATTTTTTTATTTTAAGTTATTAAGTTTCTTATGTTTCTTATTTATTTGACAAATACATAAAAATAAGTAAAAAAAAAAAAAAAAAACAGTAATATTGTGAAAAATGATTACAATTTTAAATAACTTTTTTTTTCTATTTTGATATATTTTAAAATTTATTCCTGTGATGGCAAAGCTGAAATTCCAGTTTCAAATGATCCTTCAAAAAAACATTCTAATATACTGATTTGCTGCATTTCTTATTACTGTCATCAATGTTGAAAACAGTTGTTTTGATGTATTTATTTATTATTTATTTATTTATTTATTTTAATTTTTTGATGAATAGCATAAAGAACAGCATTTATTTGAAATACTTTTTTGTAAGTCTTTACTATCACTTTTGATCAATTAAATTCATGCAGTTCCTTGCTGAATAAAAGTATTGATTTCTTAAAAAAACTTACAGACCACAAACTTTTAAAGTAGGCCTATACGTTATTGTAAACATCCTATAAATTCGGGGTCTCTTTTGTCACAGCTCTCTAGCGATTGAAAGCAGATTCCTCTGTGGTTTCTCCTCTTTAATATCATTTTCTGTCAATGTAGCAATTTATGACAATTCAGCTAACATGTAAAATGAGCTGTAAATGCAATGATACTTTCTCTGAGTTCAGAAAATGGACAGTTTATGGCCATCTGTAACCTACAAACATAACCTGTCTAAATATACACTTTGACGCTTTCTCTCAATCTGTCTTTCTCTGTCTTTTTAATGCTCTTTCTTTTCCTGTGCCCATCTCAGTGCCCTCATTGTCTAATTAAAGAGATGGTTGCTAAGAGATGGCGCTCGGCGGCGCTTTAAGAGGATGTGATGTGGTGTAACTCAAAAGCTTTGTTCTCTCTCTCTACTCTTCTCTTCTGTCAAGGGCTGACCCATGTGAGAAAGGAGAGTTCGCACACACATACATACGCACACACAAACACACACATGGACGCCATGGCATCTTTCTCCACCTTCAACACCTGTGGCTCCAAGGTGGATCGGGCGTCCCATCGTAGGGGAGAAGACAGGCAGGGGACGCCCAGTGACAAGGACTGCGGTGCTGTGCTTGAGAAGACCAGAGAGTTCTTCCAGATTTGTGACATAGAGGGCAAAGGCTTCATTACACGACGGGATATGCAGGTAAGGATGTTGGGAAATAGGCATCCATATGATTTGTGATTAGGCCTGGAGCTTTAAAGGTAAAGAAAAATGAAAAAAAAAAAAAAAAAATTATTGAATCATCTGGTTTTCCTGGCATTGTTTCAGCTGCGAACCATGAGCTAATTGAGCTAATTTGTGTTTGTTCACCCATATAAATTGTTTACTTATGGAAAATGGAATATTCCACCAATTGATCATAGTGTGATCATAGTGTGTGTGTATATATAAGGATTTTCAGCCTCTTCTTGTGGATGTCAGAATCGGAGGAGCATGTGAGACCATCCTGGAATTGGGGTGGGCGTTTTGAGACCACCCCTTCAGTTGTATTATTGTGCAGATTCGATCACCTCTTCCATTGATTGTACAGGCTTCCTTTGAAGTCACGCTCTCGGTCCTTGCTCTGAAGAGCCCCTTTCAAAAGCATCACAGCTTTGATCCAGTGTCTGTGGAAAATGCATTAATAAACATTTGTTCCTCATCTTTATTTAAATGATGCTTCTTATTATTTCAACCTGTTTGGATTAAATAGATCCCACAAATCCATACGGATTTAAAACTTTCAATTAAACCTTTGTGAATATGCTATTGTGAAAACTGTGACAAAACATTTACAGCTTTGGCAAAGTAACTTGCATCATGGGTCAACCACATGTTGGTCTGGCAGAAAACGCTGACAACACTAATGGTGTTTCAAAGAGCGGCTTTTTCTAAACTTTCAGGCTGTCAAAAAAGCCACAGGAGAAGTTTTATTACTGTTTTTTCGAAGCTGTCACTTTGGTTTGCAGAGGAACTGGGTGATAGCTCACAGTTTGTGCGCATCTTTACGCAAATGTTTTCACACGCCCGTCAGCATTTACAACTGACTTTTACAAGTACAGAAAAAGCCAAAAATTGACGCTAAAGTCACACAGAGAATTATATGTGGAGCTTTATGGGACAGCTGATACCAGAGCATTTCTGAGCAAACATTTGTCAGGTTCCCACACAAGGGTGTGTTATTTGCTTCCTAAGAATAGTAACATACTTACTGTGTGTTAACTGGGTTGATCACTGAAAGACACAGCCTATGTTATTTTAAAGGTGTCAAACGTCAGCCTTATTTAAAACTTTTGTCATGACACACAAATAACCTGGTAAAGAACTGGGGAAAATTTGGTTTGGTTTGGTTTGATAGTAACATTCAGTTCATGCTTCATAAAAAAAAAAAAAGATTTAATGAGTTTTGATTTACTTTGTAAGACCAATTAAATGGATTATATTTGATTGGTGGTTTAAACGTACACATAAAATATTTAATTTTTAAAAAAAATGAATTCTCTGTGTTTATACTCTTAATCTGCTTATTTTTAAGTGACACAAAATGCATTGTGCTTCTTATAACATGTCAGTATCATTTGTCATGTTGTTGTAGAGGTTAAATGAAGAGCTACCTTTGAGTGCTGAGGAACTTGAGAACGTCTTTGACACTTTGGATGCGGATGCCAATGGATATCTGACCTTTGAGGAGTTCTCTTCTGGCTTTAGTATGTTTGAATCCATACAGCATTCAGTTTAAAAAAAAAACAATGATTTTCCTTGATTTGATACTATATGTTGTATTTTGGGTTGTCTATATCATTTATTTGCTAATGTGTTTGTCTATCCAGGTGAGTTTATGTTTGGCCCTGGTGTGGCATCAGTAGAGCTGCATGCAGGTGAGGAGCTGGTCTCAAGAAAGACTCCGGAAGTGCTCTACGAGAGCCAATGGGAGGAGAGAATCAGCAGGGCAGAGGAGGACGAGGAGAAACACTTCTGCATGCTAATGGAGAACCTGGGGGCGAGCAACATCTTTGAAGAGTGAGTGTCAGTTCAGTCAGCCACACTTACTGGAAAATCTACCAACATTTGAAATGGATCCTATAATTGATCATTTTTAGGTTGTTATATATTTTAGTTAGGGTTTATACATTAGTGTAAGTTTTCTTAGATACTGCTTTCATGTTTAAAACATATTATGTATTTCTATCCATAATAACTAGTTATTGTATTTCTAAATATCATAATCATATAATTTATATTTAATTTAAATGTCTCTTTACACCAAAATGAACAAGGCATAGAAAGTTAACATATACATTAGATAGAAATTACCCCAAAACAGTCAATAGTAAGATATAGCACACATTTTCCCCTTTCTCCTGGGAAGATTTTAGATTTTATATCAAATATCAAACTGAAAGAGCTTATATGTTTTTTTTATATTGTTGTAAGAAAAATATTAAATTATTATATAGAATTTTTTGCTATTATGATTATTTAAATTTTTACTATGAGTTTGCTATAAAAATAACCTTTGCTGCTGATATGACGTAAGATAAACAAATAAGAGACAGCACATTCCCAAAGGAAGGCACCTTTGAAAAGACCAAGGGATTTTAAAACAGGCCAGTTATTGTCTTCCCATTGACCATATGGTGAGTTTGTAACGCATGACCGGATGCACTTTCAGCAAACTACCGCCACTCCTAAAAGGCAAACTGTGATGGTGGAAGACATCAATTATAAAAGTTCATCCTTCTGACTGACCTTAATCCTTGTGTACGGTTATTGCTTTTTCAAAGGGGAGCTGACAGTTTGGATTAGATTCTGATATGCATCTCTAGTCTCAGCCTCAGACTTCATGCCCACCGACCATTGGCTGAACATCTGAAGGCACACAAAATGGGAAATACTTAAGGAATTTCGAAGTCGTCATCTGATTGGTTGAATTCTCCAGGATTTGTCTGGAAACAAAGCTGTCGTGACCATCAGTGCCTCATTAGTGGCTGTTTCTGTGGGCCGCTGATATATGTAAGCCTTCCGCCATATTGGAACAGTCAAAGCCAGTCCTTGAACATTCGAGACTGAGTTGACTGTATGTCTGCAATTGTAGTTAGACGCATGTATGAATATCTATATCTGCAATAGACTTCAACAGATGATTTTGCTAAACAAGTCAAGTCAAGTCAAGTCACCTTTATTTATATAGCGCTTTTTACAATGTAGATTGTGTCAAAGCAGCTTTACATTGATAACTGGTACATTATTTGGCTGCACAGCAGCTCTTAAAGAATAGTGTCAATGCAGGTAGATCAAAGCACTGTTGAATATCAAATGTCAAGTCAAATGTCAAGTGTCCCCAACTAAGCAAGCCAAAAGGCGACAGCGGCAAGGAACCCAAACTCCATCAGGTGACATCAGGTGGCAGACAAGTGGCAAATAGGTGTTTAAATGGAGAAAAAAACCTTGGGAGAAACCAGGCTTAGTCGGGGGGCCAGTTCTCCTCTGGCCAACAGTGCTTTGTTACGATTCAGGTTGCCATCGTAAGTCCAATAGGATCGCAGCATTCAAAGTATTTATTCCAGTTCCATCCAATTGAGGATCGTATTCATCACGCCGGTATGGACGGTTGTTGAGGAACTGTGTCGTGGCTGTCGTGTCGATGAGGCCCTCACAGTGGATGATCTAGTTGACTCAATCTCTGCTGATACTTCAGGGCTGCGTTGTGGTCGTGTCAAGGCGCAGGTCCTCGGTCTCACCTGGATACGGCCCGGATCCGGTTGACTACGGTGAACCTCGGGATAACCAGAAAGACTAATGTTAGCGTAGATGCCATTCTTCTTCTGATGTAACGAGTACATCATGTGTTATAGGAAGTGTTCCCGGTTCCGGCTGACCTAATTTATGCAGCCTAATAATCCTTCAACGGATTTGAAAATATAAATTGGTAATGTGTTATGTGTATGCCAGGTTAAAGAAATGCGTTTTTAGTCTAGATTTAAACTGACAGAGTGTGTCTGCTGCCCGAACAATGCTAGGCAGATTGTTCCAGAGTTTAGGGTGCCAAATAGGAGAAGGATCTACCGCCTGCGGTTGATTTTGATATTCTAGGTATTATCAGCTGGCCTGAATTCTGAGATCGCAAATGTATTGTGTTTGTTAGATCAACAAACACAATACAACAAGACGAAGGCATTAGCTAACACAACATTAAAAAGTTACCATAGTTTAAAAACCTGTAATATTGAGTTAATACATAAACACAAACCAACACATTCTCACCTGTGAAAGGTTATTTAAATCCCGAGAATTTAAATCTTGGTGGTTTCACAACCAGAAGCTGCGCAATTTTGTGGAATAATTGATTCCTACTGTGAGTGACGACACACTTACCGTTCCAAGATGGCGGGCGCATTGACGTGTCTGGAGCGGTCGAATGTGGCATCAACATATACATATCTATGGTCGTGATGCCAAACCCCCTCATGGAAGAAGAAAGCCGTCGTGTTTACAGCTGTGACAATAAGCATTTATCAGTTCAATGGATTTTTTAAAATTATGTGAAGTTCACAGCACTATTGTTGCGTCATTGTTGCTGTCTGGGACATTGACTTTACATTTTCACGCCTCTAAACACAACGCTGAACAAAATGAACTGTGATTAGTTGCTTTACATGTCTGTCAAACGTAATCTAGGGCATGGAATCCAGACCTTCTGCCGTCAGTCAGAATTTTCTTTGCTACAGAAAATTCTGTTAATATTTTTACTTGGAGCCATGATTGTGAAATAATTTATTTCCAAGACCAAGGTTACTGTACTGAAAACATTATTATAAAATCTTACATTGGTCCTTGGTATATTTATAGATGTTTTTAAACATTTAATATAGTGTAGTGCTTGTTAGAGCACATTGTTTGTGGAGTGTGATGCAAGATACTACAATAGATAAAACTTAGATCATGTGCAGATAAAACATTCAACGAACTTTACAACGAGTTTTGCTTTTTTTTTTTTTTTTTTTTAAACAATAATTTGATAAGATATATGATGCAGTAAATGTGTTGTGATGTCTTAGTCCAGGAGAGGTGCGGAGTCTTTGGGCCCAGCTCAGAAGAGATGAGCCTCACCTCCTGTCCAATTTTGAGGAGTTCCTTGCCAGGGTCACTTATCAGATCAAAGAGGCCAACCAGGAGAAGAAAGAGATGGAGACTGCTCTTAAAAGGTCAGATGTCACTTTAGCACCTTTGTTCCTTTTAGAATGTTAATGCATCATGCATTTTAAAAAAGATGTTACATTAGTAGTCATATACAACAAGACATTTGAAGTACTAACCATAATTGAAAATTTTCAGTATTTAAACACTAGGTGTGTTCACACTTGTAGTTCGGTTCTCTTGGTTCTTTTGGTCCGGACCAAAAAAGAAAATTATACATTTAGTCCTGGTTCGCTTAGTGTTCACACTGTCATTTTTAACACCGAACCTAAAGATACAAAAAAATGACGTATATTGTGCGACGAAACTTGTCGAACATCCAAAACAATGCTGTTTGCATTTAGCCCTCTCTGTATGTGAGTACATATGAATGAGCTGAAAAACAGCATCAGGAATCCCTCCATCACACACACAAACTAAAATCTGCTGCGAGGAGATGCAGTTCTGATGCCTGTACCGAACTGTTATTGGCAACATCGCGACTATGACGAGAAAAAAAACTTTTAGGGTCGCATCTTGTGACATCATGTCCTTTTTTTTGGTACATTTACATGCCTTTGGTCCATGTTGCATTCGTATTTCAGTCTAACCACACCAGAGTTTGTTTGAAAGCGGACCGAGACCCATCTTTTCGTTGGTAGCATTCACATTTATTCAAATGAACCACACTAACAGCAATCGCACACCAGAGTTTGTTTTAATCAAACCAAACCTGCAAAGTGTGAACACACCCTTAGACTACCATTCAAAGGTTTGGGGTCACCCGGGTTAATAATTTTATTCAGAAAGAATGCATTATATTTAAAAAAATTAATAAATAAAATAAAAAAATCTACAAAACTTTTAAGCAGCTCAACTGTTTTCATATTTGATAGTAAAAATGTTACTTGAGAACCAAATCAGAGATTCTAATCAAATATTTGAATGATTTCTGAAGGATCATGTGGCACTGCAGACTGAAGCAGCATTCTGTTGACTATCAAAGGATATATTACATGCAGCCAGTAGACTTTGTTTCTAATGAAAACAGTAAATGCACACATTATTATGAGAAACACTCAATTTTCTAATATATTGATCCCTGTTAATGTACAAAATACTACATATTCTTTTTAACCACAATGGAGAGCATGTACTGAGGCTTGATAGCCATGTCTACTGTAGCTTTTAAAGACATATTTTTGAAATATGTCAGTTGGACCCGCCAGTGATCACATGAGCATGGCATTTATTGTAAATGAAAGATGATATAACGCTGCTGCTTCTCCTAGAAGATTTCTCTGGCTGCCTTTGTTATTTGATTTGTTCCTAACTTTAATATTCTCTCCCCAGCAAACCAAAAAAACATGGGAACAAGTTAAAAATAGAGAAATCTCTTCTGAATCAAATTGTAGAGAATAATGCTCTTTGAATGACATCCATTCCATGAATGCACTGAATAATGTTTAATACGTTGATATGACCAAATGACTTAAAAGCTTTTTGAATGATCTTTAATCTTTAATAGGAAAGTGGCGACACATGATGATGAAATCCAGAGGCTATATGAAGAAATGGAGCAACAGATCAAGAATGAGAAAGACAGGATACTCTTAGAGGTGAAACTATTATTACAATTGGTCATTTTAACAAATCCCAAACCCTGAGTATATACCCCCGGTTTCACAGACAAGGCTTAAGCTAGTCCTAGACGAAAATGCAAGTTTGAGCTGTTTTAACTGAAAGCAACTTGTACTGACATATCTTAAAATATGTCAGTGCCATTGTTTTGTCTCAAGATGCACACCAGTAATGTTTTTTTCTAGGGTACATTTATAAAAGCTACTTAAATATCCTAATTGAACTAAGGCCTAATCCTGGATTAGGCTAAGCCCTGTCTGTGAAACCGGGCCATAATGTATTAACATTAACCACAAATTATGCACTTTAAGGACAGCATAAATGAGGACTATAAAATGGACATTGAAGGTGGGATCTGAGGCATATGAAGAGACCATAGAGATTTAGGAGAGGCATCTTTTTTTTTAATTTGACCAATAAAGAATGACTCAGAGCACCATATCAACCACCTAGCAGCCCCATAGCAACACACACTACTTTATAGGGTATTTGGAGATTAAGAAAGTTCTTGATGTTGCATTATATGTTCCTTTGATCAGATATTTGGTTCCTGGGCTCTTGTAATCCTATTTGCAATTAAAATTTTAAATTAAGTTATGATTTTACAGTAGGAACAATAACTGTTACTATGTTTTTGGTGGAAATCATGGTAAATTGTAAATTGTCATGTAATATTTATGTTCTCCAGGATTCCGAGCGGTTCTTGTCTCGCAGTCAAGACTTGGAGCATCAACTTTCCACTAAGGAGAAAGAACTGGAAATGCTTTCTAACAAACAGAAACGGGTTGGTCAAAATTAATTTCTTTGCTTGTTTACGTAGTCACTAAACCAGTTTAACTAGTAGAATGTATCAAGAAATTGCTCGTCCAGTCACTATTTGAATAATACAATGTAGTATAATAAAATTAAGGAAATGACAAACTGCAGTAAATAATAATTTAAAAAATATATATATTTAAAGATATTTGAACTACACAGAGGGTGAGATAATTTCCAGAAACGGTTTTAATCCTGATGTAACTTATACTCAAGAACAAATTAACATTTACATTTTAAGAAGTTTAACTCAAATATAAATCTTAATACTCAAGTTTGACATATATTCTTCTCAGATTGTTTAACACAGTCGGCAGGTGTTGTTTATCATTTGCTGGAAATTTATGTTCAAATTTCAGAAAGCCATAGTGCTGACGCACACAGAAATAAACGCTGATCTATACACACAATAAACAAAAGCCTTTCAGTGCTAATGAATGAACAGAAAGTAACAAGTCTTAATGCTTCCTTTGCTTCGCTTATTACAAGCTTCATTTTCTTCTCTTCTCGTCTGTGAACAACTGAAACAAATTACTTTCTTTATTGCTGATCGAAACCGACTTTGTCTGTGCTAATGTGTTTGACTTTTATGTAAAGAGCTGAAGTTTGGTACTGCATGTATGTTTGCTTATAGACATGTAACTGTGTCCTTTTTGTGTCTATATTTAGTAGCATAGCTGTGTGTAAAATCATGAGTGCAAGAGCTTTCTTATCAATTCATTCCTCCCACAATGTCCTAGCCAAGCATTCACAATAACACTTCCAAGGCCATTTCAGTTCTAAATAGAGGTGTAAATATGCCTGGCATGGATGCCGAACATTTGCGTAAAACCTGATACCTGTTATACATCATGATTTGAGACCGTTTTAAAGATCTCCTTGCGCTTTAATTGTTTTTGATGATAGCTTGAGTGTTGATTGTTTCATTTGCGTGTACACGTGTGATGTGTCTCTGTTAGCTGGAGCGTCAGTGTCGAGAGCTGCACAGTGAGCAACGAGAGACGGCCGTGGAGAACGTCAAACTCAAACAGTATAATGAGGACTTGAGCCATGAGCTGGAACATACCACCCAGGAGCTGAGCCTGGCCCAGGAGCAACTCATGCTGCTGCAGGAACAGTCCTCACGCCTGCATGACGAGCGAGAGATGTGAGGATGTTATGACATTTTGTGCTTGACTAGGAAATCATCTAAAAAGCCAAAGCTTATTGTGAAAATGCCAATAAGCAGACTTGTTTTCTTGATATTTGTAGTTTGAGTAAGAGATACTACTATACTATATATTGTATATATTTTACTTATAGTTAGTTTCTTGATATTACAGTAATAAAAATTAGATTATTTATTTATTTATTTATTTATTTATTTATTTTAACGTTGGTTTCTCATAATATCAGTTCAATTAGCTTTTGTACATTATGTCCCTTGTTTGATTTGTTGTCAATCTTGCTGCCAAGCTCACTGAAAGAGTTTGTGTTTTCTACAGGGAGATTTATAGGGTTACAGAAAGCCTGCAAAGAGAGAGGTCAAGTCTTCTCAAGCAGCTTGATTTGCTAAGGTAAGAAATGACTATAAATGAAGGAGAAGGTCTTTATGTTTGCCCAGAATTAAAATGTGTTCTATTTAATTCCTCTTAGGGAAATGAACAAACATTTACGAGATGAAAGAGACATGTGCTATCAAGTAGGTTCATATAGATGTTATATAAGACGTTGTACTGATCCTGCATTTTTGACTATTTCAAGTCATTGTTTGCTGTCTCTCAGAAACCAAAGACCTCTGCTGCAAAACTCTCATGGACACAAAAGTCTGGATCAATTACTCTGAATCACGCTGAGCGGAAGCAGTCATTCAAGAGGTAAGGCTGTGTGAAAATGCCATCTGTACACTCAACGGTACTCAAGATAAAAGGATACAGTGAATCTGCAAAATCAAAAAGGATTTGAGTCTCCTGAGATAAAAGTTTAATCAAAGCTTATTGTGAAGACGTCAATAAGAAGATGTTTTCTTGATATTTATAGCATGAGTAATCCAAAAAGATACTACATCTTGCTCATGTCATTTTGGTGAATAAATGTAAGTATACTGTACATGTGGCTGTTGTCATCTCCAGCGACGAGGATGAAGAAGTTCTGCCTCATTCTAAGCGGAAAACCACAATTGGTGTAAATGGGCACAGCATGGACCTGGAGGACATAGTAGATGGGCGACCTCATTCAAAACACCAGTTCCAGAGGATCATCTCAATCGAGGAGGACCCCCTCCCCCAACTCCTTCAGCAGGGTTATCAGGCCCAACTCAGAGAATGGAGTGAAGATGAGGAGTTGGAGGAGGGAATTGATCTCCAGATGAGCAATATTTACCCCACAACCAGCACTCCAACCTCTGTTTCACCACCTCTAGGAGTCTCACACACGCCCACCTCACCCAGGGGACAGCCTGTGGGCAAAGAGACAGTCCAGTCGGTGAGAATACGATTTGATTGGTCAAAACCTTGGACACTTGTTGAGGTTTCAAAATGAGTACACTCTTTAAAAAAGGGTTCTTAATTGGCCTCAATGGTTCCTTGAAGAACCTTTAACATCCATTGGATCTTTCCATTGCACAAAAATGGTTCTTCATAGTGGAAAATGGTTCTTTAGATTAATAAACTACCTTTAGCCACACTAACTACACACAGATGAGTTAAGGCTGCTCTGTGCCTATGTAAAGACAATGCTGCATAAAAGCCAGATAAAATCATGCCTACTCTGACCCACCTCAGGACCTAGTATGTGTAAATGCATTTATGCCATCTCTGAGCAGCAGTTTTTGTTAAAACACTTAAATGCCAGCTCAGAAGTGCATCTGTGCCACCTTTGCAATGTAAATTTGGTATAAGAATAAATGTTTCTTTTAAGACTAAAAGATTCTTTTGGGAACCCAAAATGTTTCTTTCCATCTCCCTTTTGGCGCCTTTATTTTTTAAAGAGTGTAGTAGATATTAGGTGTATTTTGCTTGATATCAGGAAATGCAATCCTTTTACTTTACTAAAAGAATGGCAATGAATTAATTAACAGCCATGAAAATACAATCAAAAGGTCATTTTTTGCAATACCTACTTATAGTTAATGAATTGAGAAAATATTCTGTGAAACTAGAAATTATTAATTGTTTGCTTCTTTTTAATTGATTTGCTGACATTAGCAGGTTATACTATTATTTTTATTACAGTTCAAAATACAATGTACTTGCATTTGGTGCATGACAAATGCTAATTTTGGACATTTGGTATAAAATATGAGCGTTTGGGTAAATGGAGTTTTTTTTTTTTTTTTTTTCCGCTTCCATTAATCTTGGTGTCTTTTTTTTTCTAGGATGAAGGGTCCAATTTAGGTCCAGATCGCTTGTTTAAGATCGTTCTGGTAGGGAATTCCAGCGTGGGAAAAACATCTCTTTTACGTCGCTTCTGTGACGACTGTTTCCACCCTGGTACATGTGCTACTGTAGGTCAGTGGCCTTCCATTTACTTGTTAATGTTTACTAGTGTCTATATGTATTTTGATTTATTTAACCTAAATAGCCTCAATATTAAAGCACTAGTTAAAACTGTCATGATTGACTTACCCTCATGTTGCTCTAAAGCTATTTTTTTGGGTGTGTGTCCACAGCTTGTTTCACAACTTGTCTCCGTGTTGTTGGTTCTGTTAATTCTCCACATGCTGATGACAGTGACACTGTTAAAAGATATTTAGTCTCACACAACGTTGAAGTTTTGCTGACTCTTGATTTCAACCTTTAACACAGTCAGGACTGTTTCAAATGTAACACTAAGTAGGTATAAATGACATAGAAACAGTGTTGTGAAATATTATTACAATTTAAAATAATTGTTTTCTATTTTAATATATTTTAAAAAGTAATTTATTCCTGTGATGCAAAGCTGAATTTTCAGCATCATTACTCCAGTCTTCAGTGTCACATGATCCTTCAGAAATCATTCTAATATGCTGATTTGGTGCTCAAGAAACTTATTATCAGTGTTGAAAACTGTTGTGCTGCTTAATATTTTTGTGGAAACTGAAACATTTTGATGAAGAGAAACATTTATTTGAAATAGTTTTTTTTTTAAACAATATTAAAGTCTTTACCATCACTTTTGATCAATAATCTGCCCTTTCTGAATAAAAGTATTAATTTCTTAAAATGAAAATAAAAAAAAATCTATTTTTTAAAAAATAATTTAGTGTATATTTACAATAAAATAAAATGGCTTTACAAAATAGCACCGTGGCAATACCATGATGCTGTAATACCACACATTTTGATATGTGCTATGACACTGATTGATTATCATATTCATGCACCATACTATTTACATGGTACTTAAAAAGAATACCATGGTTCTAAAAAAAAAAAAAGTAATATCACTGTACTTTTTTACCCATTTTGTTTGCAAAGTAACTGCCTCAGTATGGAAAGTTAAAGACATCGTAGCATAATGTGTCTCAATTTGCATGATTCCTGTATTTAGCTGGTTTTAAAAATTTATCAATAACTTGGTATTGACTAAAACCTCAAATCAATTCCATCTGCCCTTTAGTAAGGGCTTGTGCATGTGGAGCTTCCTCTGGGATGGAAAAAAAGCATGAAGACATTAAATGCCAGACCCCCTTCCTCCTCCTTCAGACTGACTTCTTTCATTTGTGTGATGTGTGTGCAGGTATTGACTACAGTGTGAAGACTCTGACAGTGGACAACAGCCAGGTAGCCCTTCAAATGTGGGACACAGCAGGACAGGAGAGGTGAGTGATATGTTCTAATAGAAACAAGTTTAATGAATTATAGTGCGTATGTTATCAGAGACCTAGTTGTTTTGTTGCTATTGTGTCTACTAACATAACAGATGAATGCAAAAGATTAATGCAGAAGTTTTATTGTGGGTTTCTGCCATCAGGTATCGCAGCATCACCAAACAGTTTTTTCGCAAGGCCGATGGTGTGGTAGTGGTGTATGACATCACTAATGAGCAGACTTTCACAGCAGTGAGGCAGTGGCTGGCCAGCGTGCAGGTGAGTCATTCATTTCCACTTTCTTTATGAGTAAATGACAAAATGTATGCTTATGTACACATACACCTCTAAAATGAAGCTTGTTTGAGAAATTGATTGAAATATTAATGAAATAATAAGGTAAAGAATAATGTTGTCCAATAAAACACACTCTAGTTATGATCACGCCTCTTCCGTTTAAATTATAAATAATATTTACTTCCAACTAGTAGTAGCAAGTAGCAATTGGTGGTTTTGCGCTTTTTTCCTTGTCTTTTTTATGTAAATTAGCTATTTAAAGTGACAGTAAAGACATTTATAATGTTACAAAAGATTTAAACTTCATATAAATGCTTTTTCTATTCATCAAAGAATACTAAAGGTATATATATTATGGTTTCCACAAAAATATGAAGCAGCGCAACTGATTTTAACATTGATAATAATAATTCTTTCTTGAGCAGCAAATCAGCATATTAGAATGATTTCTGAAGGATCATGTGACTCTGAAGACTGGAATAATTATGCTGAAAATTCATCCTTGCCATCACAGGAATAAATTACATTTTAAAATATATTAAAATAGAAAACATTTATTTTAAATTGTAATAACATTTCACAATATTACTTTTTTCACTGTGTTTTTGATCAAATAAATTCAGCTTTGGTGAGCATAAGTGACTTCTTTCAAAAACATTATATATTAATAATCCCAAACTTTTGAACGGTAGTATATCTTAACCAAAAAAGTGATTTAAAATGCTTATTTCAAGTTAAACAGTATCGACACTGCAGTTTTTATTGGTTATAATGGGAAGTGGTTGTCATTTTTCATATTACAGGAGGGAGCAGGTGAGGACATTCCCATCATGCTCTTGGGGAATAAGACAGATCTAGATGGCCAGAGAGAAATTCCGCTGGGAACAGGAGAGAAATTAGCCAAGGTGAGTGAATCTAGGCCCTGGAGTTGCACTCAGGGATCACCATTAAACATTTTAAGCATTGCACTCTTGAAATGGAAAAGAACTGACTCAGACATGGAGAATCAGTTTGTAGTTTGATGAGATGTATGAAGTGGTTTCCTGTCAGTTACTGTTTTACGCACTCAGCAGACATTAAGAACCATACTGAATGACCCTTTATTCTAACATATCTTATTTTGTCATTTTATTCACTTTTTCAGGACTTTCAATTGATTTTCTATGAGTGCAGTGCTTTTTCAAACCACAATGTGACAGAGTCCATGATTCACATGGCAAGGTAAGAGTTTATTGTTACAATTTATTTTAGTGTTACACATTATGTACTTACTGTAGTACTAACAGTAATTTATGCATAATTACAAGCAACTTACTCTAAACCAAACCCTATTCCTAACCCTATAGTAAGTACATGTTGTTAATTGATATTACTCAGTACGTAAGTGTATAATTGCACTGTAACAAGGACACCTTTGTAACTGAGTTTATTAACAAATTTTTTATATGACTAACTTCTTTTAAAATCACAATATACAACGATCAGGCATAACATTATGACCACTGAAAGGTGAAGTGAATAACACTGATTATCTCTTCATCACGGCACCTGTTAGTGGGTGGGATATATTAGGCAGCAAGTGAACATTTTCTCCTCAAAGTTGATGGGTTAGAAGCAGGAAAAATGGGCAAGTCTAAGGATTTGAGCGAGTTTGACAAAGGCCATATTGTGATGGCTAGATGACTGGGTCAGAGCATCTCCAAAACTGCAGCTCTTGTGGGGTGTTCCTGGTCTGCAGTGGTCAGTATCTATCAAAAGTGGTCCAAGGAAGAAACAGTGGTGAACCGGCAACAGGGTCATGGGAGGCCAAGGCTCATTGATGCACGTGGGGAACGAAGGCTGGCCCGTGTGGTCCGATCCAACAGACGAGCTACTGTACCTCAAATTGCTCAAGAAGTTAATGCTGGTTCTGATTGAAAAGTGTCAGAATACACAGTGCATCGCAGTTTGTTGCATATGGGGCTGCGTAGCCGCAGATCAGTCAGGGTGCCCACGCTGACCCGTCAACCGCCGAAAATGCCAACAGTGGGTATGTGAGCATCAGAACTGGACCACGGAGCAATGGAGGAAGGTGGCCTGGTCTGATCAATCACATTTTCTTTTACATCATGTGGATGGCCGGGTGCGTGTTTGTCGCTTACCTGGGGAACACATGGCACAGGATGCACTATGGGAAGAAGGCAAGCCAGCGGAGGCAGTGTGATGCTTTGGGCAAAGTTCTGCTGGGAAACCTTGGGTCCTGCCATTCATGTGGATGTAACTTTGACATGTACCACCTACCTAAGCATTGTTGCAGACCATGTACACCCTTTCATGGAAACGGTATTCCCTGGTGGCTGTGGCCTCTTTCAGCAGGATAATGTGCCCTGCCACAAAACAAAAATGGTTCAGGAATGGATAGAGGAGCACAACAACAAATTTGAAGTGTTGACTTGGCCTCCAAATTCCCCAGATCTTAATCCAATCGAGCATCTGTGGGATGTGCTGAACAAACAAGTCCGATCCATGGAGGCCTAACCTCGCAACTTACAGGACTTAAAGGATCTGCTGCTAACATCTTGGTGCCAGATACCACAGCGCACCTTCTGGGGTCTAGTGGAGTCCATGCCTCGACGGGTCAGGGCTGTTTTGGCAGCAAAAGGGGGACCAACATAATATTAGGAAGGTGGTCATAATGTTATGCCTGATTGTTGTAGAAGAGTGTTTTTAAAACATTTTGCAGTTTAATCTGGTCAAGAACCGCCCTATTCACACAGAATGCGTTTTTGCATTTAACTGCGCAGAATTTCCTTGGTTTTTCTATGTAAACACCCGCTAGATGGATGTATTTGACATTTGTGCCCACGTTTCGTGCATGACGCACTGTTCTGCAAATGCGGCGCTTAAGGCTAAAAGAAATTGCGCCTCTAGACCTTACTGTTTTTTTTTTTTGTTTGTTTGTTTTTCATTCTACTGCCCTTAAACACAAAAATGCTTTTCGTGTGAACGGGCCCCATAGACAGGAAATGACAGCCTGACAACCACAAAACAAACAACCAACCATGGCTTGTTTCATTATTACGTGTTTGGTGCCGGGTTTGTCTGTGATCTATGATACCACAATAATAGATTGGTATTTAAAAAATGCCGCAGAGGTCCTGGTTGTCGAACAGTTTTATAGTAAAGATAAAATAAGAATGAAAAATAATAAATATGTTGAAGAATTTCTGTCCATGCAAAACAAAAAAATATATTATTATTTTACTTACATAAACACACACTGTAACATGAAGAAATATACATTTCTACTTTCAATATTTTATGCCACTAACCTTTGTTTACAAGCTTAAAATCCAGCGATTAGTTATTTTTTTGTAAAAAAAAAAAAAAATAATAATAAGTTTTCCAGTTTTGAGTGCAGTATGCTTCAGTAAGTGAATAGACTGTTGGCATAACAATTCTTAATACCTGGAAAAGTCAATTGCATATCCAACAGCAAAAATGATTTTCAGCACTAACGATTCAGCCAGGCTATTATTCCCACATTATTATTTTGTTGCATTGTACTGCACCTTATAAGATGAGACACTTTTTTTCTCTCTGCCAGAGTTCTGAAAGAACAAGAGGACAGAGAAAAAGAGAAAACCGTGTCACTAGTAGACAGCGCAGCTAAGAAGAAGTCCTGCTGCTAGTAGAGAGCCATCCATAAACACACAGAAACCTTGGTGTTAATGCTGATTTGGTTTTTCTTGCTCTCATGTTACTGTTTTCTCTTATGTTTGCATTTTTGTATGACCACTGCAGAGTTAAAAATGTTTGGTCTTTTTTTTTTTTATAAACCAGTACCTCTTTACAGTGTGACACTGATAAGTTTTATGATAACATTTAGATGTAGGGCTTTAAGTAGTGCACTATAGTTTTGTACACTTACTAGAATTCATCAAACGTGTCCCTATTAAGGTCATTTAAATCACCCGTCACACTATTGAAGTAAACAAAGCTGTATTTTCGTATTGACAGTTGTTGTACTTTATCTTTTTAATATGAAGGTCTAGGAAAGTATATTTTAAATGAGCAAACAAAGCTCCTACACATCCTAGTTTGTTTACAGTCGTTTGCACAAATGTATTATTTATTACTTATGTGATGGATTGAAGATTATTCCTTTATTATTCCTAGCAACCAGCAGCGTGAATATTTTTAATACACTGCCATGAAGCAAACGGATGGTTTGCATGAGGATTCGGTTTTAACAGGGTTCAATGTTGTTTGCTTTACTACATTGAAACGATTGATCTATTGAAATAGATTTTGTCTAATGTTGATTTCAGAACACTTTTTGATTGTATTTTATGTATTGTGCCAACAGTAATGTGTATATATGTAGTCTGTATTTGTAATTTAATGCAGTCAGTGTTAAATCAGTGCAAAAAGTCATGCAGCATTTGAAACTGTTCACACTTACCATAAATAACAATTTCCTTCCATTTTTGGGGATGCATTAATTGTCCACCAGACAGTGGACTTATGCACATTTGAGATGAACAATAAGACTTATTACTAAGTTTTATCGAGTCCTTCAGTAATCACAATATGAGTCATGATCTGTAAATTGAGCTTTCATGTGGATTCACACATTGATTCTCTATCACAGCTGGTCAGAATTACACTAAATCTGAACACCGTGTCAACGTTTTAGATGATTTCACACTCATGTAGTCTTGTAAAGGTGCCTGCTTTATGATGTATATGTGTAATGTGTAAATATTAAATAGAAATGTATTTTGAGTGAAATGTTGTAATAAAGAAAACTATGTTTGCATTAATTCCAGTTTGTGCGTTCAAGGAAATGGAAAGAGGAGGCATTACATGCCAACTAACAATTAACACTAGAAAAAAAGAATTCAAATATTTAAGGCATTGCTCTGAAAGCTCAGCCTGAGTTTAAACAGGTATTACCAGTTTAAATAAACTATTTAATGCACAGACATTTCATGCCTTTATAAACATGCCATATGCAAATACTCTTTACACTGTGGGCACCCCTTTTAAATAAATATTTATTGGTATTATCATATACACAATGGCTATGTTCAAAATAGTGTACAGTATCTCTTAGTATGCAAAGATTACCTGAAAAATCTTTGCAACATTTTCCAAAATGTGCAATACACAACCAGAGCACACTGTATTACTGTATTTTTTTTTTTTTTCTGAAAAAATTTAACCTGCTGAATGAAAAGGTGCAGTGTGTGAATTTTAGCGGCATCTAGCGGTGAGGTTGTGAATTGCTCAGACAAAGAACGACAGAACAGAGTAGCCAGTCAAGCCATGAGGTTTCTTGTCCGTTTAGGACTACTGTAGAAACATGCCGGCGCAAAATGGCGACTTAACATGTAAGGGGACCCGCGGTGTAGATGGAAATGGCTAATAAAAACATAACTGTTCATTATGTAAGGTCTTTATACACCACTGAAAGCATAGTTGTGTATATTATATTGCATTTCTGTCAATAGATCCTCCTAAAATGTTCACACTGCACCTTTAAAGGAAACATTGAGCGTAATGAGTTCATGTGACAACATTATAGCCTACTGAAACATTTGGTATTGCATATAGCATGTTTCCCATACTTAAAAAGTATATAGTAAGCAGTATATATTGTGCAAAATGCAGTAACCAGTACTAGCATTCCATTTCAAACATAGCCAGCATGTCAGATAGACTTGTCCGTTTTTTCATAATCTTTTCAAGACCCCTTGTGGACTACAAGTGGTACTACATTTAGAGCACAATCAAGTATTTAATGGACAAATGGCTTTTATTGTTTTTTGCTATACCATCCAACATCTTACATAAACATATGTTCAGTCTTTTTATATCACTTACATATTTATCTTTCAAAACAGCAATATGTCAAGTTTTATAAACAGTCAAAGACGCTTTCAATAAGGCATGCTTTTGTACACCTAAACATTTTACTTAGCTTTCATTTTATTAGTTTTAAGCTATGTTACTTACCTTATCTTGATAGATGCTCAAATCATGGCAGAATTATCATTTAAAAACATTTTTAACATGTAAACCTCAAATTTCAATAACAAACACTCAATTAGTTCTGGAAATACAATATTGGATGAGGAAAACGTTCTTTTGCACAGAGAATACACAGTTTATATTTTTCACATTCCCAATATTGCACAATATTCCACCAAGACCCATCAGACCCTAGTTGAACTAGATAAATACTTATAGGAGGGGGGAGAGGGGGACTAATTATGAACAATAAATTTAACACATAATAAAGGACAATGTGCTTTGCTAGTGAATTGAATGTCTTTGGTGAGGACTTGAACAGTACAATAAGCTGTGACACGGGGGTCACAAATGTACCGGGACGGGACGGATCCCAGTCATCGCCTTGGCAAAGACTCTAATAAGAGCACAGGTGAAGAGCAGCATGCCATCTGAGTCCAGCTCATCAAGATCTCACCGCAGACAGAGCCAACATTCCACATGGCATCTATGTTTTGATATGTATTATGTGCTATTTCTCTTTCTCTGTTTTCAACTCTGTGCTCAGTTAGCAGATGCAAGTGGAAATGTAATTATCACACATCTAGAATCATAAATAACACTAACACTACATATTGTAATCTCATAAAGCTATACTAGAAAAACAAATTCACAATTTCATCACATCACTGTATTGCAATCACTCTTTCGGCTTGTAAATTCCATTATTAGCTTCTGATTCATTTTCCTATGTTCTCCATATAGGCGGAAAAACATTTGTAGGTTTAAAAGTGTCATTGATGCCTCAAAACTTAATTTTGTTATGGATGGGTCGTTCTCAGGAAATGGTGTCCACATGAGGCACTACGTATAACTAATAGGATACAGAACCTAACAATTTTATACTATAAAAAATTAATTTTGATGTGTAATGCACAGAACTTTTAAAATAAAACACATTTAAATGTATAGTTTTCTTTGCAACATGCAGTTGCCATGCAGTTTTATTCTAATTTGCATGTCCATCACAATATAATATAATATAATATAAAGAATCAAAAACAAATAACTAAATTTTGCTTTTATTGAAATGAAAATATGTCATGGTCTGTATAAAATGCTTAAATTTTAAAAAATGCAGATAAGACAAGTAATTTCACTCGGCGGCCATCTTTGAAGCGTCTCTCGGGCATTCAAGTGTAGCTCCTATCTCTTTGAATGGGGAAACATCAAATTTTCCAAAGCTGTTTGCCAAGCTTTCGATTAAATTTCATATTTGAAATCACCAATGAAAGCTGACAACTGTCTCATAAATTTTGTTTCTAAACGCTCGAATCATGACAAAAACGGTATTATTCAGGCTGGATCAAGCTAATGCGCATGCGCAGTCCTAAATGCGCGTCTCTTGTGTCTCATTTCGGAGGCGCACGTCTGACTGTTTCTATAGGAACCAGAGCTTCTAACGGCCGCTGCAGTGACGCGATGACTTTACCAATCGGCGATTGGCTCTTATTTAGAAGGCGGGACTTATTCCGCCATATTGCGCGGTGCACTTTCTCCTATTAAAAAAAAAACAAAAAAACAATACGAGTGACGCGTCTTGTGTTATTCTATAGTCTTTGATTTAAACAAAATTGATCTTTTTGACAATATATTTTAACATCATAAAAATGTTTCACCATGTGGTTTCTCCTACAGTCTTTATCAATATTTTTATGGTATATTGTTGTTGTTGTTTTTTTTTTTTTTATGTACATTGGCTTCGTAAAGCTCAATAGTTGTTTTTGCAAACCAGGTGGGAAAAAAATCATAGTGATTAATGCTTTACAGAAAGAAAAAAAAGTTCTAAGCACAAAGCAAAAAAGAAATGCTGACTTTAAAAAATAATGTGGTACTGGCCAATGATATTTAAGAAAAAACCTGAAATCTCTAACAAAAATGGCCTCGTTTCCTGAGAATGACCTGGATTTTTGTCAAAACCTGATCCTAAATCGACAAGATGACTTATTCTACTGCATTGAAGTTGTTAAATTCAGTTTAAATGAATTATTACTACAGGCATGTAAGTGCAGTAATTCTCTTAATACAATATGTTAACGTTCTCAATGTCTGGGACTGGGAAGCACACCTTCAACATGAACTCACACTCCTAATATAAAAAGCAAAGCAACCATAAACTAACACTTAACATTCATAAGCCCATGACATTCTTTTTTTTGCAGTGGGGTGTAGTCATAGTTGGCCCCTGAACAGTCGGAGAGATGGCGTACTAGTGCAGGCTATAGTTGGCAAAGGCAAGGACGCTATTGCTAGAAGTGCCACCCCGCTCCAAAAAACACTGGCAAGACTCCCAGAGATAACTTCTGTCCTGGTCTTTCTCTCTGTGTCGCTGTAGCTATGATCTGGAGCGGCTCCTGCCTCTGCTTCTCTTAGTGCTGTCAAGAACCGTCTCTCGCCTCTACTGGACACTTAGCGCATCTTATAGTCGTGAGCGATAGCGGCCTCACATAGCTGACCTTTAAAATCCAGCTCAAAGGTAAAGTCCAGATCACGCTGAATAGAAAAAGGAAAAAACAGAAACGTTAAACTGCAGAATCATTATAACAATTTGAGTAAAGAAAGTTTAATAGAGTTATACACTACCATTCAAATGTTAGATTTATTGCATTATAATTGATCAAATGAATCAAAAGTGACAGTAATGACTTAAAACATTACATAAAACAACTATTTCTAATTCAATTTATTTATTTTTGAACAAAAAAATATGTATCACAGTTTCCACAAAAATATTAAGCCTCTTAACCACTGATTCCTAATTGTGTCCACTTTCAAAAGTGCTTTTGCTTTTGCATAGAAACACGACATGGCAGCGACAACACTACTATGATAACTGAAGCCATGCCTTCTTTCTTTGCGTATGCATTTGGGCGGCATTATGCAAATATTTCCACATAGTGACGTAGGTATGTGAAGGAGAATTCGATCTAGGTCTGGATCTGCCTTCTCTTTTAAATAGAATAAATCTTTTTGAGGGAGACTTTGAGCTTTGTAACTTTGCAGATCTTATAGATGCACAAACAGCTACATAACACACTAAAGAAAAAGGAAAACATGAAAATGCATCATATGACCCCTTTAAAGGTGCAATGTGTAAAATTTAGGAGGATCTATTGACAGAAATGCAATATAATATACATAACTATGTTTTCAGTTATGTATAAAGACCTTACATAATGAACCGTTATGTTTTTATTACCTTAGAATGAGCCATTTCTATCTCATCCACCGTGGTCCCCCCTCCATGTCAAGTCGCCATTATGTGCCGGCATGTTTCTACACCAGCCCTAAACGGACAAACACTCTACAGAGCGCGCTTCATCAGTATGTTGTTGTTCTTCTAAATCGTTCGTGTTTTTAGAGGCAGCTTGCATCGTCACTACGTTAAATACGCATGAAGAAGTAGTAGTAGTAGTTGTCTGGTTTATTAGAAGCAGAGACCTTCTTTGTTAGAAGTAAGAAGAAACCTCATTGCTTGACTGGCTAACATACTCTCTGTCTCAGACAACGACATCTTTGATTTGTGTTGGCCAGACGGCCACCGTAGCTTCTCTATTTTGCTTCGAAAGGGAGGGGTGAGCTGCCGTTGGTTGCAGTTCACAACCTCACCACTAGATGCCGCTAATATTTACACACTGCACCTTCAAGCGGTACTTATATTAAATAACAGAAAGAAAGAAAGAAAGAAAGAAAGAAAGAAGGGTCTTGAAAGCATATTTTAATATTTTTAGTATTAGTTATGGGGGCACATACCACGTTCTTCTCGTTTGGCTTCATGCTGACAGTGCCGACTATCTCCTCTCCTCTTTTCACAGTCAAATACTCCTCCAGATAAAACACTGTCTGCTTCCAGTGTGTGTACGGGGAATCTGGTGCTACAGTGAATAGAAGACAAAATATATACAATATAACATTAAATAAATAATAGGCTATATCACACAGTTACGGGGCTCTCTGAAACACTTGATTCTGATTGGTTGCTGCATTTTATAGGTCAAATATTTTGTATATAATGGCTGCTACTGAATATTCCATGCTGTCTTTCTTATTAAATGATATATAATGATCATCCTGACTGTCTTTATTTTGTTATAGACATGAAACTGCATAACAACATACAAGTGATTCTTGTACTAACCCTGACAAATTCATTTCACAAATTCAGATTTTCATGCTTTCCCAGACATAAATCTGTGTAAGCCTGCACTTCTTTCAAAATTTCAAATAAGATGCAAATGTTGTGTGTGTGTGTGTGTGCGTGCGTGTGTGTGTGTGTGTGTGTGTGTGTGTGTGCATTTGAGAGAGGAAGAAAGGACTCTATGTGTTAGTTTTCTTGCCAGCTGAAAGATCACTTGTGGTTCCACCCAAGAGGAAACGTCTGTATGCTGACTGAGCAATACATTGAGCCTGAAAGGTCAATAGAACTTAACAGAGCCCTCAGATCAGAATCCCACAACACCTTACAAGACTGCAACTCGACATCCAGGAGTCAGGTACTCTCTTGACTAAGATACAATGCATCAGACTGCTAAGGTACACAACAGGAAAAAAATACAACAAAACCCACCAAAAATCATCAGTGTAAACCAGCAGCACAGATCTAATTTGTGTCCAGGTGCTAAACAAGACTTTGAGGACAGAATTAATAACGCAGAGGACTTTATAAGCTACTTACACAAAAATATTTCATGTCAATTACTGTATAATGAAATGTGGCAAGAAAGACGGCAGACCAACAGAGGGCGCTACTCGCAGTTACATCCGAACGCGACCCAGTGTTGCCAGACGTACGATAATTATCGTATTTGTACGATAATTTTGAGCTCTGTATAATGTACGATCAATAATGAAAAAAATCCCATAATGTACGATAATTTCAGAACTTCGTGACACTTCAAATGATGGTCATTATAATCGGCTTATAGATCTAGCTGTGGATCCTCTACGACTACATCATGATTGTAAGGAGAACGTGAACGTTAGGCATGTTTTCCATCTCATCTCATGTTACGTCTTCTCGGCCAATCATCGTGGAGAATGACTCTCTCTCACGAGCACAGTTCCTGCCGCAGTGCTTTTAGGTCAGTTGTTTCCCACTAAGGTACGCCTAGTTATTTATCTATTGTGGTAATTTGCAGGTCATGTCAAAAAGTTGTTGGTCTAGATAAATGGCTGTATTCAAGTCACCTTTATTTATATAGCGCTTTTTACAATGCAGATTGTGTCAAAGTATGCTTTACAGAGACAGAGGGAAAATAATTTTGGCTGTACATTGTCCAGCTTAAGTAAGTTCAGTATTGATTCATTCCTTTGTAAAAAATCATTAGTTATTAATTTAGTTCATTTACCTATACTAAAAACTCGTGTACAATAATTTTCTTCCAAATACGGTAATTTTGAGCTTCTGGTACGATACTAGGACATTTCCAATCTGGCAACACTGGAACAACCGCAGGAGCACCATCATTGCGTCTGACTTTGCTTTAAAGTAAGGTACATAATAATAAACTCCCTAATATAACCATACGCAAATAGTGTTTAACACGCATTTTATGAATAGCGCTAGATCGTGTATGTTCTTCGGCGTCTTGCATCATGAGTTTTTACTTCAACACGCGTTGCAACACACTTACGCTTCTGCATTCCGTCAAGCTATAAAACATTTACTGTGCGAATATGAATGAAATGGTATGGTGCGTAAATATTATTTAAGTCATGTGGATGTGGCTGGCTTGGTAAACTTATAAGATATAAAGTCAAATAATGTGTATGTGTTCATAATTATTTATTCATGTACCTTACCCTCAAAATAGTAGAATTTTGTTACACACCAGCTGGTTACCAATTATTTTCAGCCCCAAAAGGTTGGGCCTACTGGGTGAACGTCAAGAACAAAATTAATTTTAATGAGCAAACTCGGCAAAGGCTTCACCCCAAGAAGGACTTATAAACTTTGTGTACCTGGTTTTCATTTTAGAAGTTTACCTTAAATCTTTGGTGTCTGTTTTGGTTTAATGCAATGTCTTTGGCAGTGCCATGTCATAACTGAGCCACTAGAGGGAAGACATCGACCACAAAGTACACATTCATATACACCACTGTGGCCACAGGTGCAGAACATAGAGAAGTTTTAAAACATGATACCTGTGGAGAAGCCAGTCTTTTTATGACACTTGGTGAATTCGATATTGAAGTAGGTGACCAAAGCATGGACGTAATCATTCCTCTGGATCTGCAGACAGAAGGAGGAGGTGAAGGACAGTTCCTCTGGCTTCACCGTGTAGATGTCCACTTCCTGAGAGAAGATGAGCAAAGCTTAAAGTTGCCATTTTAGGGTCTAAGGTACCTAATGAAGTTCTCAGTTGTGTTTCTTTTAAGGATCAACTATGTCTCAGAATTTTCTGTAAGAAAAATTTCAGCAAGAATATAAGACCTATAAGATTGATATGCAGCATAACAGATCATTTGGTCTTGGTAGAATGAGAAATGTTTGAGTATTTAAATCTTTTACGTTTGATTGCAGACTTTGGTATCTCCTTGCTGTCTAGGAGAAACAGATGAAATATTAAAGAGATCTCTTTAGTAATTTGTTGATAATTGCAACTTTTTATCTCACAATTCTGACTTTTTTCTTACAGTTGCGAGTTTATATCGCACAGTTCTGACTTTCTTGCAATTCCGAGTTTATATCTCACAATTCTGATGTTTTTCCTTAGAGTTATGAAATATAAACTCGCAATTTTGAGTTATAAAGTCTGAATTGTCAGATATAAACTTGCAATTCTGAGGAAAAAAGTCAGCTCACAATTCTGACATTGTTTCTCTCAACTCCCAAGTTTATATCTCACAATTCTGAGAAAACAAAAGTCAGATTTGTGAGATATAAACTCGCAATTCTGACCTTTTTTTCTCAGAATTGCTACTTTTATTCTGCAATTCTGACTTTTTTTCTCAGAATTGTGAGATATAAACTCAAAATTGCGTGTTATAAAGTCAGAATTGCGAGATATAAACTCATAAAAAAAAAAAATCATAATTGTGAGATAAATAGTCGCAATTATCTTTTTAATTGTTTTATTCCATGGTGGAAACGAGCTTACATTCATTTCTCTTTCCTGGGGAGAGAATAAAAAAGATCAGCATGCAGCTTGATCCAAGGCCATAACCATGTCTTGAACATTGGGGGGGGACCTTTTTTTTTTTTTTTTTTAATAAAGCATAAAGAAACAAAACAGTGAACTAAATTGCTACTAATACAATGCTATATCAGATATGTACAATAACAATTGTAGAAAAAAAAAAAAACATTACGATGTCCAGAAATCAATTTCAATAGTACATTGAGAACTCATGTTTAATGTGATAGTTTCATAATACAATAAATTGTTAGTTCCGAGATTCTTCAATTTATTGAATGAATAAATAAATAAATCCAAAATCAAAAGTAGAATTCCCTAGTGGTCTAGTGGTAGAAGTTTTGTTAACAGTATTGCATGTTCTAATCCGCCCTCACATAGTTTTTTTTCCCCCCTCATTAAAATCAAAGATGTCCATCAATGGTTGTATATCAAGAGCAGGGACATGTTTGTGTGCATTTGTTTTGTGATTTTACCGGAAAAATAGAACCTCCGTAACGGCGTTAAGCGATCGATTGACGCGCCCGTCTGTGCTGTGAAGACTGTGTGCACAAGCAAAAAGAGAACGTAAACCCCGCCTACTTTTTAATTTGATTGGCCATCTCAATCATTTTGACATTAACGAGCGTTCTTAGACCTCTGAGGCAGACCAGACTAAAAATGTAACTTTTAAACCTTTTTGTCATCCTAACAACATGCAGAGTGCTGTAATGAAGTGCAGCAGAGCAGTGCAAGAATTTCAAATATTGGGGGGGACGATTTGACCATTTCTAATTATAGACTTGTCCCCCTCAATGTCTATGGTGGTTTACGGCCCTGGCTTGATCTCTTATTCTCTCTCTATCTATCTCTTCTTCTGAAATGTCATACTGTACTGGTAGCATTTCAGTAATTACGTTAGGATGTTATTACTGCTCTTGGATCAGTACATTCAGACAGCTGTTTCAGACTCCATCATTTCCCAACAGTAAACTGAGCCCTGCCTCTCTCACCACTGATATATTTACCTGAAAAACAACAGGAAACTGTTATTTGTAAGTATAAACCTTCTCTCTCTCTTTGTGGTTTTATATTCCTCTCACTCTCAGCTCCATTAGACACCAGGCTTCCCATTTGTAAACATGTCCGATCTACTTTAGATTCAGTTATAAAGCACAAAGTTTGAAATGGAGCATTAATCACTGTATCAAACAAGGCAAGAGAGGAGGTCCGTGTGAGTGCGTGCATCACACTTCCATTCACCACTTAATTTAAGTGCCTTCATCCATTATCCCCCAGCTTTGCTTCACTGGACAGATCTGGTCTTTAAAGTTAGTTACTTTATCTAAACTTTAAAGAAAGATGGATGTGAGTACAGGACACAATATCATGATTTAATTTCCTCTTATTCCATAAGATGAAAGGTCAGTTCAGGACATGCTTCACTCAGTAGAAAAAGAAAGCGGCATACAATGGCTCCAAATGGTATTAGGCCAATTAAATGGCCCCTAAAAATGCATGAATGTCATTACATTAGATTATTTTAAAGAAAGACAGCAAAAACACACTTCTCTGGCAACATATTTTCAGTCAGGATATTAAAAATGTTATTTATCAGTGTATATTAAATAAGTATATATAAAATATAAGTATATATAAAATACATTTTTATTGCGAAAAAAATAATATATATCGCGATATGTATATTAATATATATTAATGGTTCATACATTTTTTTTTTTAGTGTCAACATGTATATACAGTATGCAGTGTTGGGGTAACGCATTACAAGTAACTTATGAAACTTACTATTTTAAAGTAACAAGTAAAGTAACGCATTACTTTTAAATTTACCAAAAAAAAAAAAAAAAATCTGAGTTACTTTTTCAAATAAGTAACACAAGTTACTTTGTTTTCCCATTTATTGACCTTTGTACAGGCATGAATTTGAATTTCCTTCAGCCTGAGGCTTATTCATTTCACTTTTGGTGTGAAAGGGCCTTTACATTTCCCAAAAATAGAATTTGTTTTCTTTTTTATTAAAAAGTAAGCATGCAAGCCCAGCTCAGGTGAGAAAAAGTAACGCAAAAGTAACCTAATGGATTACTTTCCATAAAAAGTAACTAAGTAACGCAATATTGTAATGCATTACTTTTAAAAGTAACTTTCCCCAACACTGTATACTCTATGTACAGACAACGACTGACAAGGATATATATAAAATGCCCAGATTCCTTTATTTAGAGCTTTACATATCAAATTGTTTTCCAGCTTTGATTTGCATCAAAGTTTTAAATTGGATTAGTTGTGACAGAACTGCTAAATTCATGTCTGCAAAAAGCCGAAAAGCCTTTTGTTTCAAATATATTTCTTTCATATTATCATTCGGCAGTTAAAATGAGAGGTTTGCAGATGCATTTCACAGTCCATCTGTGGAGCCATAAACTTTCCAGGCTTGATGAATCTGATTCAACCAATAATCATCTCATCAGCATCTTCTCCAGTGGTTTATAATGAAATGAAATTGCATTTCAACGGATCATTATGTAACTGTCACACTGAGTGATGCAGCTAATGATCAGTTACACACTAATGCTGCTGTATTCTCAGTGGATCCACTTTATCTTCTCGTCTACCACACATGCGGTGAGAAACACGCACATACATGATTTCTTTAAAAGTGTTTTAATGGCTAACCTTGATCAGGCAGGCATTGGATACCACTTGCTTTGAGTCCACGATGTCCACCAGTGGTTCTTTCATAGCTACATTCCTGATGCAGGTCATGTCAAAACCATAAACGTTCTCCCACCCTGCTCAAACATAGAAACATTTGATTTTTGATAAAGAGCATGGTTAAGGCCTAGAAAATACTCTATACGAATGTAAAGATAAGCACTTTATTTCATGTCTCAAAATAGTTCAAGAAATATGCACTGTAGAAGGTATATTACATCTTGAGTATATTTGGTCTTACTATATTGGCAGATTTTTCCCTCATTTGTTTTTAACTTGATTATGCGTAAAAAGTGAAAAAAAATTCTGGTGGAGTAAGACAAAATACACTTATATTCAAGATACAATCAATGAAAACAATTCTTAAAATCTTATGCTGTGTAAATTTATCCTGTTTTATGGATTTTTAGACATTTTAACTGAAAGATACACAAACATACTTAATAAAATGATCTGTAAACTTGTGGACATGACTGTATTTGGACATATATTTGGACTGTGGACAGTGTATTTGGACTGTATATGCGCGCTTGCTTTTCACTTTCGCTTTTAAATTCATTGTCACTCGTACTTTGTGTACAGGGAGCAGCGGTACTGACCACACATTTTACAAAATAAGATATTTGTCAATGACACTCAAGATCTGTTGTGCACCAAATCCTCCGCCATCGTCTTGTCAGTCATCTCACGTGATAAGTGAGTACTGATTCTGCTGCACTGCGCATGGAGCAGAGCAGACACTTTCAATTTATAATTGTAGCATAATGTACATTGTCCAACTGAACTTAATGGTTTTTATTTCTATAAAAAAAAGCAACACAACAATAGGGGTGGTGCTGCGGTGGGTAATGATTACAAGTAATGTAATCGGTGGAACACAGTCGAACACTGTGTAACACCAATAACAGACTACCGCAGCAAGCCTAGTGTGTGTGTATTAGGACTTACAGTGAATTTTAAAGTCCTTGTACTGCCTGTCTTCAATGGCCACCACATAGAGAGCAGCCCTGTCTGGGAACATTAGACCTCCTGGTTTCTAAAGATGAAGAGCACAGAGTCTATGTTCACTCTAGAGACATTGGCTGTACCCACACACACAATATACTTCCTGTACTACACACAGACACACACACACACACACATAAACACTGACCAGCCACTTATCTCTGGCGTAGATGACTGTGTTCAGCATGGACTCATAAAAAAGGCAGTAGCCCATCCACTCCGAGATGATAATGTCCACCTGATCTACCGGCAGCTCCGTCTCTTCCACTTTCCCTTTAAAGATGGTTATAACTGGAACACACAGACAAATAAGGCCATGGAAATGCTTGACATATTCCTTCTACTCTTTGAATTTTTAAGGCCAGTTAAAAGATATGGGTCAAAACGTGTGTGTGTGTGTGTGTGTGTGTGTTCTTGTATATATGGTTTATGAGGACACAAATGTGTATAATAACATGGGTATTACAATGCACTTCCTGTGTCCTCGTAAACCAAATGGCTTAAAAAAACATACTAAACGGTATTTTTTTGAAATTCAAAAAATGCAGACAGTTCCCTGTGATGGGTAGGTTTAGGGGCAGGGGTAGTGTAGGGGGATAGAATATACAGTTTGTACAGTATAAAAACCATTACGTCTATGGAGAGTCCCCGTAAACCATTTATACAAGTATGTGTGTGTGTGTGTGTGTGTGTGTGTGTGAGTGTGTGAGAGAGAGAGAGAGAGAGAGAGAGAGATAGAGAGAGAGAGAGAGAGAGAGAGAGACTCCAGCTGAAAATGCAAAACATCAGCTTTTGTTAAACTTCCATGAAGAGATACTGCAGTACTAGCTAATTGAAAGAGCCATAACCTGTTAGCAATGTGTTGTTTTCTTGCTAACCGCAGGCTAACTGAAAAGAATCGCTTTGGGTTTAGGATAGGATTCTATTTGTAATATTTGGTAACACTTTCATTTAAGGTGACATAGTTACATGTTACTACATGTACTTACTATAGTAATAACAGTAAATTATGCATAATTACAAGTAAGTAACCATAACCGTAACTCTATAGCAAGTACATGTACTTAATTAATATTACTCAGTACGTATCTGAGTAAGTACAATCTAACTACATAACCTTAAAGTGTAACCTAATATTTTTAACAAATAAATTTAGCGTTGAATTTAAAAGTCAAAGAATCCTGAAAAAAGTATGTTTCTAAAAAAAAAAAAAAAAAAAAGCAGCACAACTGTTTTCAACTGTGATTAAATCCGAAAAGTTGTATTAAACTATATATTAAAATAGAAAAGTTAGTTTTCAAATAGTAATAATATATTCACAATAGTACTGTTTTTAATGTATTTTTGGCATGGCGATGAGCATAAGAGGCTTCTTTTAAAAACCCCAAACTCTTACCAACCCCAAACTTTTGAAAAGTAGTTTTTACTGGAAAATCATTTTTTAAAAAAATACTGATTAACATGTCTTTTTGTGAAGACAGTGTCCTAGTCATTTTATCATTGACAAAGCAGAATATTTGCAATTTAAATTCTCTCTTAATATTCAGATTACTGCAGAGGTTTTAAATTATGTATATTTAGGAGGCTGAATAGAAGAAAGCTCGACAACCACTCTTTATCCTATCAGTGTCTCATCCTATTTGTCATTCTGCTTTTCTCACATACCCACACAAGCCAGCCAACTACACAGCAAACACACCGAATCACAAACACACCGAAACACACAGCAAACACGTATCGAATGTGCTTACCGCTGTCCAGATGATTGGCCTTGATGATTTTCTCAGAGTATTCTGATATACTTGAGCATTCAATCTGAGGAATGAAGAAAACATAGAACAATGTAAAAATGTAAACTTACAGTGGTTATTCCCTGTTGTCTTGTGCTTCTTAGACACCAGCACAGAAATTCATGGTTGGTTAGGTGCTGGTTTAACTAATAGACAGCGTTTGACCTTCTCTATCCTTATATCCTCTTTCAGAAAAGCCATAGCCTTATAGAAACACTGTGATTTGCTTAATGTTAAAATACTTGATTCCTAGTGTGATTGGCTCATAATTATTACTAAGCAAACTTAGAAAAGTATAATTTCTAAAAATGCATAAAAAACGTTTGCGCTCAATAGAGTCAGATAATTTTTTTATCCCATAAGAAGACATGCGCATAAGCAATGGAAACACAATAAATCCTTTGATGCGAAAAAAAAAAAAAAAAAAAAACATGACTTTGCCTCAAAAGAGGATGTGATTGGATAACTGGACTAACCAGAGGATCGGTTTCATTGCACAGCATCTTAAATGTTGTTTTAGTTATTCTGAAATGCCTGAGCCAAAGTCTGTCATAAAAATGATTTGATATAATGACCTCCCAGAACTGTCTCACATGATTGCATTAAGGTACATTACATATCTTTTTTTCTTTGGCTTTTAATACAATTTGATGTTTTTATGTTTAGCAATTTTTTTTGATGAATAGTTAAAAAGAACAACATTTATTTGAAATAAAAATCTTTTGTTTATAAAAGTCTTTACTGTCACTTTTGATTAATTTAACGCACCCTTTCCAAAACAGGCCGTGTCTTTCCCCTTAGTCTCTCAACATAGAGAGCTTGATGATTCTTGCAACTTGCAGACCTGCCTATTAGACATATTCCTCTGATCAGCCCCCAGCCACCTAAAGAGCATTATTTAGCATTTACAAACAGTCCAGATTCCTGTCCCGTTGTCAGACAGAAATATATTTAAACAAGCACGCACAGTAACGGGGCTGTCAGTGGCCCGAGGCTAAAGGGAAGAGGAGAGATTAAGTAGGAAGCTGCCAGCAGTATAAGTGAGAGGTTCATTCCTGACAGCACAGATCCTTCTGCCTCATGACGTCCCTTGTGTTTTCCCAGCAATCGTTAGTGTCCATAGCCATCGCCGTCAACTTGAGAGTTGAGGAGGAGTCAGTCAGTCAGTCACGTGGAGTCAGTCAGCATCGCTTCAACTGACAAACCCTCAGAACCCTCACTTTCTCCTACATTGCAGCCCCACCTGTTTCTGGAAAAGTTTCACGTACTGCAGTGGGTCAGCAGCCTTGAGTTTAAAAGTAATCAGAGAAGCCCATAACACAGTCAGCACATTTCCACTCTCAGAAGAAAAGCTCTTGATGTACATGATCAAGACGAGAGGAAAGTGCCTGGACTTGAGCTGCAGTAAACAGAGATCAAGGGCAAAACTTTGCAAACATGACAAGTTTAAATATTAAAGATGATTTTATCTGATGATTTTGTTTTCATTCACAGTTTGGGTGAATGATTATTAATACATGCTTTAGATGTTTATTTGGAAGTATTTTGCTAAGCATTAATGGACTTTTCCTGGTTCATTGCATGACTGCAGAATTGTATGTTAACATGAGAAGATAGCTTAAGTTAACCAATATCCTCCTGTCATGACAAAGTTAAGCTAATAAACCCATGGCATAACGTGTATGGACATAACAAAGGGACTGTTTCCAATGAAATCATGCTGGTAACACATAACCAGGAGTTCATCTGCCTAAAACAGCAGTTAAAAACTGCTAAAAGGATGATTTAGAAAACTTTACTTTATGTATTTTTGACATTTATAATAAACATTTATTATATTGGTTATTATAAAACAGTTAGTTCCTGTCCTTGATTCTGATATCACTACACAACACCCTTAGCAACCACTCTTAGCAACGTAAACTGTTTGTTCTCAATTGATATTGTTCATTGAAGCTTACTGTATTATGTAGAAGAGTATTGTGAGAAAGAGATCGAGTTTATTACCTGCATTCAGATTTAGCATTTTCCTTCAGGTCAGTCCTATGTTCATAATAAAACATCTGTTTAAATGTCCGATGTATTATCTTGTCCTTTTAATAGTTTAGGGGTTTTCCCGTGACTGACAGCGCTAGTCAAAGCATTTCTCAGTTGCGTCTTGTTCCGTGTTCACAACAATTCAGTCTTTTCAAAGTAAAAGTCTTCGCTATTGACTGACTCACTCATAAAGACAATCTTTGCCGCCATCTAACGTTGCTGTTCACGGTCAGGGACTATTTTTTAAATTTTATTTTTTAATATTTTTATTGTGTGGTAACCGTTTTATAAAAGCAATAAGGTACTCGAGGCTAGTGCTGTATCGTGAATAAGTCACAGCTGAAGGGCCGTGACTTATTCACGATACAGCACAGCCTTGAGTACCTTATTGCTTAATTAATAAATGTTCACCTTTTGATTATTATTGTTGCCTCTAGTAATTATGTGTCTGATTTTTAATTCCCAACCTATTTTGGGTTCATTTTAAGCCAGCCATATAGTAATTCTTAAACAATAGTTGGGTTAAATAAAACTGCCCAGCACGTTGGTCAAACATTTAACCCAACCGCTGGGTTTGTCCATTTTCAACCCAATCGCTTTTTTTAGCATTTTTTAGAGTGTAAAGTTAGAGATTTGTTCTTCTGGTGTGTAACTCATTCTGCTTCATTTGAGCTGTGGACATGTATGATTTTTGCCTGGCAGATGGTAAAATGAGCGAAAAAATTCAAAAAACTTCAAATTAAACAGGAACAAGAATAATATATTCACCTTATTTTTCAATGAGGAAGTAAGGCATTTCCTGTGAATGTGCGAGACTTTTGATTCATTAGCCGCTATATGGTAATAAGCAAGAAGAATAACAGAGTGCAGTGAACTGTAAAACTATTTGCGCTATGAAACAGTGTGTTTATGATTATGATAATACATTTAAATAATATGATTCGGCTACACAATCCAGCTGACACCGAAAGCAAAAATGGCCATAGCTGCTCTTACATTGAAAATAAGGTGGATATAAATATCAGAATGCCATGCAGAATACCCTAATACTGTGGCAGCCAATTTTGCATGGGCAAGTACCAGAAAATGTAAAAATCTAATTTATATTCTGCATTGAGCAAGTGTTTTTCGTTTGCGATGAGCACTGTAACATAGACACTGAGGAGAGTTTGTGCTCTCTGGCATTTAAATATGATGAAGCCATTCAGAGAATTGTTCATTATCACAGTGCAACTGGATAAGAGCAGCGAGGTGCAAATCACATCAACTCAATTACAGCAGAGACCGCAACTCAGACAGACACCAACACACGGCTAGGCTTTCCGAAGTAGTTTCGTACTCTTCTGAAAACTGAGAAAAGCTCGTGAACATTCTGTCCCAAGAGGATGGTGGGAAACATAAAATCAAGTTTTTCTTTCTGTTCATACTCTAACTTGGCTTAACAAGCTCTGGCTTTAGTTCTCAAAGAGAAAGTGCAAAACAAGCACCACATGGTTAATGTGGCCCTTCTGACCTTTACAGCTTTCTTTGGTGTGCCTTTTTCTCAGATTTATCCGAAGAGCCAATTACCACAGCCTCACAATGTAGTGTGTTAGAGCCTGATATATCAGCACGGCCAGTAAAGCCTGGCCACTAAAAACCTTCACTAACCACTGGGGAGGAATGCATTAAGGGGGAGAGGTCTGAAATGGACAGGTCAGGAAGCGAGAAAGCGAAATGGAATGAAATCGGGGAATTGCAAGACAGAAAAACAGAAGGGGTCCCTTATATAAAAAAAAAAGTATTATGATGGTGTCATGGTATACAGTAGTGATGGTATCACATGGATCACAATCTGATTGTACTTTGATTATATATATCAAGTCAAGTCGCATATATATTTATATAGCACTTTATACCATACATATTGCTTCAATGCAGCTTCACATTAATAAACAGGAAAATATGTGTTAATGTTGTAAAATTCATCAGTTATGAAACCAACTGAATTTCAGTTGTAAAGCAGATCTACAGAAGATAGTAGTGATATTATTCAGCTCAATTTAGTTCAATGTTGTTTTCGATTCAGCTCAGTAACTCTGTTGCAAAGTTAAATTATGAAACACGTTAAATTCAGCTATAAGCAGCTCTACAGAAGACAATATCATTATTCAGCTCAAGTCAGTTCAATGTTGATTCAATTCAGTTCAATAACAGTGTCTATATACAGTCAAACCAAAATTATTCAGACATTTTTTATATTTTTGATATATTTTTACTAGTGGGTGCAGGACACTATAGTTCATTTATGTAAGTGAGGATAGCAAAATAAAGTAAATTGTGACATATTATACCCTAAAATTCTTTATACAGTGGACTACCAGTAAAACTGATAAAAAATTTGGAACAAACATTATTCAGACACTTTGACCTGACCATGTTTTGCTTAAGTGTTATGTGACATAATTAATATATTTTTTTTCTGATACAGTTTAACTCTGAGATCTTGTCATATTTTATTACCATTTCTTTTTACTATAGTGAATAAACTGTAATAATGAATGAAATGTTAAAGGTGTCTGAATAAATTTTGGTTTGACTATATATATATATATTCATATTCAGACATTCCTCTTCCTGAACAGTGGCCAGAGGGTGGAAGAAAATGTTTTCTGACTTGCTCCTCCAAAATACCCCAAATAACTGTACTCCAAAATTCTGTCACAAGTCTTGCTGTATAGGCCTACTGGTGCATTATCATCCTGACACACTATACCACCTTCAGGGTGCAATGTTTGAACCATTAGGTACACATGGTCCACCAGAATGGTTCGCTAGTCCTTGGCAGTGATGCGCCCATCAAGCACAGTAGGGAATGCTGTGATATTGTAGCCCAAATAATCACTGATACACCCCCGTGCTTTGATGTGGTTCGTCCTACGTAGTGGTATGCCGACATTAGCCTGGATATCAGAGCTCTCCATACACCATAAAGACTTGCTGTACTGGTCACAGGTGAGTCAGTGAGATGTGCACCAACAATTTGTCCTCTTTTGAACTCTGATATGTCTCCCATTATGTTGTGTGGATTGCAATATTTTATGTACAGCTGTGTTATTGCACTGCTAATTCAACCTTCACACTCTGCTCTTACTGATATATACTGTATATATCATATATGATATATATATATATATATCACACCCAACAAATCACACCCTGTATGTCTTAACAAAGATGGCAATATGTTCTTATAACTCATACTATGTGATGTTTGTTTTTTTTTTGTTTTGTTTTTTTAAATATAAAAATGCAGAAAGTTTTCAGTAATAGGTAGGTTTAGGGTTAGGGAATAGAATATACACTTTGTACAGTGTAAAATCATTATGTCTATGGAATGTTCCCATAAAACATGAAAACCCCATACAAATGAATTTGGCATCACAACAATGTTCATTATGAAAAAATAATATTAATTTTTAAAATGTCATTCAACAGTGTTATTAAATTATTAATATTTTTAAAGCCAAATTGAAGTTGTAATTGAACTATTGATACTGATTTTTATTGTAAAGCTGCTTTGAAGCAAGTACTTTAAGTATGGTATAAATATTGCTATATAAATAAAATATTGGGTGATATATAATAAATATTGAATGATTAATGAATGATAAGGTGTATATACATGTATATTTGAGATAAAATGCAATAATTTTTAATAAACGATTCATTAGTTTGTTATGGCCTTTAAACAGACTATTTTTTTGTTTTGAACTGGTTTGAACTTTATGATCCTTACTATGAAATAAGTAGGTGGTAATATGACATCATATTTCCCTACAAAAGAGGATTATTCGCTTACACCTTCAAAAGCTCTTGGTGCGACTGCCACACATGATGCTATTTTGGGCTCTGTGGATCGTTCCAGCAGGGTAGGAGGCTACAGGCTCATGCGGTTTTAGGCATAAGGAGGGCCGCCCTCTTACCCCATACACGTGCTTGGCTCCGGCCTTGGCAGCAAACATGGAGAGGATGCCAGTACCACTCCCCACGTCCAGCACGATCTTGTCCTTGAAGATGTGTTTGTTATGGTACATGGAGTTCCTGTATGTCAACGTCCTCACTTCATCCTTTAGCATTTCCTGTACATCGATGCATGCACAAAAAACTTTACTGTTTTGTAACATGATTGTTTTCTTGGATCTTGGTGAGCTGTCTACCTAGACAACGTTTGAAAACGTTTCTGTAACAGAAAAGTACCATGGTTGTTTGGTCACGATACCATGGTTTATTGTACTTTTGAGTGCCATTTAAATACAATGGTATATTGATTTGGTAATCACACAGAACAGCATGTTTTTGATAGGTCTTTTTTGTAAAGGGTATCTAAAATGCTGTTTAGGTAGGCAGCTCACTTTGTATTGAAACACAGCCTCCTATATCATACTAAATGAGTCATAAAAGTCTGATGTATCAAATATGTTACTCAACAAAAAACACATGCAAACTTTTATATATTTTTTGTCTGAAAATTCAATGAACTGTTCCATTTAATTAAAAAAAGATTTTTCTTTTGTATTTTATGACTTATTTTCTGATCATTTCATATTTCAGGATTTACAGGGTTAATAAAGCAATGTGGTAATTAAATCTAATCAATAAAAATTCCAGTAATCTGCCTATAGATAGGTGGCGCTTTTGGGAATTATAGATGCGTTTGAAAATGCCTACACTAACAAAGCATCATGGTATTGTCTTGGTGTTTTGGACATACTTTTTTGAAGTACTTATAAATATGGTATATTAATACAGTAATCATTCTCTACCATGGTTATCATTAGCATTATTGTACAAACATAAAATAAGACGTGAATCTCTGACCAGTGAGAACATAAAAAAACTTGCTGTCACCATTACAGCATGTCTCCTCAAATCTATGCAGCTTTTTTGGTGTACGCCTCTGTCACATTTAGATGAGAGAAGGGAAAAAAGATCTGACCTATATACTAAAAATGAGTCTGAACAAAATTAATCTTGCAGGTCTCGCCTGAACCTCCCGTTCTCTGCGCTCTCTCATCCTATAATTCAATGACACCCCCTCCCCGTCTCTCTCTCCTGCTCCATTTCTCTGCATACTCTGCATTATATATAACTCCCAGCATAAATCAAGATGACTGATGTTGATTACCATGAGTACTTGTATCCTACAGTACATCATATGTCTCAGCATCTATGTTAAATTCCAGCATCCGCTGCTCTGATGTGCTCATACCTCATGAATGCCGAAGTGGGCATACGAGTCAAAATAGTAATCCCTGGAGGTCATTTCCTCGGGGTTGAGGAACTTGGCCATCTTTCCTCTGCCGGGGCAGTTGGGTAAGTTGGCTGAGTGAGGGGTGTGAGGCGCATGGGATGGGTGCGTGGGCCGCTGGGCATGATGGACCGATGACACTGGTTTGGGAAGCGGAGAAGGCTGGACCGACTGGGATGGGGCGGCACTCAGGGGCTGTTGCTAAAAGGGACAAAGGGGGGTTCAACAGGTGAATCTGACTGAGAAATGTCTGGCTCAAAAAAAAAGAAAAAAAAGAGAAACTCATCACGGTAATGTGAAAAAATAATGATATACATTGGCACCAAAAATTATTTTGACACTTAAACCATCCTTAAAAATGTTTTAACGTTGAATTATATAACAAAATATCTAACTAAGAGATACAGGCACATAATGCAAAAAGAAAAAAAAGTGAAATGATAAAACAATAGATATACTGGGTTAGTTCACCCAAAAAATGAAAATTCTGTCATTAATTACTCACCCTCATGTCATTCCAAACCCGTAAGACTTTGTTCATTTTCGGAACACAAATGAAGATATTTTTAATAAAATCTGAGCGATTTCTGTCCCTCCATTGACAGCTACGCAAATACTTTGACGCTTCAAAAAGTTCAAAAAGATTGTGAAACTAATCCATATGAATTGAGGGGTTTAGTCCAAATTTTCTGAAGAGACACGATCGCTTTATACGCTGAACAGATTTAATTTAGGCTTTTATTCACATATAAACATTCATCAACGCACACATCAGTTATGGTAAACGGAAACTCAAGCATGTTTGCTTGACACGTGCGAGAACCAATGAGGTTCATTCTTGTGTGTTACGCGGCACGTTTGAGCTTCCGCAAAAGGTTTGTTCTCACGCGTCAAGCAGGTTTGGTTGAGCTTCTGTTTATGCTTACATGTTTGGAACGACATGAGGGTGAGTAAATGATGACAGAATTTTCATTTTTGGGTGAACTAACCCTTTAAGACAAAAGTATTTGGACACCTTCTGATTGTCAAACGTTCTGGGACATCTGTGTAAACTTGAGGGAACTGTGAATAGGTCTAACGTCCTTTTTATTTTGCATATGCCGTTTCTATTGCAATAACATTCAGATATTTGTTCAGAAAAGCATCTTAATACTTCTTGGAGTGACTGTATTATTTAAATTGAATGTATTTATAGATTATTCGTTACGTATGTTACATTTTTATTTTAATTATTTTAATTGACTAATTTGTAATGTTTTAATAAATGTATTTTGATAAATAACATGAATTATAATTGATGCCCTTTAGGGATGAGCTTAAATAAAGTCACAATGCAAAAACAAATCATAATGGTCCTAAATCAGGCTTTTAATTATTTTGTTTCTGCATCAAACACAGAAGAATGATGAACTCACATTTAATAAACACCAGCAAAAAACTTCAACACAGACAATAAATAAAAGATAAGTGAGGGTCTAAATACACAGTGGCTGATGAGGAACAGGTGAGACACTAATCAGTGAAACAATGAATCACTATGACAACCAAGGAAACATAAACTAAACAGGAAAAGGGAAACTAGACAGAACAGAAAGAACTTCAGACTAAGAGTCCCAACTCACACAGACCAAAACAGTGACAGTTTTGGGGTGAAATATGACCTGGACATTTATTGGGGAGATTACCCAAACTGTAACAGGTTAATGTGGTATTAATGATCCTTCAAAAAGTGAAATGAACAGTGACACTGCATTCAGTGCTATTTAAAAATGGTCACGAGTCAGGACAGGAGAGCCTTTCCAAGAATGTCTAGCATTTATCTGTCTGAGACCTGGCAGAAGTGGTTTGTGCCTTAAGAGCAAAGGGAGCGCAGGACAGTTAAATTGCCGTGGAAAGGATTTAAGACAAGTTTTACATATGGTGAGCCTCTCAGACTCTGATTAGCGCTTCTACGTCCTGCAGAGAAGCTTGGCCCTTCCTCAACGAAAAATACTAATGAACCATCATCCCACATACAGTAAACAGGCCATTTGAGCCACTGGAAGCTTTGACACACACATAAAACACAGTTCTCTTTAGAATATATATAGAAATATATAATTTTCAATATATTTTATATTAATTTATGTATTTATTATATAATATAATAAAAAACAATATATTATTAAACCAAATATAACATTTTAATATTTAAATATTAATTAAATTATAAATTATATGTTTTATTTAATTAGTGGTCCTGACCCATAAGGAGTTGGTGGCCCCTGGCTCTGTAAACTTTGAAACCCCCTGATCTAGAACACTTTTGCACTTTAAAGAAGCACAAAACTCTTAATGTTTAGAGCTAATATCCTACATATCTCATATACTGTTTTGCAATTTTGTGATAGTAAAGATATGTGCATGTCTTTGTAGCATAAGTGTGCTATGTACCGACAAATTCTGTATGTGTGTGTGCAGCCTTTCAGCTTAGGGGATTTAATATAATGAGTGTCAGCAGAGGGGAAGAGCAGCTGTATCAAGAGGCATAAAGGTGTTCGGATTGCATCTATTAGAAAGACGGGAGGGGGGAACACATGTCCTTGCCCCTCCAGTCAGCTAACAAATCTCATTTCACATTCTATTTTTAACCTCAACAAATGGCACATTTCGGCAACGTTCCACCTTTCAACCATGCTCTTGAGAACTCTAATAGTTTTTTTCGTGACGTAACTGGATTGATGTGTGTAAGGGGGAAATAGGTGCTCTTGGGATCCTTTCACAAATAGAAGTGCCATAGCTTTTCTCTGGTGTTAGTTTATGACAGGGAACAACCTAAGAGTTTAAGAGTTGTTTTGCATTGCATATCTAAATCATTAATGTGTTCAGAACAGCTCTTATGAATTTTGCAGATTTATGGGCAGCCCTCTCTACTTTGGCTGGGCATCGTGTAAAAAAAGTTGCAACTGCCAGTGTGCATTTCAGAGCTAAGTGGTGTATTCTCAAGGAAGAACCACAACTGTAAGCTTTATACTTTTGAAACCCACTGCAGACCTTGAAGAGCACAACAATTGAAAGGCTCTATTGAAAGGCTGTAAAACCTCTCAAATGACTGCATTCAAGTTTATAGCCATTCAAGAACATTGAGATGCAGATATTGTCAATTACTTAAAGAGATACACTTTTAAAAATGTTCCAAAAAGGTGTATTTGCAGCAAAAACTGCAAACTTACTTACTCTTACTCTTATAAAGAACCTTTTGTGCAATGGAAAGATTCCATGGATGTTAACCCTTTATGACTGTGTCTCTCTTTAAGAGCCAATAAAAACTGAAACCAAGTAAGTAGCACAATAATTCTTTTTGCATACACATTCAGATCATGCCTCCAACATGCTCCTGTTGCGTTGTTTTCACCATCTATGAGTCTGCACAAATTGAGTTTACAACAAAAACAACCACAGGCGCTAACTAAAAACAAATATGTAGATTTCACGTGGTGTTTTTGCTCATAACTTAAAGAAAAATGCACAGATCATAGATCATGCACATCACCATTTACAGCAGATTCTTATGATTAACACTTAGAAGTCGGGAAACGCGCCGGCGCGTTTTGCTGGATTTTTTTCACATAGCAGCAAAATCAACTTAAAATACTCCGTCATTTTTTGTAATAGAGACAGAAGTAATATATCAACTGAAACTATAGAATGTCTTCTTTTATTTGTGTACACTCAGAGTAAAAACAAAATGTTGTGCTTTTTGCAAAATAAAGAAAACTAACATGATGTGTGATCTGTCGTCTCCCTCTGAACGAAGTCCATTCTGATACTTCTCAGAAAATGAACTGTAACTTAGTGAATACTAATCACACAAAAATGAGACATATGTCTAAAGAAACGTTGAAATGTCAGGTTTTAAATTGTGTAAGTCAAATTGAAAACAAATATTCTCTGTTTATGTAATCTGTATGAAAAGAGAGACATGTCAGACGTTGGCGACTCAGCTCATTATCCACTAATTCGGCCACGCCCATGAAGCGAGAGCGCTATTCAAACACAAATTCTGAGGCGATACATGCAACAGAGTGAACGCCCACGTCAACTCGGAAAAATGCCTCAAGCTTGGTCAGTTTCATGTAGGCTACTTTTCATCGTTTTGAGATGCGGTGAAGAATAATTCTAAAAGGATTTACCTCAGTGGAAGAGCTGGTTTCACTTTCATTTCAAGGATCAACTAGATCAAGCCAATTATTGTGAATGGTAAGTTTTTTTTATTCTTTAGTTCTTTATTCTAATTGCGATATAGTGTCTATGAATATTAAACCACAAAAAGACTGTTTAAATATGAATCCTGCAAGTTTTGTGTGTCTCAGTGTGAATTAATGGGGCAGATCGACAGGCGGTTTCGTTTACTACACATAACTTACATTAGTAAATTGCCATGGCTATTCCCAAACTATATTGCTATACTGAGATGAGTGAAATTGACTGAAATACGTAATAAATACTGAAATAAAATGTGTTAGCAATTTATTAAACTGCACATTAACATTTAGGCTCTATAATATAACAAATATAATATATGAAATGCCATAGAGGTAATATGAATGTAGATGCCTTGCATCACAGAAATACATTATATTTTAAAGTATATTAAAATAGAAAACCATTATTTTAAATTGTAATAATATTTCACAGTATTGCTGTTTTTTATCTGTATTTTTGATCAAATAAATGCAGGCTTGATGAGCATGAGACTTTCAAAAACATTATAAATAGTAATGTGTCCAATCTTTTGACTGGTACTGTAATTTAAAATATAGGCCTATACAAAATTTTCTTCACATGATATGCAATAATACGTGCATGCATGAGATCACAAAAATCATGTTTTCTGTTAAGAGTGGACATTATATTAAAGTTAATACAATAGCTGATATGATCCTGTTATCAGCATGCTCACAGAGGGTTTTTTTATCTCACAGATTTGAGAATTATATTGGTCCACACTGGACTGCATGCATATTTTTTAACATTTTTTTTTCTTCTTTTTTTTTCCTCCATTGCAGAAACACCAAATGCCAGGTATGTGATGTTCACATATATCTTTGAACAGGATTTATTTCCAGGTATAAATGTGTCTTTGACTCTCATTTATATAGTTAACTATATTTTAAATAAACTTCAAACAAAAAAATTATATATTTCTTTTGTCATTGCATTCTTTCTTAGTTCACTCAGTCACATTCCTGACTGAATGGCTCATTATGTGGCTCATTAGGGGCAGGGTCTTAATCTAATTAAAACTAATTAAAACATTATACCTTTTTACACATGAGCTTAAAGGCCTTAAAATGCTTGAACCCCGATAACTGCTGCTCGCAGCTATATTTCTTTTTTGTCTGTTCAGTAAAAGTTAATGAGGTCCAACGTTGTTTTGATCCCATTTGGCTTTCATTGTGCGGACAAAAACATTCTTCAGAATATCTTCTTTTGTGTTCTGTAGTATAAAAAAGTCATGCAGGTTTGGAATGACGTGAAGGTGAGAAAATTATGACAAAATTATCATATTTTAGTGAACTTTTCTTTTAAAAGCCTAACTTACTCTAAACTCACACCACTTCCATCTACTCTCTGTGGAACCCTATTTGACAGACTAACAGCCCTAGTGCAGAGCAGTCTTCAGCGTCTGCTATTTTGGGAGAGGTTTCAGAGGTCAGGCAGCATCTATCAGAAGGTTTTAAAGATCCCTTGACATTATATGGTGGCCTACTGCTGCGCTGAACTTTGTGAGGAACTTTTAACAACAGCTTCCTTTTATACGCCCCTTTTCTTCATCCTTTAAAGAACATGGATTAGATTTCATGCTTCCATAACTATGTCAATACATTCCAGCTGGCTAATCCCTCATTGAGGATTGCATTAAGTTCAAGGGCACTAATGAAACTGGAATTCATCAAAGAGTTTTGCTCAATGGCAGCACTGATTGCAATAGAGTCAAAGTTCTTTTAATAAACAAGGAGATAATTCAGGAGAAAAACAGCAAGGAAACTACATTAACATAAACAAGACTGAACAAAGAACTGAGAGGATCTTAGGGCTTAAATACACAAAGTGAGGTAATCAACTGGAGCAGAAACAGGTGAGTGATAAATCAGAAACCATGGAAACTAATAACGACCAGGAACAGGGAAAACGGGAACAGAGAAAAATGAAACTAGGGCTGGAACGCATCGTAAATTAGCCGATTTGTGTGGAATGCATCAATTTGTCACGCTATTTATGTTCCCCAATGATGGCGGCTCCCAGGCATGCTGAAAATCAGCCACTATTACAAAAATATTGAGCCCAATCTAAAGTGTGGAAATTTTTTTAAAGAGAGACAGAATAAAATGCTGTTCTGCACGCTTGTTAAAAAAATGGCAGCACAACTTCTATGCAGGAGCATCTGAAAAGAAAGAAAACCTGGGGCTCTCTTACTTCAAAACGACAAGACAGCAGCATAAGTATTTGGACTATTACAGTGAAATTTTACAGAGCACTAGAATATGGTTGTCAGTCTCATATTTTTTGTGCTTAATATGGCTGCGTTCATACAGCATTCTGCTTTTTACGAGCTACCATGGCTGTGAGGCACACGGCTCAAACACATCTGTCTGCATCTGGTTACAAAGCATTTAATATTTAATATAATTTATTATTTATCAGTAAATTAACCAAAGGATTAATCAACTATTCAGAAAAAAAAAAATTAACAGATTAACCGCAAAGAAAAAAATAATTGATTATTTGATTATTCAATTAAATGAAAAAAAAAAATTGATTAATCAACTAAAAAAAAAATAATAATTTGTTCCAGCCCTAAACAAAACCAAAACACAATGAAACTAAACAGACTTAAACATAACCCTGACAGTAACCTTTCCATCCCATGATTGTTTCCACGCCTTTGTAGTCCTGCGATTTAAACCATGTGGATGATGACTCAGATGTTTAGCTTTCTGCCCTACTGTAAACGGGCTTCATTGACATTCACTGCCCTCCACTAAAATTCTGGCTTCATGCTGTAATGGGACACTCAGGTCGAAGTGCTCACAAGAGTGGGCACAGAGCCAATTCCGATTTTAAGATGTCTTCCTCTATAACAACACAAAGTGATTCCAAAGCTTTGATACGATATTTCCTGGGCTTGTAAAATCTCAGTATCTCAACAATAAGGTTTTGAGTCAATAATACAAGTCCAGTTGAATAAATACTTGTTTTGGCTATCTATGTTGTTTTCACAAAAGTCAGTCTGTCTTAAAGGGGACCTATTATGCCCGTTTTACAAAAGTAATATAATTCTCAGGTGTCCCCAGAATGCGTCTTTGAAGTTTCAGCTCAAAATACCCCACAGATCATTTATTACACCATGGTGTAAATGCACATTTTTGAGTGGAAGGAAAAACATGCTGTTTTCATTCATGTATCTTTAAATGCAAATGAGCTGCTGCTCCCCACCCCACTTTCCAGAAGAGGGTGGAGCCTACAGCTTGTGCCTCGGATACTCTGCCAAAAATGAAAAAAACCTCTATTTGGTTTTAATTATCATCTCTGTCGCGGCCACGCTCACATGATATTGCAGTTCTTCATCATCATGAAAGTTATTATTTGCATGCTTTTTAAAGCCATAACAGTTTAAACTTCTGATATATGGTTTCTGTCCTCCTCCCCCCCCAAAAAAAACGACCCTATAGGTTGTTTTTTCAAGCACCATGCGCCCTCTAGCTGGCATAAAAATAATGACAGTGTCGTGTTACGTCTGTCCTCATAAAATCCGTCTGACTGTCGTTACCAATCAGAATGTGTGTTCATTTAAATGCAATGTGTGGACTTTTTACACGGTCCCTTACGGCGGGTATTTCCATTTAGCAAAACTTATTTTTTTATTAACGACTACACCTACCCCAACCCTAAACCTACCCTTAGTGATTTATAGTGCATATACACTTTATGAGCACATGCGTTCCCTGGGATCGAACCCACGATCGCATGATTGCATATTGTTGTATATTGCAATGCTCTACCAATTAAGCTACACGAACCCCCAAATATGACGCAGATAAAAGGGTACAATGCATTAAAATGAAAGTGTCCTGTTGTCGACAGAGGCACAACTTTAGTAAACGCTCCTTTGGGTCGTATTTCATGCATTAAAATGAAAGTGTCCTGTTGTTGATAGGGGCGCAACTTTAGTACACGCTCCTATGGGTCGTATTTCAGGGAAGTGACAAATGATCTATATGGGCGTATTGGTTGGAGGACATTTTGGTCCTGTGAGTATTAAACTAAGTTCTCTGTCACTCTTATTGCACTTAAACTGTCAAATACACACAAGGTTAGATCAAAAACACAAAGTTCACAAACACAGTCGGTTATGTCTGTGAATGTAAACAGCAAGTAAAGAAATCGCATGTGTTTATTAGATCTGTGTACTAAAGTGAAAGAAGCATAATAAACAGTAATTACTGCTGTATCTGCTGTTAATATGAACCAAACAACAAAAGAAAAACAGAAAATCACTCACTGCTCTTGAATAAATAACTTTTGTAGCTTTAATAAGAATACAATTCTTACTTGAATGCTGCTTTTAAATGGTCTAGCAAGGAGATAAACATGGCGGACTGCATATAGCTCACTCAGGGGAGGAGCTAAGCTAATAGGGCAGATTCTGTCGACAGTCATGGGCGGGGCTTCTCCCTACTCTTATGTAAGGGAAATCTGGAACCGCTCATTTGGAGATACTGTTTATGATTTATGGGGATTATGAAAAAAGAAGTGGGTGGATTTTTACCATTATAGGCTGGTTGTTTACACACACTGTGGACACCTGTGTTCAAACACCTTCTGAAAGTGAATTTTGCTTAATAGGTTCCCTTTAAATAAGGGCATCAATAAGTATGCGATACTGGGCTACATTCAGGCAATGTTCAACTATACAATGAAGGACAATTTTAACCAAAAGTTATGTCAGGTTTGTGCAAGTTGTCACATTTACATATCAGGGCAAAATGTCATGTATGTTGTAATTTTATACAATAAGTTACAATTTTCAGAACAGTTGTTTGATATTTTTGTGTTACCTTTTTCATTTATGTTGTTTCATGACTTAGCTAGGCTATTGTTTAAGTCCACAAATATTTTAATACTGACATAATATGGAAGATGTGTATGTGTGTGTGTGTGTGTGTGTGTGTGTGTGTGTTACTTAGGATTTTCACATTATTTAATCTGTGTATAATTAAGTTATTTCCCATTACTGCTGCTGCGCTCCTCGACGCAGGTGCAGCACCAAGGACAGCGACCAGACTCCGCAACCCGTGAACCAACGATCACAGAGCATTAGCAGCTTTGCTCAAGACACTAATTACGAATCAATCACTAATTAGTCATTTAGCTTACGCTTTATAAAAGTGTCTCACAGACAGTAGGCTACGCTTAGGCTAGCTATTACAGGAGCAGTCCCCCTGAAGCAGATTTGTGGTTAAGTGTCTTTTTCAATGGGTCAACCTTTGCAGAATTTAAACAACGGTACAACCTGTCGGTTACCAGCCCAGATCTTTAACCATTTTGTCCACCCAAAGCATCATTTAATTAAGCAACCGTTCTCGAACAGACCAAATTTGTCTATTGTAATCTACTTCCCTAATATCGCTCGTGAGTGTGTTTACAAACGTGTCATGTATATTTAAATATTTTACATCAGTATAAATGGCGTTTTCAAATAATGTATCAATAACCATACAAGTTAGCGTAGGTTAAGGCGCAAAATAAACACTTACGAACTTGTGAGGTAACCATAGCAAGAAACAGTAGGCTATGCAGCTGGAACGCTTTAGGACCAATATTGACAAAAAAACAGTCAATATTTGCCCTTTATTATAGGTTTAATTTTCAGAAAACGTTAGTGTTTTCCTTAAAAGATTGATTTGAGATGACCTGTGAACTGTGCAAGGGATTGAAAAAAAAATGTTGCGCGAGAGAAACCTCAACCGATTGAGCCGTGAAAAGCTACATATAGAAGTTGGTTTAAACACGCTGACAAGCTCAAAGCTATTATTCGTACACTGGAATAAAAACTCAAAACCTCAAACGCAGAGTTGCAAATATTGATCTACTAAGGCTTCATAACTTAAACTGATAACAATACATCGAATGTCTCGTTATTTGATCTGTTAATCCTCGCTTACCTCAGTGCTCTCCGTATCCGCCATTTTTCTCCTGAGGAGCAAACAGCGGGAGGAGTGTTTAATTCCCATAAGAGCCAAAGAGATCTGCTCCGGATCGTGCGATAAATGTATGATTAAAAAAAACCTCTTCAAAGTCTTTAGAAATCCTGTAGCCGTTTGCTTAATAACCTCAACCAAATCACAGAATGAATTTGAATCACGTTCCAGAAGATAAACGAGCCCTAAAACTTGTTGAAAGCCCTCCTGAATCCATAGTATAAAAGTTACCTACAGCAGTGATTCCCAAAGGAGCGCATGGCGAACTCTCCATATCGTGGGAAAAATATTATATAGCCTACTTATAAAAAGGCTCCCCATCGTTCCATGACTTGAGGAATATGAGATCAGCTGGTCAATAAAAGTGTTAATCATTCATGTCTCCATCCTTTGGATCTGGAATAAAGTCCCTAAGTAACCCTTTAAAGATCTTATGGAGATCCCTCGTGTGAAAATCGCTCTCTTTATTATAATAGGCTGTTTCAGTGAGGCATTTCTGCTGCTCTGAAATCGTTCGTCGATCACTGAAGAGATTCTCTCACGTATATAAAAGTGACTCAAAGACGTTGCTCCACGCTCCAAATCGGATCTTCGAAGATTTATGGTTCCTTTCAGAAAATAGCCAACGTTTAAAGTTCCTCTTATGAGATGCTGAAGGATCTTAAACGACAAATCAGTTGGATTCTTTTAAATGGAGCAGCGGGAGCCAATGAGATCTGTTTTCACCTCGCCTCCATCCTCTGACCGGCTGAATCAAATGTGATTCAGGAGCTGCAGCAGGTCCCAGTGCTGCTGTAATACTGAAGCCCCCCACACACGGTAAACTTAAATTAGTTGACACAAATAATGTACTTAAATTAGCCTTCTGGTTCTTTTTCTCTTGCACTTCATGTATGTATGTGTATATGTAGCCTATGTATGAATAAAAGATTAGCACTTTTGAGACATATCATTAAAACGTTTACAATCACATAAGCTGAAAACTTCAGACATGTCAATCTTTTAGAAATAGCTGTTTTTATTACTTTATTATTTATTTTACATAGGTTACCCCAAAACTATTATTATATTTAAAGGTGATATGCATCCCCACATAATAAATTTTGCCCCTTTATCAAATAGTGTCCTCCTATTTATATCATATCTCTCTTGTACCTTGGTAAAACTATAGCATATCATCTAAGACACCGCTGGGCTCGTCTTTGAATCTTGTTGCCCATGATGTTTAATGGAGCTCCTGGTTCAAAGAACTAATGACAGCAGGGTGAATGTAACATCCGCTCTCTCTTTGTACCGCTCTGAAGAGCTGCTGTTAGCTGTGATGTTCTAAGAATTACCTCTCTTGGCCTTATCAGATCACTCTCATCTTACAAAGTGCAGCAATTCAAGATATGGCCCTCTCATTTCCTAGCATAGGATAGGTAGTGTGAAAAGAAAAAAAAAAATGCAATAGGAAGGAACAAATGATTATGGTAGTCTGCTTAAGGACCCTAACTATGGCTACTTACTAAGTCATACTTCAACTGATAAATATAAAGAATGATACAGAATGATTGGCAATGCACTCTATTTAATCATATTATTGCATTGATTTTATTATGCAACATATTGTTTCACTATATTTTTCATTTATTTTTTATTCCGTTTATAACATTTAGGAGAACTAAATATAGAAACGAAGTGTGGGAAATTTGTGTGGGTTTTCAAGACTTAATTATAAAAGTGAAATGATTAATGTAAGTCACATGAAATAATTTGGCTTTGCTTTTATTTGCATTAAAAGATAAGGATTGTGGCAGCCAAGAATTTTCAGTGGAGTGTGAGGGGATATTCTGCACTCTTCTGGGAGCTGTGGGAGTTGTGGTGCTAGAACAGGAGCATGGGCTTGTGGGTGTTTCAGGAAGATTCAGCCGAACTGTGCACCAAGTGGGTGGACAGGCGATCTGCCAGGTTTTTATGCAATCTCAGAGTTTGCATAAAAAAATATAAAACTGACTGCAGACATTCTGGGTGAAGGTAAATTAAGAAGTCTTTATATAGATATAAAGGGGCATGATGAATTTTGGGTACATGAGTTTTGGTGAATATATTGTTTTCATGGTAACTCAAAGAGCAGTTTTTGGTAATTTGTGGGTTTGCATGTACAGAGTCATGATCCTGGTTAATGGGGTTCATCCCACACTTCTCATGATCGCCCCCTAGTGTTTAGTCACTCCTTTGGCATGTATGGCGCAAACTACAATTTGCTGCTGATGAAATATGAAATAAAAATAATTTTTGTTATAATATAATACTATTCAGACTTCATTATTTTAGAAAAAATGTATATTAAAATGTATATATAACAATTATATTAGAAGATTATTATATAATAAATATTATAGTTATAAAGGAAGAAAAAAAAATATTATATTTGTGACAACATATTTGATTCTCTATGAGCATCAATTCATGAATATACACTAAAAAAATGCTGGGTTAAAAACAACCCAAGTTGAGTTGAAAATGGACAAACCCAGTGTTCGACCTAACATGCTGGCAGTTTTATTTAACTCAACTATTGTTGAAAAATTACTATATGCCTGGCTTAAAATGAACCCAGAATAGGTTGGAAATTAAAATCAGACAATAATTACTAGAGGCAATGATAATAATCAAAAGATTAACATTTATTAATAAGCAATTTAATAAATGTTTATTGTTTAATTATTATTCATTAAACTTATTAATAAATGTTAATTTACAACATACTTTGGGTTCATTTTAAGCAAGCAATACAGTAATTTTTAAACAATAGTGAAGTTAAATAAACCTACCCAGCAGGTTGGGCAAACATTTAACCCAATTGCTGGGTTAAAACAACCCATTTGCTAGGTTAAAACAACACAGTTGCTGGGTTTGTCCATTTTCAACCCAACTTGGGTTGTTTTTAACCCAGTATTTTTTTAGAGTGTACCAAAATAGGCATATCAGTGTTTACCAGTGGTGATCATTTTTATGCATAGCCAGTTGTGACACCTGCTAACCCACAACTGAGCCATCACTCCGAGCCCAGGCCAGGAGAGCTCTTGTAATTAGATGATTGGCAGGTGGATGTGTCATGTGTGAAAGCTAATTAAGCTTGTTGCATGTGGCCAGTGTGATGAATCAAAGTTTTATAATTTGTTACTATGAACCTCTTCTGATGTAAAGCATTTGAGACAAGAACCCAAAGTGTTTCTATTTAAAGAATGACGTCGAGGCTCTACCCCAGCTGTAGTAGTTTAGCCAGCAGTGTTGGTTCTTTGGGATCACTGATGCATTTTTTTTTTACCCTTTACAAGACTATTGGCATTGCCTCTATTACCTATAACATTCTGGCTCTGCAGTGAGAGCAAGTTTATGATGCCTCAAAAAGCAGGCAGCTCACTGGGTTTGGAGGCAGAGTCAGATAGGGAAAGGTTAAAGAGGACCTTTTACAAAGTCTTGATTTTGTGTTTGGGGTTTACTATAATAGATTTGATTGTTCAAAAAACACATTATTATTCATATATTACATTGTTGCAGCACCTCTCTTCCCAGTCTGTCAGTAACACTCTGTTTAGTTCTTGTGTCTATGAAACTCCTCCATCTGAAAAGCACAATGTGCTCTGATTGGTCGGCTGGACCAGTGTTGTGGGTGGTCAACTGCTTCGACTGTGTTTCGGAAATGTTACTGCCCTTACCATAACTGCAAGTTTCAACACACTACCTACGCAACTCATCCTTTTTTCTTTCTTTCTTTCTTTTTTTTTTTTTTTTTAAAGGTGTATGGCCTGGCTGGAAATTATTTAAATGAGGAATATTGTGATGTGTACATTTCCAGAAGAAATCTCAAGATCAAGGTGTTTCAGGGAGTACAGAAACAGTGCTTGCTGATAGAGAATAACTCCATTTGGAAAGGATTTTGTGCTTTGTAACTTTGTAGACCTTTTTCATGCTCAAACAGCAACATTACAAACTACAGAAGTTGAAAATGTAAAAAAGCATAATAGGTCCTCTTTAAATAAATGCTCTCGGAATTGGATTTTGGAAAACTAAGGCAGTGCTTATTGAACATTCTGTTTCTGACAAATCTAGTCCATGCATGGTACTAAACAAGAACATTTACATATTTTTCACAGTGTCAGCAAGGTTGTTGCGACACTTAATTAGTGAGTAAGCGAAAGTTCTGAGTTGCAGCAGTTTGTTCTAGAAGTATTTTGTATCCTGTGCTTTCTCATGATGTTTCTGTATTATGTGCAATCAACCGTCACAAAACTCAAATAAAAATTCAGCTCATTAGCAATGTTTTGTTTCTAATAAAGTGAAATGTGAGGTACTTTTGAGGAACACCCTTTCACTGCTCTTGTTTGCAGTAATTGACTCTTCACTTCCCTTTGAGCTACTGCAGCAGTGTTGCACTTTCATATTTGCATTCTCTGTGCTTTTATCCTGTGAATATTGAAGAGTTTTAAGTGGTTTATCTGTTTCTTTGGCAAGCAGGAGTGGGTACGGTGCTTTAAAGATAAAAGAAACATCTTAAAAGCCTTGTTTTCAACATGGCACGTCATGACAAATGCATCAGTGTGATCAGAAATTGAACTATTCCACAAGATGTTGCATTATGGTGCTGTATACTCGAAATGCAGGAGCCATTACACACATGCACATCCACTCAGTACAAGAGGATAATTGTCACCTAGAAAGTCTTGGCAGAGTGGATGGCATCCATATTTGCCCCATAACCTATGCCCAGCTGTGACTGAGAAATATCATTGTCTCTCCGTTTCTAGCATATATTTAATCTGGCAGTACAGAGCATAGAGCCACTTTGACACTGACTAATCTGAGTCCATGCAGGAGGAGACAGATAGGCTAGCTGAGTGTGTGTGATGTAAAAGCTGTCTGGTCTAGTATTTTCCACCCATAGACATGTGCTCTGTTCCAAAACTAGTGAGCTGCCAGCATTTTAAGGCATCATAAGAACATCCTCGACACAAATGCTTTCCAAAAGGTATTTACCTTCTAAGATAGCTTTCTTTGGCCAAATTCTAAAGTAACAATGCATGTATCCTTTGCAGAGATGGCAATCCCAGAATGTATTGTGACAAGCTCCAAAAAAAAAAAAAAAAAAAAATACAAGATGCTAGACATATGTATAATTCATTCAATGGCAAAAAGTATAGTATTACAAAAATACATAATTACATACATAATTGATTATTAATTATATTAAATAAATATATTATATACTAAATATTTGTATGTTACATAATATAATTATAGTATACATTTATAATATATACATTTTTTAGATTTTGTTTATGTTGTTGAAAGAAGTCACTTATGCTCACCAAGGCTGCAAAAAAAAAAAAAAAAAAATGCAGTAAAAATAGTAATAATAATTGAAAGTGTACTGTTTTCTATTTAAAATTTTTTTGCATTTGTTATGGCAAAGCCGAATTATCAGCAGCCATTACTTTATTGCCAAAATATTTTTATTGCAAAATAACGTTCAGACATCCAGCAGCAGGAATGCTGTTAGTGTTAATGGGGCTGTAGGAAACAGTTGCCTATGTAGGTATTAGGTGGCGAGGAGGCTCACTAGGCTTTGGAACACAGCCATAGACAGAACGCAAGCTCATCGTTTAAAGTGTTGTTTGCATCAGTGCACATGTGTGTGTGTGTGTGTGTGTGTGTGTGAGAGATTATGTGTTGTGTGCAGTTTAATGGAAGGAGTCCAGGTGGCATGTTACTTTTAGGTTAATTAGACTGCTGTTGTGTCATGTTTAGCAGTTTGTGGGTGTGTATGTAAGCTGTGTGTGTGTGGCCACACTGGAGTGTTACCTTGTGGCTTTGACATTGTGATGTATTTGACATATTTAGCACTAGGCATCTGGCCCTGGTTAATGGTGTTTCGAGAGAGGGCTGAGGATTGAACAGAAAAAAATCTCTACAGCTGGTGTTACCCTGCAGTACTGGAGCTGATCCAAACTTTATAGACATGCAGACGCGTATATTGGATTTAAAATCGGACCGGAGATCTCACAAGACTAAAGAAGAGATGTGATGAATTTGGTGAGGCATTTGGTTATTCTCACTTTCTCTCTCTTTCCCTTGTCAGTCTATTTTGGTATGTATGTGTGACTCTTTTCCTCTCTTTACACTTTGATGGGGTGGGATTCATATTTAATGATCCATGAGAAATGGGCCACTGCAGAGCAAACCTGAGAAAAGAACAGCACTCTCTTCAATAATACAGTCTGCCTTTAGCCCTTTTGAGTCAGGCAGGAAACCTGAGGTAACCTCCGCCACAGTAGATCTCTGAGTCAAATCTGTTTGACGGCTCTGAGCACAGGTGAAAAGAGAAGTCAGGGCTGGGCTTTACCTTAAAAGATTAAGATACATCCCAAAACAGCGTTAAATTGTAACGTTGTGGCTGTAGTAAAGTGTACAGTGACAAAGGAGGTCAACAAAAACATTCTTTAATGAATAAATCCAAAACGTAACACGCAGGAGATCGACAGAAAAGCACAACCACATGAACATTAACGAGACCGAGCACTGAACAGCGAAATCTGAAAAGGGCTTAAATACACAGAGGCTGCGTCCAAAAACTTAGGTAGCTGACGTGTTGCCTCGCTGCCTTATCAGGCAATGATTTTGTAGGCAGCGTTTGCGCACGAAGGTACCTGACGAAACAGATTTCGGACAGACTTCTGAGGCAGCGTAACAGTTAATGATTTACAGTAAAATAGAGCGAGCTTTGGTGAAAACTAAGCAAATATTTAATTGCTACAATAGTAATTTCTTGCTAGAAATGGCATCAGAAGTGGAAAACGACCACCAACCGCAACTTTCATGCCATCTTTATTTTTTAGCTCAATGGTCACCGAATGGAATGCAACCTAGATAGCAATTTTGTGCCCGCCCAGATCCAGCCTACATCTGCCATGTGTGGTATGATGTTCTGGGCCACATGTGGTGTAGAATGATGGCACTTGGGCGAACCGCTCCTGTTTGCCAGATTTGAGCCACAAGCAGGCCATAGTAATGCCACATGTCACCCAAGGGCAAAGAAATAAACCAGAACTGGACCTTATCTGAGCCACAAAATCTTTATATATTATTATAGAATCATCTTAGTATTAACAAGCCTGTTAACAAGCAGAATCACTGAAGGAAAGAAGAGAACAGAAAAAAGAGACAAACAGAAACACAAGAGCTGCAACTGACTTCAGCCACAGCCTTAGATGAAATCAACTGAAGATAAAAAAAAGACATTAAATCTCTCCAGATCTCAGCAGAGGAGGATTAAACAATCCCATAAACAGCATTACAACTTCACATATTACTAACCAGATTGACTTTATTTCTGTCATTCATCTACAGAAGTTCTTATTGAGAATTAACAGAAGTTTAATGCTCATGTTTGTTTCATTTGAAGTCACCATACTGGTGACTGGTGTTTCCATAAGTTGGACTCAGCTCTTGTAATATGTTTGTTTTTTTCTGGCTGCTGTGACAGTGTGTTTGTCAAACACATTTGCAATACCAAAGAAAGCTAAAATGAGACAAGATGATGATTTTTTTATATTGATGGTTTTACAATCATTGTGAAATAGCCTGAATCACTTGAATGTAATAATTGTGTTGTGCCATTAACACATTTAAATTAAAAATCCTGTTTTACTGCAACATTGAAAGATTGAAAATTAAAGAAAACATAAGCAGGCAACGATAACTACAATGACAAACACAGATATGAGCAATCAGCGTATGAATCTCAACAATGGTGACAACAAAATATTCAGACAATCAGATCAACTACTACACATCACAAAAAACTACTAAAGACAGAACAAAAACCACAGCAAAAAATAAAAGCAAATAGTTTGAATTAAAGAAAATAATATGACAGTTCAGCTGCATGATTTATTCATGGCAGTTATGTACTATTGTTCCCAGCATGCATTGCGGCATGACTCTTTTGATTGTCACCTTTGTTGAGATTCATGTGCTGGTTCTTGATGTCTTTGTGTGTCATCTTGGAAGAATTTTTTTTTTTTTTTTTTTAATCTTATGATTGGTTTTGTTCCATTATAAGATTTCAGTGAAGGTCAGTTTTGTTCTATTACGAGATCTCAATGACAGACAGTTTTGTTCCTTTATGAGATTTCAATGACGTTTCGCAAAAGATTTTAATGATGGTCATAATAATAATTTTATTTATAGTGTCAGACGTTTTAATTTGGTTACAAGATTTCAGTGATAGTTCTTTTTTTTTTTCGTTACAAGATTTCAATGACGATTAGCTTTGTTCCATTATGAGAGTTCAAAGATGGTCCGTTTTGCTGTATTACGAGATTTAAATGACGGTTGGTTTTGTTCCATTATGAGATCTCAATGAAGGTTTTTTTTTTTTTCCGTTACGAGATTTCAAAGACGGTCAGTTTTGTTTCGTTACGAGAGTTCAATGATGGTTTTATTTCTTTATGAGATCTCAATGACGGTAGGTTTTGTTCCTTTGTTTCTTTACAAGATTTCAAAGACGGTCGGTTTTGTTTCTTTACGAAATTTCAGTGATGGTTGATTTTGGTCCTTGAGATTTCAATGACGGTCAGTTTTGTTCATTTATGAGATTTCAATGATGGTCGGTTTTGTTCGGTTACGGGATCTCAATGACAGTCAGTTTGGTTCTATTATGAGATTTCAATGACAGTTTAATTTGAAACAAATCAAACTGTCTGTTTTGTTTTATTACGAGATTTCAATGATGGTCAGTTTTGTTCAGTTACGAGATTTCAACGACGGTCGGTTTAGTTTCGTTACAAGATTTCAGTGACGGTCAGTTTTGTTCCTTTGCGAGATTTCAAAGATGGCAGATTTTGTTCCATTACGAGATTTAAATGACGGTCGGTTTTGTTCCTTTATGAGATTTTAATGACAGTTGATTTTGTTCCGTTACGAGATTTCAGTGATGGTCGGTTTTGTTCGGTTACGAGATCTCAATGACGTTGGCTTTCAGTGTCAGTCGGTTTTGTTCTGTTATGAGATTTCAAAGATGGTCCATTTTGTTCTATCACGAGATCTCAATGACGGTAGGTTTTGTTCCTTTACAAGATCTCAATGGTTGTCGGTTTTGCTGGGTTATGAGATTTCAATGACGGGCGGTTTTGCTGGGTTATGAGATTTCAATAGTTTTGTTCCACTCTAAGATTTCAATGACAGTCGATTTTGTTCCTTTACAAGATTTAAATAATGACCATTTTTTTGTTTACGAGATTTTAATGCCGTTTGGTTTTAATTCCTAACGAGATTTTAATGACAGTTGGTTTTGTTCCGTTATGAGATTTAAATGATAGTCAGTTTTGTTCGGTTACGAGATCTCAATGACGGTCGGCTTTCAGTGTCAGTCGGTTTTGTTCAGTTACAAGATCTCAATATGGTATGTTTTGTTCCTTTATGAGATTTCAATGACAGTTGGTTTTCATTGTCAGTCAGTTTTATTCAGTTACAAGATCTCAATACGGCATGTTTTGTTCTTTTACGAGATTTTAATGATAGTTGGTTTAGTTCTATTTCAAGATTTCAATGATGGTCGGTTTTGCTCTGTTACAAGATTTCAGTGACATTTGGTTTTGCTGACTTATGAGATTTCAGTGATGGTCGGTTTTGTTCGGTTATGAGATCTCAATGACGGCTGGCTTTCAGTTTCAGTTGGTTTTGTTCTGTTGTGAGATTTCAGTGATGGCCAGTTTTGTTCGGTCATGAGATCTCAATGAGGGTCGGCTTTCAGTGTCAGTCGGTTTTGTTCTGTTCTGAGATTTCAAAGATGGTCGGTTTTGTTCCTTTGTTATTTACGAGATTTCAAAGACAGTCAGTTTTGTTTTGTTACGAGATATCAATGACGGTCAGTTTTATTTGGTTACGAGATTTCAATGACGTCTGTTTTATACGGTTATGAGATTTCAGTGACGGCCTGTTTTGTTCGGTTACAAAATCTCAATGACGGTCAGTTTTGTTCCTTTATGAGATTTCAATGACAGTCGGTTTTCCTTGTCAGTCAGTTTTGTTTAGTTACGAGATCTCAATATGGCATGTTTTGTTCCATTACAAGATTTCAATGATGGTCGGTTTTGCTCTGTTACAAGATTTCAGTGATGTTCAGTTTTGCTGGCTGACAAGATTTCAAAGATGGTCCATTTTGTTCTATCACGAGATCTCAATGACGGTAGGTTTTGTTCCTTTACAAGATCTCAATGGTTGCCGGTTTTGTTCGGTCATGAGATCTGACGGTCAGTTTTTTTCCTTTACGAGATTTCAATGACAGTCGGTTTTCCTTGATAGCCAGTTTTGTTCAGTTACGAGATCTCAATACAGTATGTTTTGTTTTTTTTACGAAATTTCAACGATGGTCGGTTTTGTTCCGTTATGAGATTTTAAAAACGGTCGGTTTTGCTCCTTTGTTCTTTTACGAGATTTCAAAGACAGTCAGTTTTGTTTTGTTACAAGATTTCAGTGACGGCCGGTTTTGTTCGGTCATGAGATCTTAATGACGGTCAGTTTTGTTCCTTTACGAGATTTCAATGACAGTCGGTTTTCCTCGGTAGTCAGTTTTGTTCAGTTACGAGATCTCAATACAGTATGTTTTGTTTTTTTTACAAAATTTCAACGATGGTCGGTTTTGTTCCGTTACAAGATTTCAAAGACGTTCAGTTTTGCTGGGTTATGAGATTTCAAAGATGGTCCGTTTTGTTCTATCATGAGATCTCAATGACGGTAGGTTTTGTTCCTTTACAAGATCTCAATGGTTGTCGGTTTTGCTGGGTTATGAGATTTCAATGACGGGCGGTTTTGCTGGGTTATGAGATTTCAATAGTTTTGTTCCACTCTAAGATTTCAATGACAGTCGATTTTGTTCCTTTACAAGATTTAAATAATGGCCATTTTTTTGTTTACGAGATTTTAATGCCGTTTGGTTTTAATTCCTAACGGGATTTCAATGATAGTCAGTTTTGTTCGGTTACGAGATCTCAATGACGGTCGGCTTTCAGTGTCAGTCGGTTTTGTTCTGTTATGAGATTTTAAAAACGGTCGGTTTTGCTCTTTTGTTCTTTTACGAGATTTCAAAGACAGTCAGTTTTGTTTTGTTACGAGATTTCAGTGACGGCCGGTTTTGTTCGGTCATGAGATCTTAATGACGGTCAGTTTTGTTCCTTTACGAGATTTCAATGACAGTCGGTTTTCCTTGGTAGTCAGTTTTGTTCAGTCACGAGATCTCAATACAGTATGTTTTGAATTTTTACGAAATTTCAATGACTGTTCGTTTAGTTCCATTAGGAGATTTCAATGATGGTCGGTTTTGTTCCGCTACAAGTTTTTAAAGACGTTTGGTTTTGCTGGGTTATGAGATTTCAAAGATGGTCCAATTTTGTTCTATCATGAGATCTCAAGGACAGTAGGTTTTGTTCCTTTACAAGATCTCAATTGTTGATGGGTTTTTTTTTGTTATGAGATTTCAATGATGGTTGGTTCTGTTCCGCTTCTAGATTTCAATGATGGTTGGTTTTGTTCCTTTATGAGATTTCAATAATGGGCGGTTTTGTTCGGTTACAGGATCACGGTCGGTTTTGTTCGGTTATGAGATCTCAATGACAGTCGGTTTGGTTCCGTTATGAGATTTCAATGACGGTTAAATACAAAACAAATCAAACTGTTGGTTTTGTTTAATTACGAGATTTCAACGACAGTCGGTTTGCTTTCGTTATGAGATTTCAGTGGTTGACGTTTTTTTACTTTGCCAGATTTCAAAGATGATCGGTTTTGTTCCATTACAAGATTTAAATGACGGTCGGATTTGGTCCTTTACGAGATTTCAGTGACAGTCAGTTTTCATTGTCAGTCAGTCAAATTTTCATTTGTTCAGTTACAAGATCCCAATATGGTATGTTTTGTTCTTACAAGATTTCAATGACGGTCAGTTTTGCTGGGTTATGAGATTTCAATGGTTTTGTTCCATATTAGGTTTCAATGACAATCGATTTTGTTCCTTTACTAGATTTAAATAATTGCCGTTTTTTTGTTTACGAGATTTCAATGCAACTTGGTTTTGTTTCCTCACAAGATTTTAATGACAGTTGGTTTTGTTCCACTATGAGATCTCAATGACAGTTGGTTTTGTTCCGTTACGAGATTTCAAAGATGGTCGGTTTTGTTCGGTTACGAGATCTCAATATGGCATGTTTTGTTCTTTTACGAGATTAATGACAGTTGGTTTTGTTCCATTATGAGATTTCAATGATGGTAGGTTTCACTCTGTTACAAGATTTCAGTGATGTTTGGATTAACTGGGTTACTGGGTAAAGATGGTCTGTTTTGTTCTATCACGATATCTCAATGATGGTAGGTTTTGTTCCTTTACAAGATCTCAATGGTTGACGGTTTTGTTTTGTTATGAGATTTCAATGACGGTTGGTTCTGTTCCGCTTCTAGATTTCAATGACGGTTGGTTTTGCTGGGTTATGGGATTTCAATGACGGGCGGTTTTGCTCCTAACGTTGGACCTTGACATCAAACAAACGTTGGGTTAAGATGTCAACCCGATTTTCATTTTCAACCAAAATCCAATGTCTGACAATCAAAAATGTCATACCGCAGTGCATGATTGGACAATAGTACAAAACTCCCAGCATGCATCACAGCATGAATAAATTATGCAGCTGAACTGTCATATTATTTTCTTTAATTCTAACTATTTGCTTTTATTTTTTGCTGTGGTTTTTGTTCTGTCTTTTAGTAGTTTTTTGTGATTGTCTGAATATTTTGTTGTCACCATTGTTGAGATTCATACGCTGATTGCTCATATCTGTGTTTGTCATTGTAGTTTACTGTTTACTGAAGATCTTTTTTTTTTTTTTTTTATCTTCAATCTTCTAACTGATATCTGTAATACAGTGTGATCTCATGTTGCAGTATAACAGGGTTTGTAATACAAATGTATTTCTGGCACAACACAATTATTACATTCAAATGACATCAGTGATTCAGACTATTTCACAATGATTATAAAACAATCAATGGCTAAAAATCATCATCTGATCTCATTTCAGCTTTCTTTGCTACTGCAAATGTGTTTGACAAACACACTGTCACAGCAGCCAGAGAAGACAAACATATTTTAAGAGTTAAGAGCCCAACTAATGGAAACACCAATCACCAGTATGGTGACTTGAAATGAAACAAACATGACGTTAAACTTCTGGTTGAGGTGGAGTCAGGGTGCCGGAGGACTGAGGCGGAGCCGGTGTGACAGAACTAAACATAACAGGTGTATTCCACGGTGTATCAAAGTACTGTGAGAGTACTCTGTACTCTCTGTACTTTGTTGTCATACACCGGTCGGTCTGTGCAGTGCCGCTTCACGTCGAACACACCTAACATAACCCTGATATAAATGCTATAATGTTTTTTTGACAACATATTTTTGTGCAATGTGCAATTGGTTTCCATTTAATGTTGTTATGTTTTATATTGTAAGAATGCATTTGTATAAACTACTGTACAATGGAAAACACATTTACATTTTTAGAACAGTCATGTGGATGCCTCAAATCATGTGACTGAATAATTATTTGTTCAGATGATTGGCTAATATGATTCAGATGATTCCCTTGTGTTTCTCTTGAACACAAGGGAATCACTGCTTCATTCACAATTTTTTTGTATTTAATAAATAAAAATAAAAATTAACCAATTAATCACATATCAATATTTGCTGTATGATATATTTGAACACTTTGAAAAAAATATACGATTTGATTAACTGCATTACATATATATATATATATATATATATATTTTTTTTTAACAATATTTATTTACACTATACCATTAAAAAGTTTGGGGTAAGTAAGACTTTTTTATGCAATGAAGCATTACATTTATCAAAAATGACAAATAAATAAATATGTATTCCAAATAAATGTTGTTCTTTTGAACTTTATATTCATCAAAGAATCTTGAAAAAAGAATCACAGTTTCCACAAAAAAAAACAAAAAAACAAAAAACAAACAAACAAAAAAAATAATTGACCAGCACAACTGTTTTCAACACTGATAATAATAATAAATGTTTCTTGAGCTGCAAATCAGCATATTAGGATTTCTGAATCATGATTTCTGGATCATGTGACACTGAAGACTCTAGTAATGATGCTGCAAATTCACTTTTGCCATCACAGGAATAAATTCCATTTAAAAAATTCATTAGTTTAAATATAAATAAGATAGTTCTTATGAATTGTAATCATATTTCACAACACTACTCTTTTAACTGTATTACTCATCAAATATGTAGCCTTGGTGAGCATAAAACCCTTTTAAAAATATATATATTTTTTATTCACTTCAAAAATGATTAAAAATGAAGGCTCTGAGGTGAATTTGAAAAGATATACAGCTGAATTTAGCATGTATTTTACATGCCTGTTTTAAATAAGCACAGCTTTGCCAATGCGGTTGTCATAGTGACCTACTTGTCACTAGGACTTGAATACTTCCCCAGTGAATTTAATGCCAGCAACACAATTTTTCACAAAAAGTGTCAGCATTGTGGCGTCTGCCTACAGAGCCAGCAGATTTCTCCACCGATCCAAAGCGTATATACGGATCACCTGCTTTGCAACCTGTTCTCTATCTGAGACACATAATACAACTGCCTTTACTGAAGAAAAGCCCATCTAGTATTCAAGTGTACATGGCCTCACTACTTTTGCACTTGGAAAACCATTCCTAGAATCATAAATTGATGTTTTCTAGCATTTTATTTAGATGGCTTAATGAACTTAACAGACTTTCTTTGATTTTGGGCAAAAGTATCTACATGCGCTGCATCTTTTCTTCAAAGGGTATTTGTAACGTCTCACAACAACACACACACACACACACACACACACATGGTTTGATTCTACCAGAGGCAGACCTCATAGTCATCTTCCAAGATCTGATTGAAGCCGTCAAGCTAAGTTCACACCGAATTTGCGACGCCCCTTTCCTAATTATGATTCTCTTTATTATAAATCGCTTATCTGAGTGTTTTCATTTTAGGCCCAGGATGTGTGGAAATTGATTGGGTTCTGTGTTGATATAGAGCCAGCTGTTTATTTTGGAACCTCTATCATCTTTGATCTTCATCTCATTACGGAGAAAATGAGGCGAGGACAGATTAGTCCTGTGTGCTCGGTTCGGTATTCCGATACAAGGACTCGCATCCACTGAGTTCATCTGTTCATGCTGAGAAAAATGAATGCAACTCTACAAAGAGGTTTAGAAAACAATAGGCATATGTGTGGTGTTTAGATATGTGGATATATAAAAGGGTTTTTTTACTCCTTATCCATTAAAGCTAAAACAATTAGTGCAAGATGGAATCTCTTTATTAAGAAAACACAGCTGTGTTGAAATTATAACCGCAGGGGGGATAACACAACAGCATTAGAAGAGTAAACAAACAGCACTATAGTCTTCAACAGAAAAACATAATGTAAAACAAAACAGTTCTCTTTCAGTTAATTACTTGAGACACTTCAACTTCAAGTGACAACAGCATAAATACACATTAATTGAAACATTTTTTTTTTCTTTTGCCCACCACAGGAATTAAGGTGCCCCTATTATGCTATTTTAAAGGTTCTTCATTTTGTTTTGGAGGTCTCCTAAAACATGTTTACATGCATCAAAAATACACCACTCAGTTCGACGCTCATCATGAGATTTTGCAACTGTATCACTTACCTGTATCAATAATAGTGCTAACGTTAGCCGAGCACTAACGACTGATGTAACATTAAAGTTTGTAAAACAAATCTTGCTCCATCCTTTTTTATTACTTATAGTTATAAGAACGACAGACAATCTGCATGAATGGACACAATTTATGGTAATAGTGAGCCACAGATGATTTGCAGAAGTATTTCATTAAGACAGTAATAACTTGAGTTAGCCGTCTAGCCGGAGACCTACACAATATAAAACACAAAACTACGTATTTTGAACACCCAGTAGAAAATATAAACATCAATAATTAATCGTACTTACAGGCTGTGATTCTGAGGAGCAAGTTGGTCCAAATAAAGTCGGTACGGTCCTATCTTTAATGAATAAGCATTTTGTAAATCCCATTTAGACCTCATGGACATTTGAGAATCAATCGTGAAAATGTTATTCTGCTGTTGTATCACTGTGGTAATTTCAACCAATGACTCTTCACATCCTCATCCTTTGGAAGTGTTTACAAAGAGAATTTGCTTTTGCAGAGCAAAAAAAAAGCGTCTTTGCGACATGTATACAACACGAACCAGCTACAGCATTTGAGGGCGGGTCAAAGTAGAAGTTGTTCGCGGGCAGCCAATGAAGACCATAGGCAGGCATTAGGCAAATGTGTTACCCAGTGACATGTAGCCGTCACGGAAGTGGGATTCGAATTACTAACGATTTGTTTAGGCTGTTCAGAGTCGATTCTTTCTTTTGAGAGACAATAACATTATTTATCGTGCACTTTCTGATTCACAACTTTGCAGATCGTTTACATTCACAGACAGCTACATTACACACTGCATGAAAGGTAATATTCGAAAAAGCATAATGGGGCACTTTAAATGGAAACCATTTGTATTGTTTTATGATTTATAATTTGTTATTTGTAAACCCTATCCTTAACTAGCAACTATCTTGAGCTTAGCTATGACGTGAAAGCTAGCAGACTGGGAGAAATGTGTTCATTTCATCCTTTAGTATAGGAGAGAGAGAGCTCAAACTGATAACTGTTCACTTAATTGTTCTACATATTGGAAAACTAATTGTCCAAGGTCTAGTCACATCAATGGGACAGACTGTGATCCAATTATGCAATCAGTATTTCACTAATGTTATTGCATTTGTTTTATCACATTAAATTGTCCCTCCTGAGGAATTTGCCAACAAGTTTATGTGGCAGAAGCATTCTCGTCCTATACTGAAAAAAAAAAAAAAGTTTGGTGTAGAAACAAATTTCTGTCAGGATAAACCAGACTCAAAGACAGATATAAACAATCCAAACAGTTTGTTTATTGAACAGATGGATGAATGGTACAATTCATGTGAGTAAATGGCACATAAACAGTTACTTTTCGTTGCGGGTAGCGTCTGTGACTGAGCCTGGTGTGACCGTGACATTTTCACTCAGAAATTGTGAGTAAATTTCACAAAAAAATTACAAAGAAATGACAAGTAATACATTGAACTAAACATGAAATTGTGAAGCTGATAAATTGAAACAGTAGGTATTTTCTAGTAAAACGTATGCCAATAATAAGTTTATTTAAAGGGTTAGTTCACCCAAAAATGAAAATTCTGTCAATTAATTACTCACCCTTGTGTCGTTCCACACCCGTAAGACCTTCGTTCATCTTTGGAACATAAATTAAGATATTTTTAATAAAAGAAAGTTTCGAAGCTTTACGAATCTTTTGTTTCGAATCAGTGGTTTGGCGCTCCCCCCAGTGGTGAACCATTGAAATTTTGAAACACTTATGATGTAACAAAGCCTCGTTTACTGAAATCACGTGACTTTGGCAGTTTGATACACGCTCCGAACCACTGATACGAAACAAAAGATTCGTGAAGCTTCATGAAGCAGTGTTTTGAAATCGCCCATCACTAGATATTGTTGAATAAAGTCGGGTTTTTTTTGTTTGTTTTTTTGGCACACAAGTATTCTCGTCATTTCATAACATTAAGGTTGAACCACTGTAGTCACATGAACTGTTTTAAATATGTCTTTAGTAGCTTTCTGGGCATCTGAAAGTGTTAATTATCTTGCTGGCAATGGAGGCCTCACTAAGCCAAAAAATATCTTAATTTGTGTTCCGAAGATGAACGAAGGTCTTACGGGTGTGGAACGACATGAGTGTGAGTAATTAATGACAGAATTTTCATTTTTGTGTGAACTAACCCTTTAACTTTTCTTCTGCTGAACACACACACAAAAAAAGATATTTTGAAGAATATTGGTAACCCACCAAGAATGTTGGTAGCTAGTAATTTTGCATCAGTGTATACTCATTTTAAATGTGCTTATGGCATCAAAACCCACCATGCTGCCTTTTGCACCTTTTGACATTACAGTGATTTAGCAGTGGTCAAGTTTTGTCCTGAGGCATGTGATGTTTTTCTAAGGTCATTGTATATTTAGCGCTCACCCATAACAGCCACACAATCAAAAACCATTAGAGTCATAGTGCTTGACAGGAACAATGTAGCATCCAACAGTTTTCAAGTCTCATACCCCCAAAACATCCTTCCATATGTGGCACTAGTATAAAGAAAAGACACCCCCTGTATTTCTATACAGAAGTGGTAATCTATCCAGACCAAATGTCTGAAAGTGCTTGAAGTGTGTTTTGGGCTCCTTTTTACATGCTTTAAAGATACTATCTGCAGGAAGGTTACATCTTTTCATGTGTACACAGTGGCGTAAATTATCCAAACCACTAGGGGGAGCTCTCGCCAAGGTCAGCTAGAGAACGCGTAATACAGCAGTTAAAGGAATAGTTCACTTTCATATAAAATTTTCCAGACGAGGAATAAGGGTCTAAACAAAAGATCGCCTTCCAAGTGCTTCCGCCAAAACCGTACTTTCGTATTCTTCAAAAAGCTTACGCTGTATGTCCTACGCCTTCCCTATTCTACTTACGGAAGCACTTGGAAGGCGATCTTTTGTTTATATAAAGCGTATACATTTACATTTTTTTCCGAAAATGACCGATCGTTTCGCTAGATAAGACCCTTATTCCTCGTCTGGTATCATTTAAAGCCCTAAAGCTGCACTGCACTGAAGAAAGAAAGACATGAACATCTTGGATGACATGGGGGTGAGTAAATTATCAGGGAAATTTTATATGAAAGTGAACTAATCCTTTAATGCGAGACGAGCAGATAGCTAACACACAGAATTGAGACGCTCCATATGTGGTTGACTTTATCCTGTTATATCTCTCCTTGCAGGTAAGAATAATTCAGTATATTTCAGTTAAGGGGTCCATGAACAGTTTTCATTGTAGTTTTGGTGCTTTGGGTAGGTTTTGAGCACCACGACTGTATTGTAATTACTCGTTGATAGAACGCGAGACAACTGTGGTGGAAGTTTGTACATGAACAAAGATCGTTATTTTGCACCGGAGTGACAATATGTAGTTTAAAGTAATTATTTTATGATTTTGATGGTTAAACGGACCATTTAAGTATAACGTGAGTTAAGTGGCGCACGTGGAGTTCGCTGGTGTCCGCCATCTTATGTAAATTGTCTGCCGCTGTGGTTTAGGGTTACCAACAACTCAAACGAGGAGAAATGCTCGCCTATGAAACCAAACAGTCGTAAAATGTGACATAAGAAAACATTAAAGTGTCATTGTTTGTTTAGAGTAAATAAGTAATGCTGGGATAGAGAATGTTTGTACTCTGGGAAGTGGTTAAACAGACAAAGAATAATGTAAAGGTTCAAATTAAGTTTAACATTTTATTTTTTATGTTATTGAGCAAAATTTGTGTTCATATGCTTGATATGCAAACTGTATTTGCAAGTGAATATGTTTACATTTGTTTGTGAACAACAGGGAATGTTATAGAGCATTTAGAAAATGTTATACTGAGTTTATGATTTAATACAGCAGTTAATGCGAGACAAGCAGATAGCTAACACACAGAATTGAGATGCTCCATATGTGGTTGACTTTATCCTGTTATATCTTTCCTTGCTTATTAAATGTTGCACCAGAAACGACGCCTGCTCCTTTCTATATGTGTAACACATACATATGAAATTAGTTCCTCTTACAAATCAATACAAAGCCGAACCTGTATTAAGTTAGACAGTTTCATATTCACAAATGACTCAGAGCCAAAATTCTTCCACACTGTGACAAGTAGGCAATAATTCAGGGAGCTCAGATAAGCTGAAAATCCATATTTGCCTTGATGGCAGGGATGCAGGTGGTTGTCAGACATTTTTGATGTTTTCGCCCACATCTTAGCTGTGGAAGACAGCACAGTGAACAAGCTGAAGATTGAAGTCTCATGTTCTTCCAGCTCTCTGTCCCATAAGTGTAGCTGCACTGGAATGAGACGTGATTAATTGTCATCCCTGCCACTGGCAGACAAACACCAACTGTCGATGACAGAGATGGATATTTCACAGATTCCAAATCCTGAACACAAAACTTATACAAGATTTATGGCAAATAAACATCTGATAATTAGTAAACATAGCCTAAAGCAGGATGCAATGGATGGGTGACACAGATTCTGTAGGTCTATGTGGTTTTCTGGATGTGATTTGTAAGGAAGTTTGCTTCTTTTTCTACTTAGCGATTCCTTAAATTAATTGATTTTGAGAAACCTTATATACTAAAAATAAGTAATACTCCAAGTCAATAATATTGTACATTTCAGTGGCGTGCAGTGGTGTTCTGAAATGAGGAGGCAAACAATGACCTCACAGTTTTTTATTTTACTTTTAATTTTTTATTTTTTATAAATCAAATGTAAATTCATGTCCGTTACTTGTCACATTTTCCTCGTTAATTGAACATTACTTTATATTACATCAAAAAAGAAAAAAAGAAACCAAATACAATTCTATTTTGTATTTTTGCATTAACAATGTAATTAATGTTCTATTTATTAAAACCAAGTCAATCTCATCAAGTTAGTGTTTTAAGCATTTTTACATTTATTCCAAAATAATAACTAAAGGCAGTAACAATTTAACCCTCTATTGTACGCAATATGATATCAATGAGGAAAAAATTATTTGTGGTGTTTTTTCCTGGTTAAAATTGGATACTATAACAACATCAATCAACATTTTCATTCCTTTTTAAATTTATTTATTTTTTAAAAGTTCATTTAAAAGTCAATTTTATTAAAAACAAACTAAAATAGACTATGTTGCCTGGAGGCAACAACGTACCATAGAGGGTTAAACAATATATTTTATTTGTGTATTGATTTTCAGCTGTTCTTTTTAATAGTCAACTTATTTCGGATCATCAGTCATGCTCGGTAAACACTCTGTCACAGACACAGAGATGTATCTTTAATTTCACCAAGCTGATTGCTCACTAAAATCCCCGCAGTCATCAAGTTTTTTAGGTCTTGTCAAGTTTGATTTTGACGTGACATAAAGTGGTGATATCTAAGTGGGTGAGCTGTTTACTTACTTTTTAATTTAGTCTTCCCATTGACGCCATCATTTTGTTCATTCAGACTGATGCGCGAAACGCACACGTAAACAAGAGGCGGGATTTATCAAACAAACCTATCATATCCAATCATAACCGATCGTATCTAATCATAGCGCGATGGAGGCATTGCCTCCTCTCACGTGACTTTCCCCCATTCATTCTCTATTACCCCCCACAAAACCCACCACACGCTTTAGTGTAGGGGTCTGTTGATTTTCTATGAGGGGAAGGGAGGCACGAGAGACGTGGACTCCCTCAGTAACTTTACCTGCGGGTTTTGCTGACAGTGTTCCTTTAGAAATATGAGTGACTTGTACACTTTTTATTATCACATTCTGAAATATTTGCATTGTTTTCGTAATATGGATAATTTTCTCATCCTAATTTTTTGAGGAGGCACTGCCTCCCTTGCCTCCTCAGAGGAAACGCCCCCGGTACATTTTGATTTCAGTATTTTCAGTGTTAATTAGCAATCACACTTGCAGGTAATGGATAGGTGCGAAGGGGAAAGGACCAAAAAAAGTCAAAACAAAAGAAAGTCCCGCACACTATCAATGTTTACAAAAGTATCAAAATTTCTTAATTTGTTGCAACGTTTCGGTCCCATGACCTTCATCAGGCATATCCAGACATTGTATGTCAGTATAAATAATTTGTTAATTTTCCTGGTTGTTACCACTTTATTCCCCAAGCTTTACATATTGTTCCCTTATACCTACACGTACATACTTTATAGGTACACTATCTAAAGCATTACCGACTTTTCTTCCCTATTGTGACAGATATCCGAGTGAAACTGCTTCTTGAACAAGAAAAAATGAAGGCCAGAACTTGATTTTGTCCATTGGGAATGAATTGGATCATTGGATTGTGAAGCGACGAGAATGCTTTTTGTGCGCCAAAGAAACAAAATAATGACTTTATTCAACAATATCTAGTGATGGGCGATTTCAAAACACTGCTTCATGAAGCTTCAAAGCTTTACGAATCTTTTGTTTCGAATCAGTGGTTCGGAGCGTGTATCAAACTGCAAGTTACGATTAGTTCGTATGGTGAACCATTGAAATTTCGAAACACTTATGACGTAACAAAGCTCCGATATGCGCTCCGAACCACGAAACAAAAGATTTGTAAAGCTTCAAAACTTCATGAAGCAGTGTTTTGAAATCGCCCATCACTAGATATTGTTGAATAAAGTCGTTATTTTGTTTTTTTCACGCACAAAAAGTATTCTCGTCGCTTCATAACATTAAGGTTGAACCACTGTAGTCACATGAACTGTTTTAAATATGTCTTTAGTAGCTTTCTGGGCATCTGAAAGTGTTAATTATCTTGCTGCCAATGGAGGCCTCACTGAGCCATCGGATTTTATAAAAAAATATCTTAATTTGTGTTCCGAAGATAAACGAAGGTCTTACGGGTGTGGAACGACATGAGGGTGAGTAATTAATGACAAAATTTTCATTTTTGGGTGAACTAACCCTTTAACAAAACCAAACGTCACTAAAATACTTTGGTTCCAGCAGTTTTGAGTATGAACTGGTTCTCAATTCCCAATGTGTATTTGTGAGGATAAAGTGAAGATTGAATCAGCGTTAATCTGTATATTAGAGATTACAGCTGTGTCTTATGTCTGACAGGAGGCCACTGCTTGTGCTGACAGCCCTGTTATTAACCAGAGTCCAAATGAAGGGCAGATAACTAAGGCTGAATTGGATCAAAAATGATTAAAGGGATTTGTGTTTTTCCTCAGGGAAAAAAATGCTTAATTCTTGAACCTTAGTAGATTTAATTAAAGCATTTCAAATTGCCATATCATGATCCTCAAACATTAAAATTAGACATCTTCCAGTCTTGTGATAAAAATCAATAGATTTTTTACAAAATGAACAATAAGAAGTAACCTCTATTTCTCCTCATTTTTCCTGCTTGGTTTGCTGTCCAACAATCTTCAAAGTATTTTCATAATATCCATTATGAATGTGGAACTGTGTATGTTTTCTCCTCACACTGTCCTCTGGACTTTAACTGGATTAACACCCCTGGGTGATTGTGTTAAGATGCACATGATTTCTCAGCGTTTGTGGTTTATTGCTGCGGCATTATCCGTGGAGTGGCATTATGGAGCACTTCCTGATGGTTGAAGTCTTTGAACTTCAGCTCGAGGCGAGAGGAGTCCTATCTGGAGCGTGCTGATAAAACCCTCGATTGACTCGGCAAATCTGACAGTCCTGTCAAACACTCTCTGGGACTCCGAAATCACCTAGCCAGCAAGGACACCTGGAATTAAAAGGCTAAGAATACCACCTAAAAACTGCTAAAAATAGGTTCATCCGATGGCTAATATTTCTTGTCCTTGTGACAGCTGTGGAGTCTCACTTGGAGAGCAGTGAGTTGCATTTGGCACAGTGTGTGTAAAATGAGTGAAGAGGATAAAGAATTTTGGGAAAATGGCTGTGGAAAACATTCTAATGTTTTCAAAAGTGTCCTCTGATACCATTTGTTAACCCATGGTCACCTACTGTAGGTTTTTAGTCTCTTGAATAAATTCTATCATTTTATAGTTTTTTTATATCATAATTTTATATCATAATTTTTGTCAATCATTTTCATGTTATAATGTCACTATATAGAATATTTAATTGTTTTATACAATATATTTCCCACCACCGATTTAATATAGTATAAAGCAATTGACAGCAATAATTAAGATTATGTGAACCTACATTGGCTCTTCAAAATGCATTGTGGTCTGTTGAACTCTCATTATGAACTATCAAAATATTAGTTATATTTTCACAGTATCCTTAGTTTTTAAAATCTTGTCTGTCAAATATAATAGAAAGAAACCAAACCAAGCATGATTCAGGGGAGGCAAGATTCTTATCAGTGAAATAATAAACTGCCAGCTGTGTTTGTTTTTGTCTGTTGAGGTTTTGGATCTTTTACAGAGGCTGTGCAGAACGCAAGCCTTTATCCGGCTATAGATGCTGGTGTCATTACACGCTGCATTCGCTCTCATGTGGCAAGCCATGTATTGTTGTATCACATTTGATCACTTATGTTATCTTGATGTTATGAGGATGCTTGCGCAGATGGGGCCTCCTATGCAGCTATACCATCCACAGTGGACGGCCTACATCAGTTATAAAAATTGAATTTGACTGCTCATATTTACAGGAAAACCAGGGGAAAATCGTATATTTATTTCAAAATAATGTTCAATTTGATTTTTTTGTTTTGCAGGGTTGTGTTTGCATTCATCCGCCCCCCAAAGTCTGAAATGCCATTGCATTAGATTATAAAATATCAAGTGGCATCTATTTTAAAGTGAGATTTCATCACAAAAATACATTTGAGACATTATAAGCTTGGCTCATGAATATTAATTAGGTGACTTTATATTCGCTGATTTCCTGAAAAGCAGGTAAGTGGATTCAAGCCTTACACAGCATTGACCTTGATGCAAATTAGTTAAAAGTCATTGCAAAAAGCAAGGTTTTTTTCAAAAAGTGTTTGCAAATGCCAATTTGTTTGACACATTATTATCTAAGGCAGTAAAATTCTTTAAAAATTAAAGCGTCTAAATGGGGTCAAAGTATGTCTGTGTAGACCCAAAACCCTGAGGAGAATAAAAAAACAAAACAGAAAGCCATCAAACATCCATTGAGCCACAAGGCAGGGTGTACCATTTTATTCCTCCAAGCACCATGAGTGTGAGAGCATTGGTGGTAGAACCAAATGTGTTTATCTGGTTCTAATGGCTGGATTCTCAGTGATGGGAAAGAAAAGCCACAGAGCTGTTTCACTGTCATTCTATTCTTGCCTCTGGTCATAATGGTTTTAACATGACAGTTCCCAAAACTTTAAAGTGGTTGTAAGTTGTCCTCAGATTCTTTGATTTCGAAATTGAAGGATTTCCCTCGTGATATCCCCATAATGTGGTATAGTGCATTGCTTCTAACCTTTCCTTCAGGTCTTCACGGACTCATCCCAAACTTGTTGGGAGGTTTGGACACACCCCATCTTCACCCTTTTTTTCCCGCTAATTAAAAGCTTTCCCGCCCTGTAAAGAAAGATTTATGAGCATTCACATAATGTCTGTTTCTTATCACAAATAATTTATTGTGGAAAAGTTGCTCTTTCATAGCTCAGAACAGGAGATTAGATTTTTTTTGTCCCATTTTTTTCCCGTTTCATTTTAGTATCAACATTGTCTCAGATGTTACTCCTAAGATTCCTTTGGAGGTCTAAAAATAGAAAAATTTGTGAGACAATTGTTGACTTATGTTAGAAGAAATATAGAGTTATATAAGTAATGTACAGTAGACATAGCTCATGTAGTATATAGTCACATAGTCATTCACTTGAGTCTTATAAACATGTTCAACAAAAGAATAATTTATATTATGTGATTTATTTAGATTATCTGATTCATTTAGTGACCCTTTTGTTGAGATGAAAAATTCACGCCAATAGGTGGTGAAAAATTTGTGTTTTTGGAGTGAGTCATCGAATCATTAAAGGATTAGTTTACTTTGAAATGAAAATTAGCCCAAGCTTTACTCACCCTCAAGCCATCCTAGGTGTATATGACTTTCTTGTTTCTGACGAAGACAATCGGAGTTTAATAACTATGAATAAATATCCTGATGCATCCGAGCTTTATAATGGCAGTGATAGGGTTCAATGAGAATGAGCTGAACAAAGTGCTTCCATCCACATCCATCCATCATAAATGTGTACTCCACACGGCTCCGGAGTGTTAATAAAGGCCTTCTGAAGCAAAGCGATGCATTTGTGATATCCATATTTAAACAAGTTATGAAGTCGAATATCGAGTTTCCGCCAGACCGCCTTCCGTATACAAGTTACGAAGAAAGTGTAAACTGACGTCGCTTCAATTACTTTTTCTGTAAGTTTAATAGGGAAGGCGCAAGACGTAGTGAAAGCTTTGTGAACTGCAAGAAGTTTACACTTTCTACGTGTGGAGCACACATTCATGATGGATGGATGTGGATGGAAGCACTTTGTTCAGCTCATACTCATTGAACCCTATGACTGCCATTATAAAACTAGGATGCATCAGGATATTTATTAAAATTTCTCCGATTATCTTGGTCAGAAACAAGAAAGTCATATACACCTAGGATGGCTTTAGGGTGAGTAAAGGTTGGGCTAATTTTCATTTTAAAGTGAACTAATCCTTTAAGGCTGCACAATTTGGGGGGTGATTAAAGAAAGCAATTGCTATGTTTTACGGTTTCACATTTACATATAATTAAATAAATATAGTAAAGTTGTGTATTTTGTTGTAATTATCTGAACCTGCACCTCCTGAACTTTTTTAATAAAACATCATAAAATGTGACTGAAAGAAAAAATCCATGTTTGCTGTGCTTGTTTGTTTTGCTGTGCTTGTTTGTAATTACTAATAAAAAATTACTGAATAAAACCAAAAAAAGAAATATTACTGTTGTAATATAGGGTATATGTTTATTTATTTAAATAACAGCCTTTGCAATTTAAAGTTTTGATTTATGTGCTGTTTAATGTTTGATGATCATGTAATTTTACATGTGTGTAAGCAATGCTTCTATCATTCGGTGCGTTCCGAACGGGATATATCGGCCTCCGAAGGGCACTTCGGAGTGAAAACAATCATGGCCGCCATACTGAAGGGTCGTTCCAAACCGAAAAGCCCTTCGGAATGAAGGATTTCAAAGGGTACAACTGATGGACACTTCGGGCCCCCATGATCCTTTGCACAGGGAAGTTGTTTGACGTCACAGAATGGGTACAGGAGGCTCGGAGTTCAATTTTACCTATAAATGTATGTATAGTATTTTTCTATACTACTGTAATATTTATACGAGTTTTTGGTACATTATTATGGTCAAAATGATATTGTACTTCAACAAAAATACTTAACAGCTCCCTTTATCAGTCCATTCAAATGTTTCAAATACATAGACACAATATACATTATATTTAACCTAAATAAATAAATAAACTAACGTTAAACAAAATGCGTGTTTTTTGGGGGGTTAACTAGCATACAAAATGTGCGACAAAGGCGCTTCCTTGATTGTCTCGTTAAGATGACGCAGAAGTGCATTCCAAAAGAAGAGTTTTTTTTGACCCCTACACCCTTCATCCCTTTGAAGCTCTCACTCCGGAGGGTAAACCCTTTGAAGGGATTAGGGCATTGGGATGAGCCCTTCCGAATGGAACGCAGTGATTGTTTCTGCTTCTTCTTCACCTGTGTTTTGATCCGGAGATTCTGTACTCTTTCAGAAGATGCATAATAGCGCCCCCTACCATAACAGAGAAAACATGGATTGCCGGAAAATTCCGTCAATGGCGGGGAAAGATTTAAGCAGACAGTCTGCTAATAATCTAATAACTGGTAGTTGACATGTAGTTGCAAAGTTACTTATAGTTAGTAGAATGTCTGAACAAATGGACTATCGAAATAAAGTGTTACCCAAGTCTTTTATGTTTTCACTATGTTGACTATAAACTGTCACTGTGTTCTTCAAAAATATTCCAAAATGTCTGTTGCTGTTTAAAAAAGGGTGAAATATTCCTTTAAGCAAAACTCTCTATTTGGTCCCCATTCTGCTGTATGGGACAAACTTTTTTAAAAATTTGATACTAAAGATATCTCAGTTGTCATGATGACGTTAAGGATTTCAGCATTTTGATATATTACACATTTGTTCCCACCTTGTTTAAATGAGCAAATAAGGTGGAGAGAGAACAATTCTCACTGAACACAATGCTTATATAACAGTCCATGCTATTTTTCCTTTGTACAATTTTAGGATTGCAATAGTCCTGTGCCATTTGCCGAATTACTTACTGTGTTGAGAGCAGTGGACCCTGTGTAATTCTCCTCCCAGCAAAATGGAGCCACTCACTGTATTTGACAGGGCCCTTAATGAGTTCCCTGGGAGACGGGGCTACATATCAGGCCGGCCTCATTAACACCTCATCATGCAGATGGGCATAGAAGCTCCATTCCTGTTCTCTTCCTGTCTGGAGGACATCTGCTGGAAGCTGCTCGAGGGCCAGACAGGTGGCATTCCAGGCCCCTGTGACATTTTGTTCACTGACATGTCATTTTGATGATGACACATCATTTCACACGATCCCTCAGGTCCTCACTTGAAAAATGCAGTCCTCGGAAAGTACTCCTTTTGCTTAGCCTTTTCCAGTCTGAGAAACATATAGTCATTACTGTGATGACAGAGAGAGTGTTGTCTGGTGTCTCAGTGAGGTCTGCTGAGCTGCTGCCTGTTTGTTGAGTAGTTTATTAAAGGGGATGTTCAAGAGCATTGGCTACTGCTCAGAAGCAACTTTTCCTTCTCAGCATCCTTTTTCTACTCTGACCTCTCTATTTTTCTTGCTCTGTATTTTGGTACTGCAAGTATTGGCTCTTGTTTGGTAAATTGCTTATGATGATCTCATTTGTGAATTGCTTCAATAAGAGTCTAAAAATGACTAAATGTAGAGTACATTTAGTAGACCTTTTAACCAAAAAATAAATCAATGTTTGTCTTTGTAATCTTTCAGAAAAATGTACCTAATACCTTGCTCTGCCTCTGAAACAAGTTCTTCGGTAACACTTTGACTTCTTTAACCATAAAAATTCTGGGTTAAAAACAACCCAAGTTGGGTTGAAAATGGACAGACCCAGCAAATGGGTTGTTTTAACTCAGCGAATGGGTTATTTTAATCTAGCGGTTGGGTTAAATGTTTGCCCAACATGCTGTGTAGTTTTATTTAACTCAACTATTGTTTAAAAATAACTGTATTGCTCGCTTAAAATTAACCCAAAATATGTTGGAAATTAGCATTTATTGATATGTTTGATAAATGAACATTTATTAATATGCTTAATAATTAAACAATAAACATTATTAAATTGCTTATAATGTTCACCTTTTGACTATTATTGTTGCCTCTAGTAATTATGTGTCTGATTTTTAATTTCCAACCTATTTTGGATTCATTTTAAAGGATTAGTTCACTTCTGAATGAAAATTTCCTGATAATTTACTCACCCCCATGTCATCCAAGATGTTTATGTCTTTCTTTCTTCAGTCGAAAAGAAATTAAGGTTTTTGAGGAAAACATTCCAGGATTTTTCTCCATATAGTGGACTTCACCGGGGGTTCTGTCCAGACTGGACTATTGTAATGTTCTCTTGTCAGGCCTTCCAGCATGCACTGTCAAGCCTATACAACTGATCCAGAATGCTGCAGCAAGACTGGTCTTTAACGAGCCAAAGAGAGCACATGTCACACCTCTCTTCATCAGTTTGCATTGGCTGCCAGTAGCTGCTCGCATCCAATTCAAGGCTCTAATGTTTGCCTATAACAACCACTGGCTCTGCACCACTATACCTAAACTCACTACTTCAGACTTATGCGCCCTCCAGAAGCTTGCGTTCTGCAAGTGAACGGCGCCTTGTGGTGCCATCCCAAAGGGGCACAAAATCACTCTCACGGACCTACTCCTGGTCTGTTCCCTGCTGGTGGAATGACCTGCCACGCTCTATCCGAGCAGCTGAGTCTTTAGTCATTTTCAAAAAACTGCTAAAGACATATCTTTTTCGTCAACACTTGACCCAGTACTATTAGCATTTACCTTACTCTTTATTTATATTTTTACTTTTCTTTTTTCCATTTCTATTCTCTTTCTCCATCTATTTGTATAAAAAAAAAAAAAAAAAAAAAACACTTGCTATGAGCACTTTGCTGGTGAAACTGGGACTTGACACGGCACTTACTGTTGCACTCATGTTGATTTGATTGCTTCTACTATTCTCATTTGAAAGTCGCTTTGGAGAAAAGCGTCTGCTAAATGTAAATAAAACTGCCCAGCAGGTTGGGCAAACATTTAACCCAACTGCTGGGTTAAAACAACCCAATTGCTGGGTTTGTCCATTTTCAACCCAACTTGGGTTGTTTTTAACCCAATAGAGTGTACTTAAAACACTGAAAAAGCATTTATTAATTTAGGTTCATGTTAATTTCTTCATGTATTAATACAGTTTTACCACTTCAAGTTGTATAAACATTAGTTCATATATTATGAACAAACAGGAATCAACAATGAAAAATAGTGTTCTTATGAATTAACATTGACCCAAACTACCATTCAAAAGGTTAGTGTTAATATTTATATTCAGCATAGATGCATAGAATTGATCAAACGTGACAGTAGATACATTTATAATGTTAGAAAATATTTCTATTTCAAAAAAATTCTTTCAAATTCTTTTAAACTTTCTATTCATCAAATACTCCTGAAAAAAAATTATTCCGGTAATGTAACATCCAAATTTTCATTGAATATTCCATTCGAAAAGTCAGAATATATGGAGATGAAATACATGTTGCAAACAACATTTTATTTTAACTTTAAAGGGTGATTTCAAGTGTAGGGTTTGTAGAAAGCGAGAAGAGAATAAATTAGCCATATTAAGCCATGCAAAATAAGTTTAATTTGAACAGCAGTCAAACGACAGCGACTTTCTTTGGTTTGTTTTACCACTTTGGAAAGACTGACTCTGTGCACTGTTGTTCTGTTATGCAAATTTAAGGTTTATATTACTTTTAATGACTCTCATAAGATTAGATTGTTTTGCTCTTGAGAAAAGGCAAATGAGAACTGCAGACACATTTGATCAAATCAGATGCAGTAATTGCATAAACACTTGGCAACAGCTTAACCATTCACAAAGAGACAAAATTTGTCTCCTAGCTCATGTCACAATAATGATCGTGGTCTTATTCAGGAGAGAATGCCTTTTAGTACTCATTTCTGTAGGGATGGGGAAATTTAATTTCCACTCTGCCCCTCAATCATTTCCACATCTTTTCAATTTTTTATTATTCTAATTAAAAGCTGAAGTTAAATATAGAGACTGTGAATGTGTGGCTATTGTGAGATACTATTTTGTACGAGATCAGGTCTGAATTCATGTCTTAAACTAAAGAGTCTTAGCAAACTCTTTATCTGAAAAGTGTTTCATATCAGTGGATTTTATTTTGTCAAGATGTGCAGTCATGTGGAACTGAATTTTATTTAATTCCAATATCCTTCTATAAACCGTTTTATTAATCTTGTTAATGAAAAGCAGTCAAATTAACCTCTTATTCATCAATTTTCAGTTCTCCTCCCACTCTTTTCTCCCATTCACCAATGCAGAATGTTAAATCTGTCATAAGCCTTATTGCTCCTAGTATAAATCAATTTTCATCCAATATTATTCCCCACCTTATTAGGACAGACTTTTAGCCATGACACCAGTGTCTGCACTATCAAATTGCTTTAAATTTTGAGGCAAAGTGCAAGCACAGAATAACACTGCTGTCTGAACCAATCTCACAATTTATATTATCCACTCATATTTCATTCTCATATTTTCATTTTATAACTCATTTAGGGGGCACAGTTGAGGACCTCTTACATTTTGCACTCAAGAATTGTGGAAATGCATCTCAAAACCTTAGTTTGTCAGACAAACTCTCTAACATGTTCCTCCCACATTTTAAGAATAGCATCTCAAATTTAAATTATTCTTACTTTTAGAAATTTAAAAGTTGTTCCCCTACTTTTTGGCCAATAATCAATAAATTCTTGTCTATTTTAATCTTGTTAATTTCGTTAAAGGTTGAGTTCACCCAAAAATTAAAATTCTGTCATTAATTACTCACCCTCATGTCGTTCCACACCCGTAAGACCTTCGTTCATCTTCGTAACACAAATTAAGATATTTTTGATAAAATCCGATGGCTCAATGAGGCCTCCATTGCCAACAAGATAATTAACACTTTCAATGTCCAGAAAGCTACTAAAGATATATTTAAAACAGTTCATGTGACTACAGTGGTTCAACCTTAATGTTATGAAGCAACGAGAATACTTTTTGTGCACCAAAAAACAAAATAACGACTTTATTCAGCAATATCTAGTGATGGGCGATTTCAAAACACTGCTTCATGAAGCTTCGAAGCTTTACGAATCTTGTGTTTCGAATCAGTGGTTCAGAGCGTGAATCAAACTGCCAAAGTCACGCCCCCCAGTGGTGAACCATTGAAATTTCGAAAAACACTTATGACGTAACGAAGCCTCGTTTACTGAAATCACGTGACTTTGGGAGTTTGATACGCGCTCCGAAACACTTATTCGAAACAAAAGATTCGTAAAGCTTCAAAGCTTCATGAAGCAGTGTTTTGAAATCACCCATCACTAGATATTGCTGAATAAAGTTGTTATTTTGGGGGGGGGGGGGTTTTGGCGCACAAAAAAGTATTCTCGTTGCTTCATAACATTAAGGTTGAACCACTGTAGTCACATGAACTGTTTTAAATATGTCTTTAGTAGCTTTCTGGGCGTTGAAAGTGTTAATTATCTTGCTGGCAATGCAGGCCTCACTGAGCCATCGGATTTTATGAAAAATATCTTAATTTGTGTTCCGAAGATGAACGAAGGTCTTACGGGTGTGGAACAACATGAAGGTAAGTAATTAATGACAGAATTTTCATTTTTGGGTGAACTAACAGGCTCACTTCTGATTTATATGTTCCTTTCAAAAAAAGTTATCCTGTCAGAACGTACAGCTTCTTTTAAAAAGCTGTCAATTCCCTCCCTCCCTATTAGTCTCAGCTAATCTTCAGCTATATAGATTATACTAAAAGCCTTCCTTTCCATTTATGTCTGTTTCTTACGGCACCATATAAAGAGTCAGAGTGAGACTGCAGTCCAAGCATCACCCTCTGATGTGGGCAGAACAGTTTCTCTGGGTCTCAAAGCCCTGATGTGTCAGCCTACATAATCAGTATAGGGCTCCACCTGTTCTTAGACAAATGAGCTGACAAACCTCTTGTCGTCCTCATTTTCCGAAAGGGTAACAAAAAAGTAGGGGAAGAGAAAAGCAGAGGAAAAGAGAACAACCTCTGCAGTTGTGTTTTATATAACCTATATAGAAAGACCTAAATGTGACACATGCTGCTGGAGCACTGTATGGAGATGAGGCTAAGGTTAGGATCTGCTGCTACTGCCAGCTTCCTGTTCCTATAATTAACTGGGCAGAGGTAAAGAGAACAAAGAAGAGAGTTATAAAAAAGGAAAAGCAGTCATACTTGATACTGACTTGCTACTGTAAGAGGACAGCAGAAGTCAAAAAGTTTTTCTTGTCCAAAGACAGTGACCCTCAGTAATGCACCACTGATGCACCATATATTTTATGTTATATTACACAGTTAGAAACACAAAGGCTTTTCACTGTGCTTGACCCTGGGTTATCGTCTTTCTAAACCCCACTTTTAACCTGTAACATCTGCATCTGCCATCCATTCCTCCGACCGCCAGAGGGAGCCATCTCCCGAATACTGAACACTGCCGGTTCTCCTCACATCACTTCCTGTCCTTACCTGTTATAAGCCATGTTGTTTGTATATCAAGTATTGCCAGTTTACCCTGTCTCTACCAAGTGTTTATATTACCCTGTTTGTCTCTCTGCCTGTTTATGACCACGAATTTTGGATTACTGATTTGGATTAGTTTGCTGTCTGGACTGCCGCTATTGTTATCGACCCTTTGTTTGTTTGTTGACCACGCTTCTTGCCCAGAATCTAACTTTGTTTGTACTGCTATGCTGAATAGAGCACCACACATGGATTCGAATACTCAACCGAGTCAGTCATCGTTACATAACCCCGGGTAGAGGAACGATTAACACTTGTAACTTAGAAGCGGGGTTAGGCCTAGAGGTCTTGAGATGCGTTTTTTTTTTTTTTAATTAAAGGGCACCTATTATGCAAAATACACTTTTACAAGGTGTTTGGATATAAATGTGTGTTGGCAGTGTGTGAACACAACCCCCCTACAATGATAAAAATCCACCCACTCCTTTTTGAATCCATCCACGCCGTTTTGATTCTCTGAGCAATGTGACGTCACACTGGGGTTGCAGCCTTTAGCCTCCTTGTTAGAGCGTCTGACTCCCACGCCGGAGACCCAGGTTTGAGGTCCGCGCAGAGCGGGGCGAGTAGGACCTGGGTAGAGGAGTTACATTGGTGCCGTGACCCGGATGGGAGTGAGGTTTGTGGGGGTGAGTGTAACGGAGGCCAGCTAGTAGCCACTGTGCGAGTAAACCTCACTCCTCTGATCTCAAGAGATGCTCTAGCAACTGATGCTAGGGGTTGCAGCCTTTAGCCTCCTTGTTAGAGCGTCTGACTCCCACGCCGGAAACCCAGGTTCGAGGCCCGCGCAGAGCGGGGGCGAGTAGGACCTGGGTAGAGGGACTACAATTACCATAGTTTCCGTCCTCAGCTAACTGTACGCTGTCCACTATTTTCTCCGCGCTCGAGCAGCTGTAGCGACAACAATGGCTACATTTACATGCACCCAAATAATCCATTTGTAATCGGATTGACGGCTCAATTGGATTGAAAAATGTTCATGTAAACACCTTAATTGATCCAATTGAGCTCGATCCGAATGAAATTTTGATTGGATTGGAAGGGGTGGTTTATTCCTTTTCTAATCCGATCCAACAGTAAAAAACGACCATGTAAACGCTTGAATCCAACTACTTTTTCATATTCAGAAGTCTCTGGGGCACATGTGCAGTGCGCAAAAATCTGAAAACTCCTTCAGAACAACTCTTTCCCACCAATCTTGACTCTGTATCTTCATCTAGAGATGACGGGTTAATGGCGGAATTGGCATCAGAGTAATGTGATGAAGCCACACAAGATATTGTAAAGCTGCTTGTATTCTTCTTCGTTGGCCGAGTAAAGACAGTAAAAGTTCACAAAAAAAACGTTGCTGATTTATGAATGTGTATGCCAACAGGGCAAAAATAACGATGAGCTCTGTTGGTGTCACGTCCATGGTTGTCTCTGCAAGTGTGATTGATATGACGTCACACGCAGAGCGCGTGCGCAAAAGTTTTAATCGGAATGTATATTAAACACATATAAACGGATATTTGAATCAGATTACAATGTTTAGAGTACATGTACACAGATCTGCAATCGGATTCAATTCATTCGGATTGACATGTAAACATAGCCAATGTCTGGTAAGTAATTGAGATGTTTTGTTGTTGGATGTAAGAGTGAACATAACAGTCTTCATTTACTGACATCTGAGCCGCTGAACGCAGTGGATTACGCATATGATTTCTGTAATTTTGCCTGCTATTTACGTTCACAGACATAACTGTTTATGTGAACTGTGTGTTTTTGACAGAACCTTGTGTGTATTTGACAGTTTAAACAAAACAAAAAATGTGAAAGAGAAGTTACTCACGAGACTTGACGTTCGACAGCCAGCTGTCTGTGTGTGTGCGCTTTAGATAAGTGCGCTCAGAAAACGATCCATTAGAAGTTTAAACTGATATAGCTTTAAAACGTGTGGAAATAATAAACGTTTATGGCGAAAGAAGAACTATGCTATCCGTAAGAGTGATCGCGATAATCAAAACCAAGCAGATGTCTTGTTAATATTTGGCAGAGAATCCGATTGAGGCAGGAACTGTGATCGTAGAGAGGGGCGGGGCACAGCAGCTCATTTGCATTTAAAGGCACTTGCAAGAAAACAACCTGTTCTTGACTGTAGTCAAAAATGGGTATTTACAACATAGATTTATAAATGATCTGTGAGGTATTTTAAGCTGAAACTTCACAAACACATTCTGGGGACACCTGAGACTTAAATTACATCTTGTAAAAATGAGTATAATAGGTGCCCTTTAACTTGAGTACAGGATGCTGAAAAAGACATGAGACACGAGTTAAATACGTCTGTCTAGTGTGTGTTTACATTGAAAAACAATGGAAAAGTAGCACAGTGAAATGGAAAAACGCATTCTGTTTGCATGGTGGAAGGAGTCTCTCCAGGGGCACTGTAAGCCTAAATGCACTTATATACATATAATGCACTTAGATATTGAACTGATATTTGCTTTCTGTGAATTTTTTTTTTTTTTTTTTTTTTTTTTTTGTGCAACCCACTAAGTAAAATTCCTTATAAGCATAACTTACTTTGTCAATGAACCTGAGTTAAAGGATTGAAAGTGTTTAGCTGCTCTGCTCTCAGAAAGTAATTACACTCTGATAATCTTCTCTCAGTAGTGGAAATCGCATCAAATGTGTTTATTTTAGAAAGAGCAAATTGTGTTTGGATTAAATGTGTTGTATGTCTTGGCAAAGCATCTTGGTAGCACTGCACACTGACTGACGTCGGCATCTTTTCTTTAGACCTGTGTGGTCTCAGATCTAAGTTTGGATTCCTGTTCTTACAATGTGTCAGCCTGCCAAGCCTTTAGACATGGTAGTATCAAACTCTGGTGAATAATGTAATGCTCTGCCCATGCTGTCAGTTAAGGGGACATTTTAATGTAAGTTTTTCCTCCACCACACAATCACAGAAAAACTATCCCTGCATTTAAAAGGTGGTCTCTTTTAGCTTAAATGAAATCGGGGGCACTGACGGTGCATTTTGGATCGAGTTACGCATCAAATGTTTTTAATGCTCTTCTTGTGTCCATGCACATCCTTAAATCTCTATGGGGAAGTGCTTCTTTGGCTTTGCCTTTTACAACATGTAATTAAACCTGCTGCATCTTTAATTAGAAGTGATTCGTTTCTTCAAGGGGTGCTTGCATGGGTACATGCAGTTAGACAAAGAAATCAGGAGGCTGCCAGTCACTGATTTACCCTTGTTCTTTGATCATATTCTAATCTTAATCTAGTTTAAGCAAAGGCCTGGTGCCATTTTTCCATACCAATCCACAGAAAAGGGCTCCCTTACACCAAACCAAAGGGGGTTATATAACCAAAGGTTAATTGCTATATATCCTAATCATTTTTTAACACATGTTAATTACTTTAATGAGCTCACTGTTTCTACATCACATTAACACATTGTTTAAATTGATACATTGTTAGCTAACTGCATTATTTGTATATGTACATTTCTGAAATTACATAATTTGGACACAGTCCCCTCTGATAACAGATCACTCTAAATTGTAGTGTTGACATGCATTTCCTGTAAAGCTGCTTTGAAACGATATGTATTGTGAAAAGCGCTATACAAATAAATGTGAATTGAATTAAATTGAATATTTAAATTCAAAGCATTCAGATTCAATCATAGTTTACTGCTATGTTGGGGTCAAGATTGCAATCAGTACTTTGGAGTATGCTGGGGTCTTTCTATATCATTGCTTGCGGCATATTGTTCCCTGAATGTTCAATGAATTTCTTGACAAACAGAATGTGGTTTCAATTTCTTTGTTCTAGTGCTTTGCGGAATATATTCTTTGAAAATTGGATTTGTATGTTTTTTAAATTCACAAATGATTAGAACAGACTTGGTCAAAATGAAGGCTGTATGCACACAGTAAATAATGCTGAAAAAATAACCAGAGATTTACTTCATTATTGTATAATTCATTCATTCGTTCATTTAAAATACATTTTTTTTTAAGTTGAACCAAGAATAGCAGATGAGCTGGATGCATTTTCCAGTTCAAACAGGCCTACTGTACACAAAATTTCTTTTCATTTGGCCTCTTCCCAGCATGCACTGGGGCATGAATTATTGTTACAGTTACTTTGTTTGACTGCTTGCAAGTTTAATTTACATTTTTACTGATTTAGTTGATTTAGTCTTGTGATGTCCGAAATTCGAATGTGTTTGTTCCTCTGTTAAAATGATCAGTTAGTTGCTTGTTACCCTTGTCACAACTGATGTATCAAGTGTTGAGGTCTAGTGCTTCCGTGGTATATTTCTTATACAAAGTACATAATATGTTATGTAAATACAGGAAACATGCAAACTGTCACCTTCATTTTGTTGTTGTTGTTGTTGTTTGTTTGTTTTTAAGTTTGTTGAGCACCTAATTTTAGGTGACAATGTAGATGTGTTATTTATGATAGAAATTGTACAATATTTAGATTGCTTTTACTTCTCTCTCTTGAAAACACAGATGCACGACCATCTGATTAGGACAGACAGCAGTGATGAAGCAATTCTGATATGACAGAATAAAAATAAAGAAATATGTCTTCATTAGCATTTCATGTCTGTCAGAAACATCATGCGTTAACCATCACTCTCCTTTGTTTCTAATATATATTTGATTTCTAAATCACTGTCTTTGAACTCTGGCTTCAGATATTTCTTTTAGTGTGCTTTACATTATTGACCATGTGACTTTTGTAACTTTATAGATTACTAATGCTCTTTCTATAGCTTATTCTGTTCAAAGCAAGCAATCTCTTCCAAGCAATCTCTCCACAATTTTTTATTTTTTTATTTTTTCAAAACCACTTGCCACTATATGGTTATCAGGGCAGCTACAGATTGCGTTCATTTATCTTTTAAGGATAGCAGCAGTATCTGGTGAGATGATGCTGTGTTTGTGAGAACAATATCTGGGATGGTGGGATTTTCGCTCCATCAATCAATGAGGTCACCGAAAAATAAGACTCAGACTTTTCTGAGACCTGGGATGTGGCTATTTGGTGTGATGCCATGGAAAATCACAACATTTCTTGTGTTTATTTAAGAGAATCTTCGACTTAACCAGCAGTAGAGGAAGCATGAAAATGAACTGACTTTTGGAGAATGACAGATAAATTGAACAGGAAGAAAACTATTAAAATGAAAGAAAAATGAAATTTGTCTGACAGTTCAAATCAATGTTTAAGTTGATTTATAACTTGGTGTATGTATGTTTATACATTTTAATCTTAATGCACCCCATTACTCAATACAACTTATTACTTGTTATGTTTTATTGTAACCATCAGTGCCAAATTTTCTGCCATTTTCTAAAGGGATTGGCAGTTGATATTCTCAGTTCCTCCTTTAAAATAAAACAAAATCAACATAAAAAAATAAGATTTTAACAAAGAGCCCCATGGCCCCTGAGAGCAAGAAAGACTGCAAGAGTCACATGTGGACTCATTCAGCGAAAGCTAGTTAATTCTCCTTTAAAGGCCAGACTTCCAATGTTCCTCTTCCCAAAACCCCTATTATCATCTCACTTTCATTCCCTCGCTGCCAATAGTCAACTGAAAATGCAATTTCAATTAAATCTGTCCTCTCCTCCTCATATTTCCACCTCTACTGTTGTCTCCCCAGATTAGCGTTTATTCGCATCTTCATGCATTTTTGTCTTGACTCCAGTGTGTCTGAAATGGAAACAGTGCTGTTGGTTTATCAAATCAGTGTTTTGGAAACTACATATTATACCTGTTATGATTTATTTGCTCACAAAGAGGCTTACCGCATGTCACCTGCAGATTTGTACAAATTGCATGCTAGATATTGCATATGGAGAGAATGATACGTTTGTTTGAGTATTTCATTCATTATGTACAGTGCTCAGCGTAAATGAGTACACCCCCTTTTAAAAGTAACATTTTAAACAATATCTCAATGAACAAAAACAATATCCAAAATGTTGACAAGACTAAGTTTTATATAACATCTGTTTAACTTACAACATGAAAGTAAGGTTAATAATATACTGTAACTTAGAGAACAAAACTTTCAGTTTTACTCAAATTAGGGTGATGCAAAAATGAGTATACCCCACTGAAAGTCTCTGGAGCAAAGCTAAATTTTAGACTACAAATGTCTAATTTAACAAGAATTCAACCACAGGTGAGTCTAATTATTCATTACACAGGTGTCCAGCAGACAGTTGACTATAAAAGGGTGTTAAAACCCCTTCCCATTTCATGCTGTCAGCAATGGCACCACATGGAAGAGAAATGTCACAAGACCTGAGAAAGAAAATAATTTCTTTACACCAGAAAGGTGAAGGCCACAAGAAGATCAGCAAAGCTTTACTTATCAGTCAGAATACTGTAGCAAAAGTGGTACAAAAATTTAAAAAAGATGGAACTGCAACCATCTCACAAAGGTCCAGGTCATCCACGGAAGTAAACACCTCGACAGGAGTGTCTTCTGATGAGAAGGGTTGAAGAAAATCGGCATGCAAGTTCACTGCAGTTATCTAAAGAAGTAGAAAGCCAAACTGGGGTGACTATTTCCCGTGACACAATACGGCGCACACTGCAGATGAATGGCATGCATGGGTGCCGTCCACAAAAGAAGCCTTTTCTAAAGCCCAGGCACAAAAAAGCCCGCCTAGAGTTTGCCAGGGCCCATGCTGACAAAGATGAAGACTACTGGGACTCTATACTCTGGAGTGATGAGACCAAGATAAATGTTTTTGGAACTGATGGCTTCAAAACTGTATGGCGTCGCAAAGGTGAGGAATACAAAGAAAAATGCATGGTGCCTACAGTGAAACATGGTGGTGGCAGTGTCCTTATGTGGGGCTGCATGAGTGCTGCTGGTGTCGGGAGCTGCATTTCATTGATGGCATCATGAATCCACAGATGTACTGCTCTATACTGAAAGAGAAGATGCTACCATCACTCCGTGCCCTTGGTCGTCGTGCACTTTTCCAACATGACAATGATCCTAAACAGGTATCTAAAGCCACTATTGGATTTCTGAAGAAGAACAGGGTAGAAGTGATTCATTGGCTCCTGATCTGAACCCAATCGAACACCTATGGGGAATACTGAAGAGACAAGTTGAGCATCACTCTCCATCCAGCATCCAGTCTCTAAAAGAGGTCATTCTTGAAGAATGGAAAAAGATAGATGTTGCAAAATGTCGCCAACTTGTTCATTCCATGCCTAGAAGTCATTAAAAATCATGGAGGCCATACAAAGTACTAGATGTAGAAGTTTTTGTTGTGGGGTGTACTCATTTTTGCATCACCCTAATTTGAATAAAACTGAAAAATGTGTAATCTCAGTTATATTATTAACCTTACTTTCATGTTATAAGTTAAACAGATGTTATATTAAACTTAGTCTTGTCGACATTTTGGAAATTGTTTTTGTGTTCATTGAGATATTGTTTAAAATGTTACTTTTCAAAGGGGGTGTACTCATTTACGCTGAGCACTGTATATTTGCTGTTACATGAGGTTACCAATAATTGCTTAAAGGGTTAGATCACCCAAAAATGAAAATTCTGTCATTAATTACTCACCTGAATGTCGTTCATCTTCGGAACAAAAATTAAGATATTTTTGATGAAATCCGTGAGCCTTCTGGCCTCCAATAGACTACAATACAATTACCACTTTTCATTATAATTACAGCATTTCCCATTTTCATTTAGTTTAACTTGAAACTTGAAAAAACTAACACTGAAATAAAAAATAATGAAAAAAAAAAAGTGTATTTTCCATTTAAATTTGCAGAAATTGTCTCTCTGGGATATGTCTTGTTCCTGAGGTGGTCTGGAACAAATTTTACAGTGAAATCAAACCAGCCTGATGCAACCATTAAGTTGCTTTTGTTTATGTTTATGATTAATTTCACTCATTGTTTTTTATCTCTCCTGGGTCTTTTATACAGACAATGTGACTGAAAACTATTGAAATGCACACCTCGTCAGCCTTTGTTCAGTGAGTCAAGCATGTAAACAGCCAGTGTGTTTGTGTTTAGAGAGCAGAAGAGGGTTTGTATGTGCAACAGATGAGGGAACGTTTAATGAAATTGGGCTTTAGCTGAGAATGAATGAGACTCGGGGGACATAACCAGCTTTATGCTCGAAGCAGAAGAGGCCTGGCTTTTACACTAATATGATGCATACATGCCAACAATTCTGGCAGCTGAAGCTGTTTAGCATTGATAAAGTAGGGAACAGGATGTTCTCCTGTTCTTAAGGAAATGCCAGGAAGCAGAAACAGCTTGTTTGTGTGTTTTGTGCTGAATTTGAATCTTGTTTGCAAATTGCAATATCTGCTGGTCACATACTCTTGAATGAATGCAGTTCTTCGATGTGTAATAATGCAAAAGACAGGGCTCTAAAGCGCTAAACTTGTTTTCGCTTTGATGGATTGGAGCATTTTAAAGCTGTCCCGAGATGGAGTTCAGTTTACTGGTATATCAACACCGTGTTTTAGCTTAAGAAGGAGCCTCTATATGTTTTATTGCAGCACCTATTTTATATTATTGTCGTTTTAGAATGAATCGCTTGTGTTGTTTGAAGTTGTTGTGGATAACAGTGTCTGCTAAACTAATAAATGTAAAAGTAACTTTTCATTGTTGACTGCAGATTTTCAGGTAAGCCGTTTTTGACTAGGGTTAACAAAGGTCATAGTCTCTCTTTAAAACTTGAGGTTATGGCCATTGTGTTAGCTTTCATTGCTTTTTTTTTTTTTTGCTAAAACTAATGGTTGTGAGAAAATATTCCATCATTTTGAGATTAGTACACCCTGGGAGCCCCTTAGCAGCTTTGTGCAACTGAAATTTTTCATCGACCAGAAACAGCAGAGCAGTGGTCAAAATTGACTGTTCAGGAAATTAAAACCAGGTTCATTTGAGGGCAATGATTTTTCACTGTAACATAAGATTGGTATCCCTTATTCAACTCACTGTCTTATTGTGGTTAAGTAAGCTCCGGTGAATGCTTTGGCTAATTGCTTTGGCTGTGCTGCTGTTTTGAGAACAGCAGAGGATATTCATTGAAGGACTTGTCAAATTAAAGCTATGATAAAGCAAATAACATAAAGCAATAGTGAACACAATATCCTTAATCAGAGAGAGACAAAAGAGAGAGAGGTAGAGAATATGACAATTCGCTATAATATATCTTGGTTGATATATGATTCTTCACTTAGGGCACTTTTGATTACTTGAAAATTTTAAATTAAGAAACTTCTTCAAATTATGTCATCTTTGTCCAATATATATAACGGTTCATTTAAAAAAAAAATTTAAAATAATCTTTAAAATCATTCTGTGCAGCAGAAAAGTTCCTCTAATTGAAGAATCACTCATAAAATGTACTTTCAAATTACATCACAACAATGACTCTTAAGTAGATCTTAAGTAGAAATAGCAGAATGTTTGATTACGCTGAACTAGCATCAGTGCTCCTTTGAAATTTGAACTTAAAACACCACTTAGGTAATTGGAGACTAGACAGACAGAGGAAATAGAGCTAGATCATAAATGACAAAGGGGTGAAAGTATTGTAGAGGTCTCCAGTCCCCCCAGGACCCCCCATCAGTTATAGGCCTGTGGGACGCTAGTCCAGTACTCGGACTAATTTTATCCAAAAGTGTGATCCCTGTTCTCCTGCACCCATTGACACTGGGCTCCTCAGAGGGGAATAGTCTTTCACTATAAAGCAGTATGTTTCCTATTAAATGCGGTTTTTCACAGGGGGTGTTTGCTTTGATCTCTGGATTCATTAGTATGTGTGATGGAGTTCATACTGTATGTGTCACCCTCTGTTTTCTCAGACGCTGAGCTGTTGAACAGGGTGCTAAAGACTTAAATTAGTGATGTCATGATAATTAGTGTTTTATGTTTTGACTTGGCAGCTATTGGCATCTGTCTGTCTGTCTGTCTCTCTCTCTCTCTCTCTCTCTCTCTCTATCTATCTATCTATAATTATATGTGGTCAGTTAGAGTTTTTAAAAATATTTTACATTAAATTGATCAGAAGTGTCAGTAAAGACACTTTAAAGGGTTAGTTCACCCAAAAATGAAAATTCTGTCATCTTCGGAACACAAATTAAGATATTTTTGATAAAATCTGATGGCTCAGCGATGAGAATACTTTTTGTGCGACAAAAAAAATAAAAAAATAACGACTTTATTCAACAATATCTAGTGATGGGCGATTTCAAAACACTGCTTCATGAAACTGCCAAAGTCACGCCCCCCAGTGGTGAACCATTGAAATTTCGAAACACTTATGACAAAACGCAGCCTTGTTTACTGAAATCACATGACTTTGGCAGTTTGATACACGCTCCGAACCACTGATTGGAAACAAAAGATTCGTAAAGCTTCGAAGCTTCATGAAGCAGTGTTCTGAAATCCCCCATCACTAGATATTGTTAAATAAAGTCGTTATTTTGTTTTTTTTTTGGCGCACAAAAAGTATTCTCTTCTCTTCATAACATTAAGGTTGAACCACTGTAGTCACATGAACTGTTTTAAATATATCTTTAGTAGCTTTCTGGACATTGAAAGTGTTAATTATCTTGTTGGCAATGGAGGCCTCATTGAGCCATCGGATTTTATCAAAAATATCTTAATTTGTGTTACGAAGATGAACGAAGGTCTTACGGGTGTGGAACGACATGAGGGTGAGTAATTAATGACAGAATTTTAATTTTTGGGTGAACTAACCCTTTAATGTTACAAGATATTTTTCTTGAGCACCAAAGATGCATACTAGAATGATTTCTGAATGATCATGTGACACTGAAGACTAGAGTGATGGCTGCTGAAAATCCAGCTTTGCCATCTCAGAAATTAATTGCATTTTGATATATATTAAAATAGAAAACACATCTTAAATTGTGTAGCAAATTAGCTCAAAAGAAACATGAAAACAAGAAAAAAGAACATGTAATACGCATGTGCATGACGTCATCATTTCCACAGATTTGCGTTTTTGTCCTTTACACAGAGACCGTTTTCAAAAACTTGCACTTTGAAACCTGTTTTTAAAAGCTTGCGTTTTCAGGCACCCAAAACGTCGTTGTCATGTAAATGAACAACCAAAACGCATTAAAAGTTTTACGTTTTTAGTTGAAAACGGTGTCGTGTAAACGGCCCCTAAGTTTGATACTTGCATGTCTCGCCCACTTGAATTAAACTGTCCTGATGCAATTTGTGGAGGCTCTCATTGATCTTTGCTGATGTTGTCTTGATGAGAGAGAACCAGTTGGATTCAGAGGATCTTTGGTGAATGAAAAGACCAGGCCGCAGCCTGGCACAAGCTTGGGGGTCTTCAGAAGACTTCTAGCTCAGCATCATCTTCACATCAGAGTTTTTCAGTAAAAAAAAAAAAACAACGTTATATTGTGATATTGTGAAGTGTGAAGATGTCACACCCTCTGGAGGTCAATAAGGAATTGTTCCTTTGGAGGGAACTTTTACAACTCTTTGTCCTCTAGCAGGATATTAGCATAAAACATTGGATTGGGTGTTTGAGAGAAGAACCTTTAAAATTCTTATAATACGAATGTGTCACAGAGTTAGCAAAATGTAATGTAAATTAACAAATCGAGAACGAAGATTGGAGTTCATAGAGACCAAACTTGCTACCCATGTGATTTTAGTTTACCATGGTATGTAAGTCTGAAACATTAATCCAACAGAGTTTGAATTAATACATGGCCCAAACCCAATAAAAGGAAAATCATGAGATGGGAAAACTGGATACGTTTATACATTTCTCAAGTGGTTATATATAGAATATATAGAATTAAAAGGGTTTATTTGTCCTTCTCAACAAGAATTAAGTGAGAGTCACAACTCTGTAAATTGCTTATGGTTGTAAACAGTCTCATCAGTCTTCATGTATCCTGTAACCAGAGGCTTGGTGTTAGCTGCATTTGTTGCAGTTTTGGGGGATGGTTCACAGACCTCTGTTGGGAGAGTGAGTTTGCTGGATTATTCATTAAATATAATGACTAATTTATGTGTGTCTGATTGGTCCAGATGCTACAATTGTAATAAGACAAATCCATTTACAGTCCACTCTTTTCTAGGGTCCTTAAGGTCAGATGATGATGAAGTCAACATGTTCTTCGTCAGTCAACATGTGACTCTTCTTGTTCTTTGTGAGCTTCTGAAACAGACATACAAGCTTCCTGCTGGGTCACACAAAAACATACATGTAGCCCCACGTGTACAAAGTATGACCACAGATGATCCACACATGCTCCAACAATGCAATCTAAACAAAAATACAATTTTTGTGTACTTAGATCCACAGACCCATATGAATATGTCTAAAATGGTGTTTAGAGGAAGGTAGGGGCAGGCTAGATGCTGTTTGAGTCTTTTTGGACACATAAGAGTGTAAAAAACTGAACATGAATGACCTCCTTAGGCCTAATGTGAGTTAGAAAAGAATTGACTGTAATACATTTTGGGCCTGATTAACAGATGGAAAACAGATGCAAGGCTAAATTAATGACATGCAGAGGCAAAGGACGAGATCACGTATTATTTGATGTAACCCATCAGCCATTTCATCAGAGAGATATTTTTATATTCTGCGGCCAATTCAAGCTTTCAAGCCGAGTCACATTTAAGACTCTTCTCTTTTTCGTATATTCATAAATACGTTCTGTCATTTATCATTTAATGTGATCATTGGAATTATTATGCAAGAGAAAAAAATGTGTTATTTAAAGATACATAGATTTAAAAAAAAAACATCAAAAAAAGTTGAAATTCCGGTCCCTAAGGGCTGCCAAAACATTCAAAGTGAGTGGAGCCATTTCTACCTAAATGGCTATAACTTGTGAATGGAATGAGATATTTTCACTAAACTCAGTACACATGTGTATGGGCTCAATCTTTGGTCATACTAAAAAAATTGCGACAATTGGACACTTGGTGGCGCTATAACAGGAAAAAAACATGAAAATGACCATTAGTTCGATCGACTTGAAAATGCAGTGTCTTTGTCCGAAGTGCCATTACTTTCTATGAGGACATTGATGCATCTCAAAAAACATGTCCGCCATCGGCCACTGAAATTTCAGCAGCTATCAGACAAGGTTAACGGGGGCCGATTGGAACGAAACTCGCTGGGCCTGTTTAACTCATGGCCCTTGAGGCCTGTGAGAAATTCGAAAGAAATCGGCCACCAGGGGACTCCGTCGCATTTTTCACATACGTAAAGCATCAAGTATAGCGCGATTTTTCGCACACACCCACAACATTTGTACCACATGCTAGAACTCCTCATTCTGAGCAACTTTGCCTGTTTCGACCGCCACTGGCCACCGAATTGTTCCTTAAATATTGGAAATTATTTCAAAAACCAACTTTGGTGAACTAGTCCTAGGTTTTTGGCTCAACCTCAATAACTGTTAAAAAGCTTTATAAACCATACATTTCCTATGGTAAATTGCCTGTATTGGCTGTAAATAGTCTTTTACATCTTTGATCTAAGTGGTTACATGCTTGCTAAATAAAACATAATACCTTTTTACGCATGTGCTTAAAGGCCTTAAAGTGTTTGAACCCCGATAATTGCTGCTCGCAGCTATATTTATTATTATTATTATTATTATTATTATTAATATTCCCTTATTTTATTACGGTATTACACTTATTCATCTGTACATGTTTATATCATATCCATACATTTAAAAAAAGATGGGCTGGCTACTATAGTGCATGACTTATGTGGTAGAAGTTTAGTAGTTGCTTGAAAACATATTTTTGAATATTTATTTATTTATTTATTTATTTATTTATTTATTTAAGGGGGTTGATGTTGTTAATCATGTCCACGACATTCACACTAATAAGACAAGATCACTAAAACTTCCTCTGCAAGTAACTTTTATGCTTAAGCAGTTTTATGCTTCATTTGCTAGAGGGCCAAAAGTTACATGGTGTAGCTATAATATTTTAAAATAATAGACATTTCACCACTATAACTAAATAATTTTGTCCAGTTAACAGTGAATATGACATCACCATAAAAATTGTAAAAGCAGCTGTATTTACAACATTTCTTAATAATGATTACATACTGAGATGTATTCCAGTGATGGTTTTATTTGGTGCACTCATGATTTACAGTAGCTATACAATTACTGTACACATCTGGATAGATCCCAGTGGGATGTGACTAGAGGGAGTCATGAATCAGCCTATGATCTGAGACGAAAGGCAGAATGCTTGTATTAAATTGTCTTCAAGAAGTGTTCAATTATACAGTGATGAAAATTATAGATTTGCCTTTCAAACCAACTTTAACAAACTGCACTAAAACTACAGTAACATTATAATCTAGTTTGGACCCCCTGTAAAATGCCACTGGGATGAAATTCACAAATGTCTGTAAGGAATAACCATGAAAGGCTGCTCACATGGTTTCAATAAGATCAGATCTCCATTGAGATCAGATGAGGACAGCAAATGAAGACCTTTAAACTTTAAACAAATCTTCTGAAACTGGATTTTTAGATTTTAAATAGATTATTACTTTGCATTCTTATCAGAATATCAAACTGAATCTTTTAATGTGTAATCCATTTGTTGTTTCTAGTAGCTACATTAATATGAACACAATTTAAGCTTTTTAAAGACACCGTTGCTTAATCTTTCATTATTAATTCATATTATAGTAATGCCATTTTTTAAATAGTTTGAGTATCAATTGGTTGTTGTTAGTTCCCTGAGGTCCTGGCCACCTGACTGCATAATTTCTGCTTGAAAACTCTCAATAAGCAAATAAAGACCATTATTGATATTATTTCCCCAGTGAGGAATTCAGGTTGCTCTGTGTATCACTTACTTAAACCACTATAATGGCCGGGTTGGTTAACTTTCCAAGCAAATCATTGCCATATGACACAGTGGCCATATCGTTGCAAGGTGGGCAGGGTATAAAGTTTCATTGCTGTTTTTGAGTATTCAAGCCGAAGGTTCACATGTGTGTCTGTTTAAACAATGACCCTGTCATCAAGGGCTGGACGACATGTAACTCTCTCTGTTAGACTGTCTGTGATGATGAGGGTTACTCTCTGGAAAAGTTTGATTTAGCATGACTTAGAATAATGATCTAGTGTACAGAAGAACAGCTGAGCCCTCTCACAGTTAAATGTTGCATAAAGTGTTAGTTCACCCAAAAATGAAATTTCTGTCATTAATTACTCACCCTCATCTTGTTCCAAACCCACAAGACCTTTGTTTATCTTCAGAACACAAATTAATGATGAAATCTGAGAGTTTTTTTTTTATTATTATTATCTCCAATAGAAATCAATGAAATTACCACATTCAAAGCCCAGAAAAGTAGTAAAGACATCGTTAAAATAGTCAATGTGACTACAGTGGTTTAACCTTAATGTTATGAAGCGACAAGAATACTTCTTGTGCGCAAAAACAAAACAAAAATAATTACTTTTTTCAATAATTTCTTCTCTACCCTGTCATTCTCCTATGCAGTTTACGTTGAAGACACATTGCAGAGCTTCCATGCTCTACATCAGAACGCAGACTCTATATTGGCCGGCTCCTGCGTCAGCATCACACGTATACGTCATGCTGCTCACGTGAACAGCGCCGGCCAATACTGAGCTGGCGTTTGGACGTAAACACGTAAACGCTGCACTGAAGTCACTGTGTCAACTGCGTAGGAGACTGACAGGGTAGAGAAGAAATTGTTGAATAAAGTCGTTATTTTTGTTTTGTTTTTGCGCACAAAAAGTATTCTCGCCGCTTCATAACATTAAGGATGAACCACTGTAGACTTATGGACGATTTTAACGATGTCTTTACTATTTCTCTGGACCTTGAATGTTTCATGCTTTCTATGGGAGATAAAAAAACCTCTGTGATTTCATCAAAAATATCTTAATTTGTGTTCCAAAGATGAACGAAGGTCCTGTGGGTGTGGAACCACATGAGGGTGAGTAATTAATGACAGAAATTTCATTTTTGGGTGAACTAACCCTAATTTTAAGATAAACACAACATCAGTGTGCTGTGATAAATAAAAAGATGCATTTTCTAAAGAACATATGATTGTTTCTCTCTTATGTAAACTATACCACAACTCTAGGGTGATCTATGTGGTTGTTTGGGCCGCCAGGTAAATAAGATCCCTTGGAAAACTTTTAGTATGAGCAAAAGTAATAGTGACGCTTACCTTAACAAAACCCACAAATACCATAGGATCAGTCCATGTATTTGTACACTTTAAGAGGCTGAGAATTGTGCAGGGAGAATCTGTGTGTCTCCATTTAAGAATATGAGAAGGTGATTTTGAACGACCACAGCCTCAGGCAGAAAAATAAACAACAGACAAATGAGAACAAGAGACAAATAAATAGCCAAGCAAGGAGCGGAACAGGAAGAGGACTAAAACTCTAGTCTCTGTCTCCCTGTGACTTTATGCTCTATATAAGAGCAGATCCTAGTGTTTGCTGATTGCTTCCACATGCTGCTAAACACACACAGACTGAAGAGATGGGGAGCAGACTTTCAATGAGTGCCTGTAAATATGAATGTGCCTGTTAAGAGAGGTCTCTGAGACTCTATTAATCTCACACTATGTCGCAGGCAGCTTGGACGTCTGGTGGCTTCATCTGTTTTGACCTATTGGGATGAAACAATTTGCTTGCTTTATTTGTAGACTTCTCTTATGCAGCAGCTAAGACATGTAGGAATTGTCTAAATGCGTTATCCTGCAATTTGGCACTGGGATTTTGATTGCAATCTTGAATTTTACAGTCAGCATCAGGTTGACAAAAGGAATAGAAATATTTAATAATTCAATATGACTGTATTCCTATTGGCTGCAGTTTAAAGTGCAAATAATGTTCTTGCATAGCTAGTGCCATAGCACTTTAGTGGGATGAAAGAAAATTGTAGGAAGAAATTGATCTGTGAGTTCAAATCATACATTCATTTTTCTTCAAATGGAGACAGACTATGGATCTGAAATAAAAGCAGGCAGCAATTTGTAAGCCAATACAGAGGTCAATTTTACCTCATCATTGTTGTCCACTAAAGAGTGCAACATGATTAATAAAAATAGATCTTCCAGGCAGTGAAAGAATTTTTGAATAATACTTGATGAATAGTTTTTTTTAATGCAGCTTCTCTTTTCCTTTTATTCAGTCATTATTAAGTCATTTTATTTAAATCAAAAACAAGAACAGAATGTTCTTTGGAAAATATTGCATTTAATTCATTCTATTTTTTCATGCAGATCTCAAAAAGAGGAATGTATTAGGCATTATGACATTGAAATGGCAGACGATGTACAAAGAAGCAAGCTCAGTGTCAGACTCACATTAGCAACGGCCTTTAATACTTTAAGAATCTCTGTCACGACATTAGTCCATGTTCAGACACAAGCACAAGGCACAAGTTTTAATTAGACAAACAGATTATGGGTTTAACGTATATAATGAGTTATATATCCCTGAGTGCTTTTGAAGTGATTTGTTTCTTAGTTTAGACTTGTTAAAGACCCCCTGTGGTGAAAATCAAGTTTTTAATGTTGTTTATACTGTATGTCTATGTGGTGTTTTTAATAGGCTTTAAGACAAACCATGTGCAAATTCATATGTCAACACCATTGTTGAGTATTTTCTCCTTAAAACTGCAGTGATTTAAAGACAGTCTGGTGTCTGTGATGTCACAAACTACCTTGTAACCAATCATGTCAACGTGCCGGCGGGCTTTAGCATATAATTAACAGTGAACTAGCAGGAGAGTCTCAAGAGAAGCCTAGTTATCCCGGTATATTTTTCTGTTGATATGAAAAATCATGTTGATTTACAGTAGCAATATTGCAGGTGTATGATGTATATTACAATGTTGTGATGAACTATATGCCTTTCTCCACTGACTTTCTGAGTTGTTCAAAGCATTTGTAAGGATACTGATTGTTAGAACACAGCTGTCTTACTCTTACATGGCGAACGGGAACATGGTTTGTGTAACATTTGCAACACATTATTAGCTGTTTGATAACATAGTCAAGCAAAAGGCTAATCATGTGTCTGATGTTGTAAAGTCATCTCTGAGCTGCGTGAGCGCGTGGAGGCGGGGTTAATTTGCATATTCATTGATCCACGTATACTAAATGAGGCAAGGGTGTAGTTACATTCAAGCTATTTTAAGGCATGAAGTTTTCTTTTTTTTTTACAGGAAAAAACGTTTAAATATGTCATTTTGGCGATCAAAGATGAGTTTTAAGGGATACAATTATTGACTACAGGGGGACTTTAAGGATAGCTGTGCTGTTATGTGATGAGATTTTTTGTTGGGTCAAAAATACCATAAGTTTACATTGAAGCATATATCAATAACCCATTGCAGATCAATACAGGTGGAGCTGGGGAAGTTGGAGCATTTTAGAGGATCTATGAAGTGTGCTGCAAACTGCTATAGTGAATGTAACCAGCCATTTAAATGTGTGAGCAACAAGCTCATTGGCTGCAGATGTGACATGGACCAATCAGCTTGTGCCAGTAGTTAACGCTGTAATTATTAGAGATAGACCGATATATCGATTTACCGATATTTTCCCCGATATTTAAGCATTTTACCATGATCGGATATCGGTTTTGCAATATCGGATTTACCAATAAACGCCGCCATCTTGTGGGTGTTTTGAGAATTGCGCGCAAGATCGCCATTACAGCGCATCTGAGGGGAGACGAGACAACAGCGTGCACAGATAAAGTATACTTACCTGCTTTGCTGTAATTAGTAAACTTTATTTAACATAACAGCCATTAATGCACAAATTAGATGTGTTACATAAATGCCTGAAATGTAGCTAGTTTATGCAGCTTGTCTCTAAGAAATAGAGACAAGCTCACGGAGTCACGTAAGATAGGCTAATCCGTCAAGTCCTGTCCCAATAAAGATGTTTGCATGAATTAAATAATACAGCCATGAATGAGCACATGTTGGAAATAAAAGAGCTGAATTTAATTCTCTCTCTGTTGTCTATGCTCATCATTAGTTTCGTGAAGTCGTTTGCATTTTGCTGTTCACTCAGCGGGTTGATGCTCAGAAAATGCTCCAGCACGGCCACCGCATGTAACTTTTAAAGAGATTCACTTGTTTAAAACACCGCAATTATATAAACATTTACTATATAACCATTAATTCGCTAATAAACATCCAAGTAAACACAACTCTAAGGAAATTATTTATCCGTGCGAGCGATCACAGTTTGAGTATAGTTCTGTGTAAATGCATAGATAAACAGCGCTTTGTCAGCAGATATTTCATAATCTAGAACGACAAAAACATTATTAATAATTCTGATATAACATAGCCTACCAGTTGAGAATTGCAATAAAATACAATGTTTTGTTTGTTATATTCCAATATTCCAGAGAATATTATTCAGTTATTTAACATTATCCAGTGAATTATTCTTCACTCTTTAGCCTATTAAACAGCTTATAAATCTACTAAAACTGTAGTTTAAAATGAAGTATTACATTTCTGCAAAGTTGATATGACTCCTGTCTTTAATTTATTTTCTCCATTTGAAAACATTAGACATTCATGCTTTTTATAAATAAAATTATTTTTGTAATATGAAGATTAAAATTAACAAGAAAGACTACTATTTTTCAACAAAAACAGTTTAGTAACAGTGCACTTTTTTATTTTTTGCACTTTCAGACCTCTATTTATTGGTGTATAAATAAGATTTGTTTTGTTTTCTATGCAAGGAGGGAGTGATTGTTATAAATAAAATGGTTTGTTCAGTTCAGTGGTGTTGTAATTGTATCAAAAACAGAAGTATAACAGTAAATAAATATCGGTTCTGCATATCGGTTATCGGGCACATAAACACAAATTATCGGTATCGGTTCTAAAAAAACAATATCGGTTGATCACTAGTAATTATCAGCTTGCGTTAAGACCCATCAGCCTGTATATATAAATTATATATATATATATATTTGTAATTTTATATTGTTTAAAAGACATAAAACAACAAAACAGCTGACATCCAAATATGCATGGAGATTGATGATTTTCAAATATTTTCTTCACTGAAGTTTTTTTTTTTTTTTTTTGATCCAGTATCTTTCAACTTTCATGAACCCAAGAACCATAACAGATTAGTCTCAGTTTGAACATCAGGACTTTATTTTTAATTTGATAGAAGCTGGAGAGCACAGATCAGTAGAGTACATATAGCTTTGAGGTGTTGAGGAGTCTGTTTTGTCCACTGTTTGTGAATTATTCTTAATTTTTGCAATAGCTGAACCAGTAAAAAGTGGTTTCTGGATAATGATTATATACTGATTATAATGTATATTATGAATAATGATTATATATAATTTATATACTGTTGTAAAGTTATGCACATGATCTGCGTAGTTCATTATCACCACTATATATTGCTGTACATTGGAGAAACATTCTTGTGACATTTCAATGGGAAAAACAACGCTATAACAAGTTAAGTGTGTTTCTCACAGAGGTCAGACCAAAAACCATGTGGATTGAGTTATGCATGAGATAGTTCAGAGAAATAAATTAGTCTCTCTGCCCTTTGTTCCCAGGAACATTCTTATCTAATGTCTCCTAGTCCTACTGTGTGAGGAATTGGAGCGGATTTCTCTTGATTCATAGTGCAATTACATTTTTCATTCCCCATTCGGTGTGTTCCAGCTATCTCGTAAACTCTTTATTTTTTAATGGATTCTATTTTGGAGGAATTACTGAATACATGGTTAAAATCATTTTGTATTTGTTGCCGGGCTCCATATGAACTTTTATTCACTTCACATCTGCGTTTCCAAAACTCATTTCACATTTTGAATTGTTGGTTTGGTGGATGATGGGTTTTCTTTAAAAATCTTATTTATTTTGGGCACTGCAGTTTTTTTTTTTTTTTTTCTCGAAAACAACCTCAAGTTTCTCATCAAAAAGATCACAATAACCAACAAATAACGAGTAAATGAAACAAAATGAAAAACAACATATTGCTTTGTCCTTGTGACCTTTCTTGTCTGTATCTCAGATGTTACTTCAGAAAACTCATTACATTGGTAACGAGAGACCAAATATCCTGTGGTTCTTCATTAAGGAATTGGTACCTACAATAAGAAGTCTCCTCTTCAAACAATGTCACACACCAGTGACTTCAAAGCCACATTTTCGATATTAAAATACTTTCTATACCAGCTCATTATGCAGAGACAACTATAAATATGTCATTTGTATAATGTTTTTTATAGTTCAAGCAGTCAGGGCTGCAACGAATGATTATTTTGATAATCGATTAGTTGGCCGACTATTTCTTTTTATTATTTTGACAAAACACACTATTCCACATCCTGCCCAATGCTGTCCTTCAAACAAACGTGCCAACTGAATTCTATGAAAACATATATAGTGAATATATCGATATCTATATCTATCTAAAAAAGCTATAAAGCAAAAAGACCATTTAAATCCCTACATTAAAAATGAAGATAATAATAAAGATAATAAAGAAAAACAAAAACACAAACTCAGTGTTAATGAGAAATGAGAAATGTTTTGCAGAAACACACAGAGAAATGAGAAATGTTTTGCAGAAACTGTGTCCCTCTGGACACAGTAACCTGTTACTGTCATTTATTTATCCTGTAAATTTAAGAAACGTCTTACTCCTTTACAGTTACCACTCTCATAACATACTAGAATTACATGTTGACTTTTAAACCTATATTTAACGTCCAAGAACAGATATTTCAGCAAAATAAATATTTTTGCACTGAATTTTAATTGTCTCCCTTTGTAATGCGCCCCGTCTGTTTGAAGCGCATGCGCGCACCGGCGCTCATTCAGTAAAGTTTGAAGTTTAAGGCAGACTGTCAGGACGCAGTGGCGGAGCCAGGATTTTTTCATAGGGGTGGCCAGGCAGGGGCCAGCAACCAGTCTGGGGTGGCACAGAAATCTTCATTATTTCAACATAAAAATGAGTCTGATTATAATGTACTGGACTGTGCCTACAACACAACTGAATAATAGTTAATTTGTACTTAGATAGTGAATTAGATCATGGAATGCTGAGTGAATTTGACCATTTAAAAAAAAAAAAAATTCCTCACCTGCAGGTATATTAATAAAGGGGCTAAATTTAAACTTGTTCAGTCAGCTTGTTCTGGTTCTCAAAACCCCCAATAGCTTGTTCTCTATGGTTGCATCTTCATGGATGAGACATGCAGATAACTACATACTGTAGTTCAAAGATTATTCAACCTTCATTGAATTTTATGTATAATCAATGAACTCTTCAACAATTCTGAGTTTGTCTGTTTCAAAAACTAACCGAAAAAGTAAACACTAACGGTGCGTTCCAAACGGGATATATCACCCTCCGAAGGGCACTTCGGGGTGAAAACAATCATGGCTGCCATATTGAAGGGTCGTTTCCTAACCGAAGTGCTCAAAACTGGCCACTTCAAAGGGTCCTTCGGAATGAAGGATTTCGAAGGGTACAACTGATGGACACTTCGGGCCCCCATGATCCTTTGCACAGGGAAGTTGTTTGACGTCACAGAATGGGTACAGGAGGCTCGGAGTTCGATTTTACATATAAATGTATGTATAGTATTTTTCTATACTACTGTAATATTTATACGAGTTAGATTTGGTGCATTATTATGGTCAACATGACTTGTACTTCAACAAAAATACTTTACAGCTCCCTTTATCAGTTCATTCAAATGTTTCAAATACATAGACACAATATACATTATATTTAATGTAAAAGACCGGCAGTAGCTTATAATGTTACTACAGTAAATGAATGCGTATTTAATACAAAGAGTAAACCAGGCAAAAAACGAAGGCACCTCCTTGATTGTCTCGTTAAGATGATGCTGAAGTGCGTTCCAAAAAAAGAGTTTTTTTGATCCCTACACCCTTCATCCCTTCGAAGCTCTCACTCCGGAGGGTAAACCCTTTGAAGGGATTAGAGCATAGGGATGAGCCCTTCCGAATGGAACGCAGGGTAAATGTGTTCTCTTTTGAATTCCCCTTTGCAGAAAGCGGAAGTCAACAGCACATAAATGCCAGAATGTAAAATTAATTATTTTATGCATTTAAATGTGATACATTTTTGTTTGTACTCCATAAATGAATGCAAAATTAGCATCTTCTAGTACAAATGCAAAGTTCTCACATTTATTTATGCATTAAAAAATTACATATCAGCTTGTGCCTTATATTGTGATCTCACATAGCAGACTATTTTAGTCCGGAGACATGTGACGCATATATATAACAAATACATACATGCATGCTCAGTTTTAACGCAGCTTTAATCGCCTTTTTGGTTATTTCATGACTTAATTGACGACAGAACTACGATGTTGCATGCTCGTAGTTTCTTTTGCGCTTTATTTATAGTGAAGTGATATACAGCGCGCCGTATTTGCGCGTGATTGAAAAGTGCGCGCCGCGAGCATAGTATAATGGCTGACACGACAAGAAAGTAGGTTTTTTTTCTGAGTTTTACTGACATATATACGGAGCCCCGCACATGACATGCAAGAAAAAAAATTAAATCGTGCGCACGATTTACTAATTCGTTAGCTCGATTTACTAAATCGTGCGCACGATTTAGTAAATCGAGGGAACGAAATATAAATCGTGCGCACGTTTTAGTAAATCGAGGGAACGAATTAATAAATCGTGCGCACGCTTTAGCCTACTATTTTTTTTCCTGCATGTCATGTCCGGGGCTCCGTATATAGCCTGACATAGATCATCTGACCGCAGATAGCCTACTGAATAAGGACAACGCGTTTTCTCAGCATCTGATAGGAGTGTCACCGGCTTTCACACACGTCTTTCTAAATAAAAGCGGCATCAGAAAAACAGAGTATCACACTTACAGATAAGGATATAACAGTAAAATGAAAGTTTTGCGCTGAGGAAACTTATCACACATTAAACAGCACACGCATCTGTCAATGGGCCTGACAAGCCATGTCAAACATTAGCCTATGTTAATGCTTGAAGCTTAAAAGAAAAAAATTCTCATGTTTTGGGCAGCTTGGATCACGTACCTTTGCCGCAGAAGCTCACTCTGTTTCCTCCACTATTTTTAGATGCATTTTGTCCATAGAAATGCTTTATTCAGTGATGTAATTTGACTCGACTGGTGCATGGTGGACGGTGGGCAAGACGCGACTAATCGATAATGACATTCGTTGTCGACGATTTTCATTATCGATTATTATCGATTAGTTGTTGCAGCCTTAAGCAGATTAATTCGTTTTGCATGTGTTAAAAAATCTTTCCACCATAGTTCTCATATCTCATTTGAACACTGATAAAAAAAGATTTTCAAAATGATAAAAACATCTTTGGTCTCTTCCAAAGTGTGCATGGCTTCAGAACTATTGAATTTTTCAATTTTTTTTTCAATTTTTTTTTTTTTCAATTTTACAAATACCAACCATCTTGACAGCCTCGGATTGCTATTTGCACTGTGAACATTCTTCAAACAATCTGCTTCTGTGTAACGAGAGTAAGAAAGTCATAAGGTTTGCAACAACATATGTGAGTAGGCCTAAATGATGACAAATTATTATTGTCAGGTGACCCCTACAACACAGTAGATAATTTAGCTTAAAGTATAGCTTTTCTTAGTGATTTCACATCCTCCACATGTTATTTGAACCAATTTCCTTGAAGTATAGACTAATTACTGAGTTTTTAAATATATGAAAAGTTATGCCTTTAATATATTCTACACCTTACATACCATGAGCATATAAATGACATGTTATATTTTTCACTCCACTGGAGAACCGTGGCTTTTTCCATTAAGCGTAGGATGAAGTGAACCATTTGGCTGCTTGATGCTTGTGGAGCTAAAAGTAGATTCAAGGCATCATGATCTGACGAAGCCATCTGTAGCGACGAGGCACAGCGCTCATATCTCAGAGCTGTCCTTTGGCTGTCTAACACAGCTCATTATTGTTTGTATATACGCTACTGTATGTTTACGGTCTGTGATTATCCAAGCACAGCTGCCAAGGTACATCAGTGATGTCCAGATGGCTCAGACTCAGATGTTCACTGTCTTACTTGTGCAGACTGACTGTCATACGCCATGTGTGAAAATGATGGGTTACTCATTCTTCCTTCTCCTCATGGGAAAAGGTGATATTTAGATATTTTAACTTTTTGCTCTACACAGCAAACAATGATACAATATACACAGAACATAATGACTCAAAGATGGTTTAGCAGGAGGATTCTATTTTGTCTGATGTGGCAAAATGGCTTTGCAAAATCTGTAAACCCAACAGGAAATGAGATTTTGAATTTTCTCTGCACATTTTTTGCAGTTTTTGCCATTTCCAGACATTGTACGTTGTACTCCTCCTACAGCTTTAATCAGATCAACATCATATTTGGTCAGTCTAATCTAAAGGCCTTTGCAACGTTAAATTGCGAAGATCCTGAGTTTTCGCTGAAGGGCGTGTCCGTGGCGGCCTGACAAAGTTTGTTTCGCCAGGAAACAGGAAGTTGTTGTAACTCTGGCATACAATATCTGATCTGCCTCAAACTTCACATGTTTTATTAGAGTCCTGGCCTGAAGACATCTACATGGCAATATTCAGTTACAGTCATAGCGCCACCTGTGGGTAACAGGAAATGACTTGTTTTACACTGTGATTACCTCCTCATAGAGATTAAACCAGATAAACACCATATGTTGTCAGTCTAATTTTAAGGCCTTAGTGATGTTAAATTGCGACGATCTTGAGTTTTCGCTGAAGGGCGTGTCCGTGGCGGCCTGACAAAGTCTGATGTTTCACCATGAAAGAGGAAGCTTGAAGGTTCATGCTTGAAACACCTTGTTTTTCTTTTTTGTTTTTTTACATTGTTGTGTGTTGTGATTGGACAACCACTTTGAGCATGTTTTGGAAATGTCACGCCCCTTACCATAACTGTGAGCTTCAGCTTCTCAGGTGTAAACACTAACAATACAAAATACAGTACCTTTGCAAGCACAAATTGAACAGGACTTTTTACAGAGGTATGTTTTTATTTTTTTTTAATTCTCTTACATTTCAGATGCAATGTTGTTGTGTGTGTAACACACAGAGATACTTTGGGATTGTACTGTTTAGAAACAGTGTTAAAAATAAATTGTAACCACTGTTTCCTAAGCTTGTCTGCCATAGGAAGGCTGAGAAAAAGAGATTTAGAGTTTAGATTTTTGGGTGGAAAAAACAGCGTCTCTTGGACATGGTGACAACACACTACTAACCCAACTCAACCAGGCCCCACCCCCCCCCCCCCCCCCCCCCTCTTTTTTTTTTTCTTTTTGCATATGCCTTGGTTGGGAATTATTTAAAAGAGTAATATTGTGATGTGTACATTCTCGGAAGAAAACTCAAGACTACAATCGAGGCATATAGGTAGTGCTTACTGACATAGAGAATAGCTCCATTTGGAGTGGACTTTGTGCTTTGTAACTTTGCAGACATTTTCATGCTTAAACAGCAACACTATGCAGTAAAGAAAGTTGAAAATGTACAAAAGCATAATAGGTCCTCTTTATGAAATGAATGTGGTTGGCTGTACATATTTTTTCTCACTGGTCCAGCCAAGAGTTTACATAAAAATTGTGATGCATAGGCGCCGATAGCCTTGTGGGCAGTGCGGCGATATATAGCGCCGTTACGCTTCGGGGGACCTGAGATCCTGTCACCCCCTCTCTCTCCCACTTCACTTCCTGTCTGCTTACTGTCCTATCATAATAAAGGCAAAAACGCCAAAAATAAATCTTTAACATCTCAATTGTATGATATGAGTTCTGACGTTTAATCTTCCTTTCAAATTGTCATCATACAGGTCAGAAATGATGACTGGACATACCTGCTTCCTAAATAAAGCCTAAAAACAGTGACATTCAGCACAAATCCTCTGCGTTCTATCCTTAAACTCCTATAAGGAGTCAGTTTACTTCTCTTTTCCTTTTACACTTCATTTCTTTCTGTATTAAACTTACGTACAACATTTCTTTCCCCAGACTTACCAAATTACTACACTAGCACAGAAACAACTCAGTCCCTGTTCCCATGGTAGCCATAACATGCAAGCTTGCAGGTTGTTAACAGCCATTTTAGTGACCAACCCACCTCGTTTTACAGTGTCTCAGATTTTTCACAGCTCTGTGGTGCAGATTATGTTTAACACTGCGCTGCTAATGTGCGTCTGCAGATACGGGCACTAGCTTTTTACTGGCCATTAGATTTCTTGTCCGGAACTACAAATTTCTGTTCTACAAAGACAAAACACAAGTGACAACCATGCTTTCTCTAAATCCGTGAACTTGCATGAACTTCTAAATAATAAATTTTCAAACAAATGTTCAGATTATGTATATATAAATCTCAAATAAACCCCTTTTTACCACAGGTCCTCAGACTTCTGTCATACACAAACACACTGTTTAACATTAAAAACCACTTCTAAACACATCAGACCTTTGACATTTCAGTTATTTGATTTAAATGATAAAGTAGAAGAGACGAGGTTTGTTTATGTGAAGGACCAGTCGTAGCAAGACCATCAAATGTGTTTATTTATTTTTAATCAGCATATGTGTTTGCTGTGCCTTTGTGCTGTACTCAGAATGTAATTGATAAAATGTGTACTTGTGCACTGCTCATTATGATTTGTCTTTGATAGAATGGCAACGTGTCCCCACCAGCTTTTTGTTTGTGTTATGTTTCTTTTTTATAAATGACATAAAACTTCAAAAGGAAAGCTTGAGTGGATTTAATCAGTGTAATAAAGTTTTTTATTTTCACTATTAACATAGGGGGGTAAAAACACAAGGGTGGAATTAATTAGTGACTGTGAAGGCAGAGAAACTGTAACCCCAGTAAACCATGAGCTGCACAGGGGCTGAATGGCCATAAATGTGCTTAAGCTTCATATAGTTGTGGTGCTTTTGCTCTGAAGTTTTTTTTTTTTGTTGTGAAAAGGTGCACTTAAAGTGTATTGGTCATATAGGCTTGAGTTTATGTTCAGATTATATCATATTAATCAAATGAAAGGATACTTTAGTAAATTGTATTGGATACTCACTTTCAAAATTACTGAAAGTTAATACATTTTGAAACGTTGTAGTGTACATGATGTTATATACTGTTCAACAAGTCTCTTATGCTTACCAAGGCTGCATTCAATTGATCAAAAAACAGTAAAAACAGTATCACTACAAAATATTATAATAATTTAACTTTTTTCTGTTTGAATATACACCGATCAGGCATAACATTATGACCACTGACAGGTGAAGTGAATAACACTGATTATCTCTTCATCATGGCACCTGTTAGTGGGTGGGATATATTAGGCAGCAAGTGCACATTTTGACTTCAAAGTTGATGTGTAAGAAGCAGGAAAAATGGGCAAGCGTAAGGATTTGAGCAAGTTTGACAAGGGCCAAATTGTGATGGCTAGATGACCAGGTGGCTAGATCTCCAAAACTGCAGCTCTTGTGGGGTGTTCCCGGTCTGCAGTGGTCAGTATCTATCAAAAGTGGTCCAAGGAAGGAACAGTGGTGAACCGGTGACAGGGTCATGGGCGGCCAAGGCTCATTGATGCACGTGGGGAGCGAAGGCTGGCCCGTGTGGTCCGATTAAACAGACGAGCTACTGTACCTCAAATTGCTCAAGAAGTTAATGCTGGTTCTGATAGAAAGGTGTCAGAATACACAGTGCATTGCAGTTTGTTGCGTATGGGGCTGCATAGACGAGACCAGTCAGGGTGCCCATGCTGACCCCTGTCCACCGCCGAAAGTGCCAACAGTGGGCACGTGAGCATCAGAACTGGACCACAGAGCAATGGAAGAAGGTGGCCTGGTCTGATGAATCACGTTTTATTTACATCACGGCCGGGTGCGTGTGCATCGCTTAGCTGGGGAACACATGGCACCAGGATGCACTATGGGAAGAAGGCAAGCCGGCAGAGGCAGTGGAGGCTTTTACTTTGACACGTACCACCTACTTATGCGTTGTTGCAGACCATGTACACCCTTTCATGGAAACGGTATTCCCTGGTGGCTGTGGCCTTAATAATAATAATGCGTCCTGCCACAAAACAAAAATGGCTCAGGAATGGTTTGAGGAGCACAACAACAAGTTTGAGGTGTTGACTTGGCCTCCAAATTCCCCAGATCTCAATCCAATCGAACATCTGTGGGATGTGCTGAACAAACAAGTCCAATCCATGGAGGCCCCACCTCGCAACTTACAGGGCTTAAAGGATCTGCTGCTAACATCTTGGTGCCAGATACCACAGCACACCTTCAGGGGTCTAGTGGAGTCCATGCCTCGACGGGTCAGGGCTGTTTTGGCAGCAAAAGGGGGACCAGCACAATATTAGGAAGGTGGTCATAATGTTATGCCTGATCGGTGTATTTTAAAATATAATTTATTCCTGTGAAGGCAGAGCTGAATTTTCAGCAGCATTACTCAGTCTTCAGTGTCACATGATGCTTCAGAAATCATTCTAATATGCTGATTTGGTGCTCAGAAAAACATGTCTTATTATTAAATGTTAAAAACAGTTGCACTGCTTAATATTGTGGTGGAAACCAGATTCAGCAGAAATATTAATTCCAAAGAAATATATTCAGTATTCATCTATGAATAGAAAGTTAAAAAAAAACAGCATTTATTTGAAATAGAAATCTTTTGTAACTGTCACGTACAGTTATCAATTTAATGCGTCTTTGCTAAATAAAAGGATTCATTTCTTTCAAAAAGGGAAACCACAGACCATATCAAATTAGAAAAATGCAAAATAGAAGCACTGTATACAGCTCTAATGATCTGCTATATTATATATTGAATATGTACTGTATGTACCAAACATAGATGCTTTTCTCATTGTACCATAGTCTGTGTAATAAATGATGCCCTCTGTATGATGAACTCTGTTCTGCACTTCATCTTTTTTATTTTTAATTCTTTGTTGGTTTTGAATTTTTTATACATTGTGCCATTTAAAGATTTCAGCCATCTGAACCCCAACAGTTTCAGTCCAAAGTAGTAAAACCAGTGATATGTTGTAACCTTAGAGGTAAATGCATTGGCATCTTATGAGGGCATTTGTCATGCTAATGGTCTTCTAGCTAGGGCTCTCACAGGCTGTGCTTACATATACAGTCATGAACTACACCAATAAAGTCAGGTTTTCTGTGAGATAAGCTTGGAATGAGACTATTTTCACACTCCAGGGTCTCTGAAATACCAGCGTGCCCACCTAAAGCAGGTGTGCGAGCGTGACCTCCAGTCCAGATCATTTCCCTCTCCAGAGCAGCCATTGTTCAAACTCACCTCAGAACCTTGTCACCTCATTCAGCCTTAAAACGTCTGCATGTTGAGCATTAATGATCCACAGTGGGGCTCAGTCTCGATTATGACAGATTTGTAGGGTGAGGTCGAAAGAGCTATCCTATGAGCTTTGATTAACGGCATCGTGTGATTATATCATGGACTTTGATGACTGATTTGTGCGTTTATCAGCACTATACTGTCCAGCAATGCTTTCTTTTGTATCTCACTTTCCTTTTCTGTCAGCACACTTATTGCCATGCACAATATCAGCAACAGCACCACAAAAACCAGTCAATCGAACATTAATGTGTGACTTGAGTATTAGCCTAATGCTTTTAGCAGCAGCGTAACAGCATAAGCGTCAAACGAACAGGCAGCCGTTGTTCACAAACAGCTCAATGTTAAAACCAGGATAATGAAGCAATCTAACCATGTAATTTAATATGACCGGACTGATTTAAGGAGCCATTTGACCAGCCTGAAAAGAATCCCTGTGGGCATTTGAACGGCTGTGAAATCAACAGTTGCTGCTGCAGATTTTAGCACGTCTTAAGTAGGGAGTTAAACCAAGGTCTGGTGTGGAACCACAAGATTATTCCATCTCAAACACACGGTCGAAGTGCGGTCAGAGGATTAGGTAAATGCTCGCCAATACTGCTGTAAGAGACACTGAGAAGTTCAAAATGACAAGTTCTGTTGTGTAAGTGATTAATGACAAATTTAACAGCAGGGATTTGATTGTTTGTAGAGCAACTAAATATACTGTGTTTGGATATGATCACAGATAATAGATGAAATATATTGTGTATAATGTGACATTTTACCCACACTCTAAAAAATGCTGGGTTAAAAACAACTCAAGTTCGGTTGAAAATGGAAAAACCCAGCGACTGGGTTGTTTTAACCCACCAGTTGGTTAAATGTTTGCCCAATGTGCTGGGGAGTTTTATTTAACCCAACTATTGTTTAGAAATGACTATATGGCTGACTTAAAATGAACCCAAAATACACTGTAAAAAACAATAAGTAAAATTTACTTAAGTTTTTTCACGCATATTTTTTAAGTAAATTTCAAATATGGAATTAAGTAACTCTACTTAACTAAGATGAGTAAAATTAACAAAGAAAATAAGTAATTTTAACTTGGCCAGTAAAAGGTTGAGTAATTTCTACTTAGTTGAAGTTTCTTTTGCAATACATTTTACTCAAACAATATAACGCTGAATTGAACCATGTTTTTAAAATGTATGCTTTACTTAGACACATCTAAGTAAATAATACAATAGATATTGTGTAGACAGCATATCTTTATATTAGAAGTAACGCGGCACCTGAACACAGAGACCTCAATACTTGGTACACAATACACAATGACGGTAACATTTGATGGATCGTTTTCAGTGTGAATGTGGCATTTTGAGTAGAAAATGAACTCCAAATATCACAAAATGGCAAGTTACTAAACATAACCACAAAAGCAATGATAAAACAGTGTAAAAACAGCTGGAAAACAGCGAAAAATCGACCTCATTAATTATTCAAGGCCCAGTGCATGATGGGAACACCAGTATCAGAAAAGTTGAGTAGTTTTACTTAATTTTATAATGTTGATATTTACACTTTAATTTCTACAAGCTTAAATTGAGTACTAATATAGAATTTACTTAGTTTTTTAAATTCTTGCCTGAACTAACTTTTTCATGTAAAAATTACATTTGTTTTTTCTATAGTATTTACTTCACCATAAAATCATTTTTTACAGTGTATGTTGGAAATTAAAAATCAGACACATAATTACTAGAGGCAACAATAATAATCAAAAGGTAAACATTTATTAATAAGCAATGTTGTTTAATTATTATTCATTAAACTTATTAATAAATGTTCATTTATTAAACATATAATAAATGTTAATTTCCAACATACATTTTGGTTAATTTTAAGCAAGCAATGCAGTAATTTTTAAACAATAGTTGAGTTAAATAAAACTACCCAGCACGTTGGGCAAACATTTAACCCAAGATGAAATAAAAGATTTTAATAATTCTAAGATCTTAAGCATTTCTCAATTCCCTCAGTTTTCATTACCAAAAACCCTATCCTTATTATTGTAATCAAAGGATTTTTAAAATATATATAAATAGATATTTATTTTGTTTGTATTGATTCTTACTGTGCATTTTTTTTTAGGTCATATGCAGAGTTGTTGGATGCACATAAGTTCTATCAAAATCAATATGAGAGTCAACAAGGTTTCACATTTCTTCCAATCTTCTTACCATATAATCCACTAACTTATTTGTTGACTTACTTTCAAAGAACTATACACTCTAAAAAAATGCTGGGTTCTTTCAACCCAAAATTGGGCCAAATATGGGCAAACCCAACCATTGGGTTAAAATTTTAATTCAAAAATTTAACCCAGCGGTTGGGTTTGTCCATTTTTGACCCAAATTTGGGTTGAAACAACCCAGCATTTTTTAGAGTGTAATATTAGCTTATGTTATTTTACAAATACAGTAACGGTCAAAAGCATGTGTTCTCCCAAGCTTGTATCTTATATAACTATCATGTGCATCCAATAACTCATAGTTTTGTTTTTTCCTTTGGGGTAAAATAAGACCCGGACATGTGGCACCCATTCCTGTAAGTATACCTGCTAAAATCCTATAGTTTACCTGATTTTAAGTTAATTTAAAGGGCATCTGATGATGGATAAATTATTAAACATAGCTTCATGAAATTGCCTCCATTCAACAACTCTGCAGCAAGCAAAGTAGCATGCGGGTTGCCATGTTGTGGTATTGGTTTAACAGTAGCCAACTGTTTTTCACATTGAAAACTAAAAGCACAACACTTCACATGGTATAACGATCAGATCAATCACATTTCGTGTACCCATAGTAATAAAATACAACATGCATTACATACATTAAATTGCCCTTGCACAATGTTACAATGTATTAATAGGGTGGGATTTAATAAAGGCTGAAAATCTGGCGCCACTGGTAAATACCAGCTGGCTCAAAATCACAAAAAAAATACATTAACTAATAACTATCCATTATGTTTTTCATTTCTCTCAGTCCATAGGTTGCATTTAAGGCCTCATGTGCATTTTCTTCAGTTGGGTGAGTAATGGGATGCTAAGTGAATGGAGTTTATATAAGGTCTCCAGTTCTATCTGTTGGCAGACACAAAGACAGAAGACACCTTCCACCTGAGTCGCACCATCTGAAATGGAGGCCCAGCTTCTACAACAACAAACACACCGCAAATGGATAGCGATGGGATTCAGATTTATGTGCTTTGCCTGATTGTTTCTGATTAAACCAATCACACCCCATCTGATTTTAATGTGCACAGAGACATTGTGATAGAGGTGGAGAGACATGCTTTAGATTCTTATGTTTATGCGTTAGACTGTATAGAGAGAGGGTGTAGATGTCATGGATGCCCTAAGTGTGATACTCTGCTTTGGTGATGGATCCAAATACCTGAGCAGACTGAGTGCACCATAAAACACTTTCATTATTACCAATGATCTTAGACCCAAGGAACTGCAATCCATGGTCAGGTGTAGGACTCATGTCATAAGAAATCACATTTTCATTGATCATTTGAAAAGATTTTGATGTATTATGATAACATATTGTACATTTGAGAAAAAAACAATTATTGCTAAATGAAACTGGGGAAAAAAAGACCACTGCAACTTTCTGACGACAAGCAGGTGCACATTTACACGTCAACGACGCCTGTTTGGTGTTAAGAAACTTGATCAATCATGGAAAGGTACTGAAGAAATATATACTATATTTCGTAAGCCCCAGGATACGATAAGAGAAAAATGTGGGAAAGTGCTCCGAACCTTTTCTGTTCCTGGATGTGTATAACACCTGCTGCTCTACATGTTTTCCATTAAAGATGGTCATTAAAAACTACTACTTTTTGTTTTGTTTTTGCACACAAAAAGTATTCTCGTCGCTTCATAACATTAAGGTTGAAAACCTCTCAGATTTCATCAAAAATATCTTAATTTGTGTTCCAAAGATGAACAAAGGTCTTACGGGTGTGGAACGACATGAGGGTGAGTAATTAATGGCAGAAATTTCATTTTTGGGTGAACTAACCCTTTAATAAAAGCTGGATAACTTGTGTTGCTAAATGGCATCCAATTAATTAAAAAAAATATATATTGTATGGAGGAGAAAATGCTGTATTACTGTTATTACAAATAAAGCTTTTTCTGCTATGTTAGCCTCTTGACAAAATAGTACAAACATGGTACTTGCGGTAAATCAAGAAAACGAGATTCACAGACTAATGATGTTGAGCTACAGTGCTCAGCGTAAATGAGTACACCCCTTTTGAAAAGTAACATTTTAAACAATATCTCAATGAACACAAAAACAATTTCCAAAATGTTGACAAGACTAAGTTTTATATATCTGTTTAACTTACAACATGAAAGTAAGGTTAATAATATAACTTAGAGAACAAAACTTTCAGTTTTACTCAAATTAGGGTGATGCAAAAATGAGTATACCCCACTGAAAGTCTCTGGAGCAAAGCTAAATTTTAGACTACAAATGTCTAATTTAACAAGAATTCAACTACAGGTGAGTCTAATTATTCATTACACAGGTGTCTAGCAGACAGTTGACTATAAAAGGGTGTTAAAACCCCTTCCCATTTCATGCTGTCAGCAATGGCACCACATGGAAGAGAAATGTCACAAGACCTGAGAAAGAAAATAATTTCTTTACACCAGAAAGGTGAAGGTTACAAGAAGATCAGCAAAGCTTTACTTATCAGTCAGAATACTGTAGCAAAAGTGGTACAAAAATTTAAAAAAGATGGAACTGCAACCATCTCACAGAGACGTCCAGGTCGTCCACGGAAGTTAACACAGAAGTTTGCCAGGGCCCATGCTGACAAAGATGAAGACTACAGGGTCTCTATACTCTGGAGTGATGAGACCAAGATAAATGTTTTTGGAACTGATGGCTTCAAAACTGTATGGCGTCGCAAAGGTGAGGAATACAAAGAAAAATGCATGGTGCCTACAGTGAAACATGGTGGTGGCAGTGTCCTTATGTGGGGCTGCATGAGTGCTGCTGGTGTCGGGAGCTGCATTTCATTGATGGCATCATGAATCCACAGATGTATTGCCCTATACTGAAAGAGAAGATGCTACCATCACTCCGTGCCCTTGGTCGTCGTGCACTTTTCCAACATGACAATGATCCTAAACACACATCTAAGGCCACTGTTGGATTTCTGAAGAAGAACAGGGTGAAAGTGATTCAGTGGCTCCTGATCTGAACCCAATCGAACACCTATGGGGAATTCTGAAGAGACAAGTTGAGCATCACTCTCCATCCAGCATCCTAAAAGAGGTCATTCTTGAAGAATGGAAAAAGATAGATGTTGCAAAATGTTGCCAACTTGTTCATTCCATGCCTAGAAGACTTGGTGCTGTCATTAAAAATCATGGAGGCCATACAAAGTACTAGATGTAGTAGTTTTTGTTGTGGGGTGTAGCCTACTCATTTTTGCATCACCCTAATTTGAGTAAAACTGAAAAATGTGTAATCTAAGTTATATTATTAACCTTACCTCCCCTCTTCTTTTTATAACAGTCTGCAAATGTCTGGGGACTGAGGAGACAATTTGCTCAAGTTTAGGAATAGGAATGTTGTCCCATTCTTGTCTAATAGAGGCTTCTAGTTGCTCAACTGTCTTAGGTCTTCTTTGTCGCATCTTCCTCTTTATGATGCGCCAAATGTTTTCTATGGGTGAAAGATCTGGACTGCAGGCTGGTCATTTCAGTACCCGGATCCTTCTTCTACGCAGCCATGATGTTGTAATTGATGCAGTATGTGGTCTGGCATTGTTATGTTGGAAAATGCAAGGTCTTCCCTGAAAGAGACGACGTCTGGATGGGAGCATATGTTGTTCTAGAACTTGGATATACCTTTCAGCATTGATGGTGCCTTTCCAGATGTGTAAGCTGCCCATGCCACACGCACTCATGCAACTCCATACCATCAGAGATGCAGGCTTCTGAACTGAGCGCTGATAACAACTTGGGTTGTCCTTGTCCTCTTTAGTCCGGATGACATGGCGTCCCAGTTTTCCAAAAAGAACTTCAAATTTTGATTCGTCTGACCACAGAACAGTTTTCCACTTTGCCACAGTCCATTTTAAATGAGCCTTGGCCCAGAGAAAACGCCTGCGCTTCTGGATCATGTTTAGATATGGCTTCTTTTTTGACCTATAGAGTTTTAGCCGGCAACTGCGAATAACACGGTGGATTGTGTTCACCGACAATGTTTTCTGGAAGTATTCCTGAGCCCATGTTGTGATTTCCATTACAGTAGCATTCCTGTATGTGATGCAGTGCCGTCTAAGGGCCCGAAGATCACGGGCATCCAGTATGGTTTTCCGGCCTTGACCCTTACGCACAGAGATTGTTCCAGATTCTCTGAATCTTTGGATGATATTATGCACTGTAGATGATGATAACTTCAAACTCTTTGCAGTTTTTCTCTGAGAAACTCCTTTCTGATATTGCTCCACTATTTTTCGCCGCAGCACTGGGGGAATTGGTGATCCTCTGCCCATCTTGACTTCTGAGAGACACTGCCACTCTGAGAGGCTCTTTTTGTACCCAATCATGTTGCCAATTGACCTAATAAGTTGCAAATTGGTCCTCCAACTGTTCCTTATATGTACATTTAACTTTTCCGGCCTCTTATTGCTACCTGTCCCAACTTTTTTGGAATGTGTAGCTCTCATGAAATCCAAAATGAGCCAATATTTGGCATGACATTTCAAAATGTCTCACTTTCAACATTTGATATGTTATCTATATTCTATTGTGAATAAAATATAAGTTTATGAGATTTGTAAATTATTGCATTCCTTTTTTATTCACAATTTGTACAGTGTCCCAAATTTTTTGGAATCGGGTTTGTATTCTAATCCAAAAATCTTACCATATTGTGCCTTTAAAATTATCATAAAAATCTAAATTGACAATTCTATTTTTATGGTATTTTGCATTATTTATTATAAATGATTTATACGTACACATTATTATTATTATTATTATTTTAAATGCATGTGTTTTCATAATCTTTAATCAAAATAACTTCCCTTCCCTCTTGCAGTGACATCTCTTCTCTGATGACAGGTTTATTGGCATTGAGTGCGGGACAACCTGTCACTCATATGAGATCACAGCAATAGCAAACCACAACAATCCAACAGTCCAATCAATTCCCCATGGACAAAACCAAGTCCCGGCATACATATACATTTTTTCTTGTTCGAGAAGCCGCTTCACTCAGATATACGTAACAATAGGGAAAAAAAGATTATCGCAACTTCCTTTTCATGACAACTATAAGCATATTACTAATATTAATCTAAATCAAACCTGTTTCAGTTTCTCTTTTATAAGACTATTTGAACTTGCAAATTCTGATGCATACACACACACTCATGGTCCCATAACAGCTTAGCTCAATTAGTCTGCTCTTGACTAATCTAATGATTATGCTTATCACTAAATGCCCTGTCCAGTCATTCCTCAGTGGTGCAGTAGATTAAGAGGAAAACACTGGCTTTAAATTCACAGAGGTGGAACATGGACATTATAAATGCAGTGAGTTTCTTTTAGAGGTCAGCACAAGTGTGTTTACAGTAATGGGCCTGAAATGAGGCAGGTAATTGGACTCTGTTTCTAGCCTCTCTTCCAGGTGTGAAACCCCTGTGGATGACAATTAAGTAATTAGTTCAATGTACCTGAACAGAGACCCACCGCACGTAAACTGATTACACCATCGAGCAGGACTCTGTGTTCCAGCAGAGCACGGCACTAGCAACAGCAAGGTCATGGGATGGAATCCCAGAAAACACATGTCCTTGAATGCACAGTAAGTTGCTTTGGATAAAAGTGTCTGCCAAATACTTAAATATAAATAAGTGAATGTAAATCTCTCAGTATACTGTTGCAATTACATACAAAATTGACTACTTTACAGACATGAACTGATAATTTACTTTTATGTCCTGCTGCAGTTGTACAGTATTGAAAATGTTTGCCATTGTTGTTATTGACAAATTCAAGAATAATGTAAAATCTGAAATTGTTTATGAAATATTACATTTTCTGAAAAATGATTTTGTAAAAAAAGTTAATTAATAAAAAGTGTGTGTGTGTGTGTGTATATATATATATATATATATATATATGTATACAGAGCTGGGTAGATTACTTATGAATTGTAATCAGTTACTGATTACAGATTACATGACAAAATTTGTATCTCTTAGATTACACAGTTTTGGTAACATAATCTGACTACTTTTGGATTACATTTAGATTACTTTTGTGCTAACCCTTATTTGATGTCACATATATTGTAGGATAATCTTGTACTATTTTGACAGATACAAAGAAAAAATATATTCCAGAAAATATATTCTATTCACCAACAAGAGCCTCAACAGATTCTTTTTAAAGTGGAATGTATGGACAGTTAATACTTCAAAATACTAACACTAATGTACCTGTTAGTGTTTGCTGATAGTAACACTGAATAAAACAAAATCACATCTCATGATTTTAAAACATATTTACTTAAAATTAAGTAAATCTAGAAAACAGCAACATTACAAAAACAAATATTCTTGTTGTTGCTGATTTCTGTGCACGATTCCACACCCCTCCCCTCACCGCCGGAAAAACTTGAAGTCATGATACTGACTGCATGACTTGATCTAAAATGGTCCCTTTATATTGGTTACACTGAATTACATCAATGAAATTCATTTTGACGGACATTTTTTCTCATAACAAAGCAATGACTTCTACACATAATTTTAATACCATTTGGCACTATGTTGATATGATGTTATAAAATCATGCCAGGATAAAAAATATATACATTTATTACATTTTAAGACATTTTAACCACAAATGAAGTGGCTGTATTGGCCTTTGGACGGTTAAACCGAATGACCTTTTGACACTTCAAAATCTTTAAAATACCTTTATATGTAGCAAAATATAATTTAAACCTTTTGGATTCGATAAAAGAGATCTAGGTGTACTACAGTACCTTACATACTTTGGATGTCATATCTTTGTTTTTTATTATTATTAAGGCCTTTGGACAAAAAATGACCCCTCACGTCATTGTACATAGGGGTCATTTTTTGTCCAAAGGCCTTAATAATAAAAAAATTTCCGGCAAAATGAATTTCATTGATGTAATTCGGTGTAACCAATATAAAGGGACCATTTTAGATCAAGTCATGCAGTCAGTATCATGTGACAGGATGTGCCATCATTCAGACACCTGCAAAGCAAAGTAACTAACTCTCTTTTAACTATTTGAAAAATTCATGTTTTCACTTGCTCATATGCATGTCCCGAAACATCAGGTCATTCGGTACAACCGCTATAAAACATGGTAAATATTGTAATATTTTAAATACTTGTATTAAATATAAAATGTTTGGTTGTTCTTTTGCTAGCTAGATAGCAAGCTAACTAGCTAGCTAGCTAGATATCAGCCTGTTAGCATTTTTTGAAAATACCGTCATTCGGTATAACCAAAAGTGTCACTCAGTAAAACCGAAATTTTTGTTAAACCGAATTACTTTTTTGGTGACAAATTTTGCCCATCTTGTAAAAAACAAAAAACAAAAAAACCACAGTGTTAACTGATTATCAAAACCACATAATCTCATTGTTAACACTTAATAAAACTTCATAATTAATTATATCTCCATTATGTTTTTTTACACTTTAAAAAACCTTATCTGTCAATGATATATAAAGGGGTAACATAATTATTATTAATGTATTATAACCAAACAATGCATTATAAGGTGCATTATAAGGCATAATTAATGCATTAAAAATAATTTTATAATGCATTATATAAAGGTTTTAAATAAAGTGTTACCTTTTTTTTCTTTTCTTTTTTTTTTAAGTCACTTTTGATTAATTTAATGCATCATTGCTGAATAAAAGTATGAATTTCTTTTTAAATGTAGCCTGGTTTTTATCTAAGTGCACTGTTTAGGGGTGTAACAGCACTAAAACCAAATCTCTTTACCATATGCACTTCTAATGACTGTATTTTGTAAACTCCACCAATGTCCCATGTCTCCTCATGATTAAGGAAAGATAGCTCACCACGATCATTACTGTCACCATCTGCCAGTGCTCTTTCACAGGGTCATTTATAAAGAAAACTAACAGGGATGATTACATTTGGACACTGACTATCAGGCTAATTTAAAGATGAGTGGAATCCCACACATGTGTAAACATTCTGTGGTGATGAGTTTAGAGACACTCGTGAACATACAAGAGCTGTTTCAGCCATGGACAACAAAAATCAGAGTTACTTCCACAAGAAAAGAAAAGAGAGAGAATGAAATAGATGATTCAGGCAAATATAGCGCAGCAATAAATGTCTTTATGATTCCTGCTGATTGAGTATGCAATACATCACAGCTCTACGTTGTGACAAAACTGCCTTCAGGAGCAAATTCTTTTTTAATGCTCTCTAGGGAAAATAGCATTCAGTGAGAGGATGTAAACAATGCACAGCAGGGAGTCAAACAAATTGTAATGATAATGTTGACGGTTGAGTCGCAAGAATATTGGGTGATTATTTGCACAAGCTACTGAACACTAGAGTTTTTAGTACATTGTGCTATTAATTTAACAAATGAGTAGCCTTCCTAGACAGATTTCTGCATCTAGATGCTACCATGACAGCACATAACACTGTTTCAGAACAGTGGCAGGTACAGTTATGAGATTAAATATCGCTTAACATCATCTAGTATGGACAGAGCTTTCACCTACCATAAACCAAATCTTTACATATATATATATATATATATTTTTTTTTTTTTTTGCATGCATGCATCATGCTCTTCTTTAAACAAACCATTTACACAAACCCAAACCTTAAACCCTTTTAAAAATCCCATAAAAAATCACAAATGATATCTCTGTTTTTAAAGTGTCTTTCTTGAGCAATGAAAGAGCTTTTCCTTGAAAACTATAGCAAGATAACAGATCTTTTAATTTATATAAGCTTCAAATGTTCAAATTCACGAAACCACTACACATGGTAAGATGTGTTTCATTTCTGTACAGGATATTTAGTGAAAGCAGAGAATTTGACCTTGTTAAACTTCATTCATAAAGGGAGCAGCAGTCACGCCTGTAGGAGTCAGTAAACCTCTTCCAGCCGCTGCGCCGCATTTCCGCTTCCACTGGACTCAAGAGTCCCCAAATCCCTGCAAAGAGCAGTGAGGCACTCAGAAGCACGAAAGGATTCGATATATGCCAGAATAACATTTATTCTTTACACAAGTCACTCCGAAAGTTTGTAGCAGCGCTCAAGTGGAATGCAGAGTTAAAGTAAACAAGGTTCCGCCGAGGAAAGACTTTCACCACCTCCAAACTTTGTTGTGTTATTTTGAGTGTTTGACAGACGCTTCCAGGATCAGACGCCGGACAGGTAAGAGCATGTTAATGTAATGTGAACTTATAAAGAGTCATGATAAAGGAGCTTTATTATTTTGCACTGCTGACGCTCAATACTTGTATGTAAAACGATTGTTTGTTGTGTTATCAGCTGAGGAAAAGTTCTGCTGATACCTTTCTGACCTTTGTGATAAATAACCGTTTAACATGTAAGCGTTTAGCCTACTACATTACAATTACCAAAGAATGTTACAATGTATCAGCATCTTTGCTGAAATTTTAAATACAGTAAAACTGTCAAAAATATTTTAACAGAAAAAGAGTAAAATGATACATTGGTTAACTGTTACATATAGGCTGAATTCAGGTTGATTGGAACACTTTTTCCAAGTCATTTCAATGGCAAAAAGTGTCCCAGTCACCCTGAATTCACCCTATATACATTACATATTTTACAATTTTACATAAAAATTATATATTTGGTAACACTTTACAATAAGGTTCATTAGTTAAACATTAGTTAGTGCATTAACTAACATGAACTAACCATGAGCAATACATTTGTTACTGTATTTACTAATCTTCGTTAACGTTCATGAAAATACAGTTGTTCATTGTTTGTTCATGTCAGTTCACAGTGCATTAACTAATGTTAACAAGATTTTAATAATGTATTAGTAAATGTTGAAATTAACAAAGATTAATAAATGCTGCAGAAGTGCAGTTAATTATTAGTTCATGTTAACTAATGTAGTTAACTAATGTTAACTAATGAACCTTATTGTAAAGTGTTACCATATATATTTTTTTTGTAACAGATAACAGATACTATAACATTATATCGTATTAGAATCATTTGATATTTTTTGTTATATTTATTAATTTGACTTATTAATGAATGTTATGTGTTGCAGAAACTGAATTTCATACTATATGTAGCATATCATAAAATATAAGAGGTGTAAAGACAGTTGTAAGAGTTTGAGATCTTAGCTGGACATGAGGGTGGAATGTTGGAGTGCAGACACAGAGGTATTTCAGGAATCAAAGCTTAAATTCAGAGCTCTTTGAGAGACAACAGCTGAGAAGAGATCAATATGCTCTAAAGTGGCCAGTGGAGACAACATCTACTTCGTAGTCTCATGTTTTCAGCTGTCACATACACAGTCAAAATGAGATTCATAAAACTCACAGGATATACAGAATGATTTAGCCAGATTGAATATATGAAATATATTATATGTTGTATTATACGAAATGTTTCTCATTTGGGATAGTTTTCTTTAAACCTATATGGCCCTGTGCACTTAATTTTGAGGAATGCTGAAGTTATCTGATGCCCGTTTCAGAGACGTTCGTCCACAGCAGGGCATATTTGTCCTTGTGTAAACAGTCTCCCCCTTCTTGCTTTGTGTCCCTGTGGTCTCAGACATGGCCGTTGTGTTTACAGTCTAGAAGATCAGCATGTATCCCTTTGACCCTGACCCTCACATTCCAGTCCTGCATCCTGCATGGAGCAGGCGGTCCTCAGGACCACTGCTCTCCAAGGCCTTCTGGTGGGGGAAAACATGTGGCAATATCCTCTGCGTGCACGGTGAGCACGTGGCGCGAGTTGTTTGTGGCCGATGAGTCCCCTCCCCATCAGCTTCATCGTCCTCTTTCTTTTAAAGAGCCTGTGATTAAACTCACCACACCAAGTTCTCTGTCTAATCAAACGCTTCAGCCGGATCTCATTGTTTTTCAGCGTATTATTGGAGTTCCTGTTGCAAGATTAAAACTTCGATGTAACAAGCTTCAAAGCTTTGAAATCGAACACTTACTTAGTTTGTGATTTACTTTTTGGAGTGTGACAAATGTTTTTGTAGTAGTGTTGTTTACACCATCTCTAGCTCTAACTCATCATGCTTAATTGCTCTGTTTTTCTAGCCTGATGTTCACGAACGTTCCTATTATCTCCAGCCGACTAAGCGTCCATGCACTCTCACACCCACATAGAGTCCACAGTTGTTAAATCAACAGTTTTGTTCTCCCTTTGACCTCACTGGCTCATTTGACCAGTGCCAGGCTGTTCAGCGCAGAGAGGGATCACTGGCCACGGATGGGAACAAGAGCTGCTCTGTGCCTTTGCGGGTATGGGACAATATCGGCCTGATGGTTCAAGCTATGACTTAGCAGAAACAGAAGAAAGATCAGCTTGACACTTCACTTACAGCTGTGTGACATAAGCACAGTTAATGACATCTTGTGCAGTTAGCCTGCATGGCATCATGCTTGTTCAGTCAGTCTCTGTGACATCACCACCATAGATGTCATAGTGTTAGAAGATGTGACGCAGACAATGTACACACTTACATTGTCTTCCAAAAGTTTTTTTTTTTTTTTTTGGCAATGATTCCTCAAAGAAGCATTTTTTTCTTGGTGTGAAGAACCTTTTAATAATCTGAAGAATATTTTTCCATTGTAAAGAACCTTTTGTGCAATGAAAATACTCCATGGATGTTTAATGTTCACTGTAAACCCTAAGGCTCAAAATAATTAATTGGTTTGAGTAGGACAAACTTAAATTAAACAAATTATTTCAGTCAAATTAACTTTTATGAGTATTTAGCACTTTCTTTTTTTTGAGTTTACAGAACTGATATATTTTAAGTAAACTGAACTGTTTCATTGCTTTAAGTTTTATGAACTTATTTCTTTTAATTTAGACAAACTTAAGTTTAACAAAAACTGGGCTGGGATTTCTGTTTCCCAGCTTGCTTTGCCCATGGCACTCAAAAGGGAGAGCGCTAAAATTAAGTGTTAAATAATGTTTTTTTGTGCAAGATTAATGTTAAGTGGGAGATTTAGTAGTTATTAATGTTTTGTTATGCTAATTTAGAAGAGTTTCTGTTAATGTGGGTTTTTGGAGAGCGGCTTGGTTTGAGAGCAGTATGTTAAATGTTTTATATTGCTGTACTCATTCAGCAAGTGCTGTACCATGCTATTGCTAACATGTTAGCAAATTAGCAAATAAGCATTTTCTAGTTATAGTTAGCTAAGTTTCCACTAATACAAATTTTTACGCTGAGATTACATAATTTAAATGTAGGGCTGGGCGATATGGCAAAAAAATAAAATCTTGATGATTGACCGATTCACGATTTTGATTTTTTTTTTTTTTTTTTTTTTTTTTTTTTACTGTTTAACTAGTCAACTTAACAACTTAACTACAATATGATTTAAGTAACATTCTCTTTATTAACAATCTGGTTAAAAAAAGTTCCATTCCAAGTGCACCACACATGAAGTGATCAACATGGTGTAAATGTAAAACATTTGTTAAATATCTTTGTAGAAAAGTGCCTGAAATATGAAGGCAAATGTTGTACAAACTTATCTTTTAAACACATCCTATATATATATATATATATATATATATATATATATATATATATATATATATAATTATAAAATAATAAAATGCTAAATATTTCTCAGCCAAAAATAACAATAAATAACACCAGTAATAGGCTATTATTAACAGCAAATGCTTTGTAAAAACAGAAAACAACAGCAGCTTTCAGCATGTCACCATCATGCAAACATTAAATATCAAACCGGTTTACAGGTGTTTGCGTTCCATTGCGCTATTTGTCCTATTGTTTTTATGTTTGGCGGACATGTTTAGGTGTTGCACTTGTGTCTCGCGTCTTTTGCACTGTCTCACCCATGAAACGGCATTCTAAAAACACGGCGGTCAAGTTAAAAAAAAAAAAAAAAAAAAAAGCTCAACTCGCGTTTAATAACTGCCTTTTTTTCTCATTCCACTACCTGCGTCTCATTTTTATAACGCAATAAAGCATTTCTGAATGAACAGCCGCTTAAGAATAGTGATGTGTTCTACGTTCATAGAGCGTCACATGAGAGCGGTTAATCAGGCGCGCCGGCGCCATCATGAGGTCGGATCATTTTCTTCTCCTAATACGGTTATCATTGCTGTAGTCAACATGTCTAATTGTAACGCTTGCTAACATTTTTATTCAAAATCGCGATTTCTCGATTAAAAAAATAATAAAATCGAGGCAAAACATTAAATTCGAATTAATCGGAAAAATCGCCCAGCCCTATTTAAATGTATGAATTAGCTTACTCAAATATTTCAATTTTAGAACAATTAAAATGTTAAAATACAACATAAAAATCTGTCAGTTCTGCTTATTTAAACTTTGAATTTCTTAACTTAAAAATTTTGATGTAACCGATTCCCCCCCCCCCCCCACACACGCAAACATTGGTGAAAAATTGGTAATTTTTCAAAATTACATTGAACTGTTTTTGCATTACTGCTGTTAAAATGAAACATAAGTACACTACCATACAAAAGTTCAGCTTTGTGATATATGGCAAGTACATTCTTGTCTATATTTTGATGCTGTGACTCAACCACATGCTGTTGTTTACAGTCATTCTATTTTGGAGAGCAGACTGTTTGCTATATCGAAAAAAAGAGCAGTCTTTCTGTTTTAAGGATTACACTTTGTGGCTCAACATGAATTCCTGAAGATGTGATGTTGATAGGGTTGGAGTTAGTTTATGGATGTGTGTTTGTGCATGTGTTTTAGGGTAGATAACTCACCGATGCCTTGTGGTTTATGGCATGTTGTTTACTGAGTCCTGCAACACTGTTTCAAGTATGTTATTTGGTCTATGTGTGCCTCTGCCAATTAAACCCTCTTACAGCCACATGTTTAGCGTTCCCTGTGGAGAAGGCCTTCCAGTTAGTTTTTCATAGGCAATTGAAAGCAATTGCCCTTTGAGTAGGTTTATCTCTGTTTTGACTTATTTCAACAGCACCACGGTTGATGAGTTAATGTGTGATTTAACACAACTATAATGCTAGGGTGTTCAGATGGTGTTACCAAAGCATTGCTGTGCCATTGTAAGGTGTTTTGAGTGCTTTAACATGTTACTATGAAGTTGTTGTTGTAGTTGGTTGCTATAGGGTTTTGCATAGTTTCTAGGTTTTTGTTTAAAGACCCGAGTCTGGCACAAGTCTTAGGAATAGTAGGAATATAAAAAAGTTTGGGGTCGATAAGATTTTTAAAAATGTTTTTTAAATAAAGTTTTATGCTCACAGAGGCTGCATTTACTTGATCAAAAATACAGTAAAAACAGTAATATTGTGAGATATTATTCACAATAGATAATATAATTTAAAATAACTGTTTTCTGTTTTAATATTATAGGGTATTAGTATTTTTTTAAATGTAATTTATTCCTTTGATGGTAAAGCTACATTTTCAGCAGCCATTACTCCAGTCTTCAGTATCACAAGATAATTGTGCTTCTTACAATCATTTTGTATGATGACATGTTTTAATTTATTTGGTGAAAGATTTAGAATGGTACATAATGGAACTGATTGGAAAGATGTCTGAAATAAACTCAAAAACTGAAAAATTAGGCATATTTCCCCTGTTGTAGCAGCCAGATAACGTCAACTGACATTTTCAAGTTCTGTGTTTCATAAAAGTTATTACAATTATATTCCATCAGGCTTCTGGTACATCTGACACTTAGAGAACATTGACTTACATTGCTGTAATCCAAAGCATATGGATTCTTCTGATCAGCCTGAAGTGTGACTTTCATAGTCTTTTATTTGGCTTTTGTCCTAATGCACCATCAATGCAACAGCATGTTCTGATGGGTCATGTTTTATTGAGTTGGAAATTAGATCATCGTTAAGGGAAAATGACCAAGAGTGGAGAGCCAAGGGTTCCAGTGCTGCCTTCCATCCCTCTGTTTCTACTCTCGATATGGAGGCCAAAGCAGTGCGACAGTTTGTTCAGAGCGTGTGTGAGGGCACATATGATGGTGTCATAGACAATACGAGAGTTTGACTAACTGAAGCCAGATGCCTTAGACTTTAGCCTTGGATGTGTCACTCTGCAAATTGAGGGAAACCACACGCACCATTGCAACAGACAGTTTATTGCAAGGTTTTGAAGGAAGGGTTATGAGTCATTCATTTAGGGGGATTTCTTGTATCAATTGGATCTCCAGACATAAAACACGTTTTCAGATTCTGTGATGTATTCACTCTATTACTCAGATATTTTGAAGGTTGTGAATGTTTGCTTCACTTCCATTTTGCACCATTGTCCATTTACCATTTTATTTTGGATGCAGTATGTGTCATTGTCTGTCTTGGAAATCTTTAGTGACTTACTCTTTACTTTGTTCCACTTTGCCTTGGGGTCCTGATCAGCCTGTTGGGTTTATATTGCGATAATGACTTTACATTTGACTGTACACTGTTCGATTTGCATATTTTTTTTTAAAACTTTTTTATTGTAGAGATGCATGATAGCCAACCAAATCTCGTGAGAAAATGTAACTGACAAGTTGGTAATTAGGGGTTCAAGTGCGTAGCGTTGAAACCCTATTGTAATTGTTAAAATTTCCAAGGATCAGCATTCTCCCCTAAAAGTGATCGGGCATACCAAACCGTAAGTCGCAGAGACTTGAAACTTTTAGAGCTGGTAGTACTCTCACCGTCTACAACATCAGCAAGGCTTGCCCCGATCGGCATGACGGGGGCGCTACAGCGGTCAAAAGTACGAAATGGCTCATAACTCCTGAACTGTTAGGCGTAGGCTCAAGTGTCTTATGTCGTTGGAATCCTTGGCTCAAGACGGACAAAATGTATGCAGATTTGCTCGTCGTGAAATTTTCGGCTATTTTGGATTTTTTGAAAAACCTACTTTTGCGAACTAGTCCTAGGTTTTTGGCCTGATCGGAACCAAACCAGTGCAGCTTGATTCTCTGGAGTCTGATTGTCAATAATTATCAAAAAAAGTTGAAATTTCACTTCACAGTTGGGGGGGTGTCTTCGTGTTTTTCACATACATAAAGGATTGTGTATCGTGTTTTTTTTTTTTTTTTTTTTTTTGGTGCGCACACCCACGACATTCGTATCGCATGCTAGAACTCCTCATTCTGATTAACTTTGCCTCTAGGACTGCCTCTGTCCATTTAATCGTTTGTTAAATATTGGAGATTATTTCAAAAACCAACTTTGGCGAACTAGTCCTAGGTTTTTGACTTACCCTCGATAACTGTTAAAAAGCTTTAAAAACTATATATTTCCTATGGTAAATTACCTGTATTGGCTGTAAATGGTCTTTTCCATTTATGATCGAGATGGTTACAGGTTTGCTAAATAGAACATAATGCCTTTTTACGCATGTGCTTAAAGGCCTTAAAATGCTTGAACCCCAATAATTGCTGTTCGCAGCTATATTTTTGTATGAATTTGTACAAGTTGATTTGTATGAAAACATAGTATTAAAAAATGGTCCACCCCTAAATTTAACCCTCAGTGATGTTCACTACCAATTCAGCAAAATTGCCTTGAGTGTGTGTTGTTGATATCTGTACCATAAGTTATCGGATTGCAATTAAATATTAGAGTTTCTTAATTATTTGTTGCTGCCTTTTTTATGTTTAGAATTAGAATACCTTTGCCATCCTCTAATGCTCACTTAAAGTTAAACTTTAAAAGCTTTAACACTGTTAAATATCAAAATAAATATCCAATATGTTATAATGTCTAAATTCACTTGTAGCATTTAAAACTATTGATTTTAGTTTTTAGTGTTGTATTGTTTAATTTATTTCAACAAAGTAGTATGAAATTTGATGTTAGCATAACATGAAAAGAATTATTGGCTTATCAGTAGGCCTATGTCAATTTTTTTTTTTTTTTTTTTTTTTGCATATTCCTTCAGTAGTTGAGTATTTTGGTTTCAAATTAGATTACTAGTTATCTGAAACTTGTGTAGCAACACCTCCCAAAATATGTGAAAAACTGGACTTCTGTACCTAGAAATGTATGCAGAGCTGTGCATGTGAGCACAGTGGGATGGAGAATGGGGCCCTGGAGAGCCATCCTCACTACCTGAATGAAACCCAGCTAACTGCACACAAAGGGACCTTATTGGCAAGGCACAACCATCCCTTGCGTCCCTCTCTGCCAGCACTTGGTTCAAAAGCACTTTTGTGAGCCCCTACATAGTTTAGGCCTTTTTGGAATTACTACCTCACTGGCGATTAAAGACGTGGGTAACTATTATTTGGCCTGGTCTTCTTCACTGTACTATTATTACTGGGAATTTGATTCTTTATTCTTAACAGGGAGGAAGAGAGTAGTTTGGGAATGTACAGTGTGTGCTGTTGATGTCATGTTCAAGCCTGTCGCTGACAGTCTTTGCACACCAGTAACTGATACTATTTTACTTATCAGATAGGCAGCTTTATATAGTCGTCTCGTGAATGCACAGCAAATGTGTTTTGCCTGTTTTACCTCAGCTTTACCTCTTAAAAAATGTTAGACCAGTTTTTGGATCCTTTCCTGGTGTTCCAGAAGGCCTGTGAGATCTTAAGAGTGCGACTGAAGGCGATTTGTTTGGCAGCTAAGCGGGCACGTCTGTCGACCTGATATAAACCATATTTGACATAGCTTTAATGCAGTCATTAGCGTATCAGAAGGCAGCAGAAAGCTTTTTGATTGCCTCATGTCCCTGCAGAGGCGGTAGTCCCGGGCCATTTCTCAATCACACTAATTCATTCCTGAGGTTTCTCCTGTTTTACATTACTGGACATACGCTATCGGCAGATTGAATGCTCGTGAATACTTGCTCTTGTCATTTTGACTTTTTTTTTTTTTTTTTTTTATTAATGTCATTTTGCATTACAGGAATACATCTGAAAAAGGCTGAAATATTTTTTTTTTCCATATTTAGCTGTCCTCAGGTGAACTTTTTCAGGTCATGTGGAATTAGATGCTATACAGTAGAAGAAACACTACTTTAGAAGTGAGTTGTAAAATCAATGCTATAGATTTCATACTTTATCGCCTTGCGGTAAATGGCACTCGGTACATTGATTTCCTTTTTTTCCTTCCCCCTTTCCTCTTTTTAAGTGTGTTTCTTTTGGCTTAACCTTTGTGTATGTGTATATTTCTTTGGGTTGAACAATAATGATAGCCCATTATATGTTTTTTGATCATGTGCATGCATTTTTTATGCCCTGCAGACTTAAACATTTGGGTTTTCTATGGCATTTGGTTGTGAATTCTGCTTGTCAACTTTATAGCCAGGTAAAATATAATAATAATTAATATAATTTTTCTATAATTAAAAAATTAAAAAAACAATATTAAATGTAAAAAGTATAAATTATACATTAAAATTAATTAATATTATAAATGTAATTTATTTAAACATTATAAATAATAATACATTTCATACATTTCTTTTGTTTTTGTGATCAGTTGTGTATTGGGAAAAATGTTGGCAGGGCAAGCAGAAATCTAAAGTACTGGCCTGACTTGGCAATCAGAAAAATTTTTGGGAATTATTAGTTACAGGCTTTAATAACATCAGAATTAACATTGAATATTACTTGACATAGTGTTTGTCGGGGTTGTGAGCCATTGAGAAAGCCTTTAAAATTAAAGTTCAGTTCCTGTATTTGAATTGAAAGCAAACAGGTTGGATAACTGTAATTTTATTTTGAATTTCAAGGAAGATTTTTTTTTTTGTTGAAGCTGATATTGTATAGCTCTAGGCAAAATAAGGTGGTTTATCAAAGCTCAAGCAATCTGGATTGCTGTTTTTCTCAACTCATATAAAAGTACATCAGCCAGACCTCAAATTGTAGGATTTACACCAATGCCTCCCAGCAGAAATACGTGGTTGGTGAAATCAACTAGTATGATGTGAGGTCGTACCACAGGGTTTGATTAGTACATGGGTCATAGTTTTTCTTGGAAGACCTCAAAAAGGCTGCCTTCATAACAGTCAATTCTTTCTGATTGACTGTGGTAACCTGCTGGCTTAGTAAACCACCAATGCTACATTAGTCTTACAATCACACTGTAACATAATCTGTGTGATTGCTGGGAGAGGATGTGCTTTTCGTAACACAAATTAAGATATTTTAAATGAAATCTGATTTCTGTCTCTCTGTTGACAGTCCATGCAATGATTGGTTTAACACACAAGAATGAACCTCATTGGTTCTTCCATGTCAAGAAAGCATGTTTGAACTTCCTTTTACTATAACTGATGTGTGTGTTGCTGAATGTTTAAATGTGAAAAAAAAAAAAAGCCTAAATTCAATCTGTTTATCATATATAGTAGGGGTGTAACGTACATGTATTAGTCCTGAAGCAAGGTTTGGTGCATACAGTCAGATGATGAATACAGTGAGTCACAGGAGATCCACACTCTAATCCAGAATGGGCCGCGCGCAGTAATGCAACGCTGTTTGCTAACCACCACAACAGGAAAAAGAAGAGACAATCTATGAACCAACCCAAAACAAGAGTTAAGATGGCATGCAAGAGCTTGCTAGTAGCCTATATGTTGAGTTTCGATTAATTTTTAATCGAAACTTTACAGAAAGGAAACTGGGACATAGAAACACGTTAATCAAACCAATAAGTTTGAAAACAGCCGTTGCATTTTACCACGCAACATTGGTCAATCTATCAGTTGTGCATTCTATTTACCGCATAGTGCTTAATATACTGAAGGAGGCTGTACTGTACCAACTACCTCAGGGGGGACTAAGTGCCACTAGGTAGAACAAACTGTAATTTGCACTACTGTCTGCTCAAAATAAAGGAAAAGAACTCTAGCACTGGGAATTAGTTTTTTCCTGTTGTACTGAACTCATATCGAACCGTGACCTCAAAACTGAGGTATACCGAACCGTGACTTCTGTGTACCATTACACCCCTAATGTACAGCGATCATGTCTCTCCAGAAAATTTGGACTGAACCACTCAATTCATATGGATTAGTTTTACGATCTCTTTATGAACTTTTTGAATGGACAAAGTGGTACTTGCGTGGACTGTCAATGGAGGGACAGAAATTTATCAGATTTCATTAAAATATCTTCATTTCTGTTTCGAAGATGAATGAAAGTCTTACAGGTTTGGAATGACATGAGGAAAATGATGACAGAATTTTCATGTTTGGGTGAACTAACCGTCTAAGTAAGTCTGCAGAAACTAATGATTTTCAGGTGATAGATGTGTGGTCTTTTATGACACATTTGCATTTTTTAAGCTTTGTGTAATTATTAGCCTACATGATTCCTTATTGTGGTGCAGGTATGGTATCAGATGATAATAATAACATGAATGATTAATACAAATATTCAATAAAATTACTTTAATGGTTCTTAAAATATCTTGGTTTTATTGTGGGTACATAGGTATGTGTCCAAAAACATGGTATTTCCATGGTGTCATGTCCAAAAAACATGGCAATACCGTGATACATTAACTTCTGTATGTGATTTGCACCCAATTAATGTGATTTCATTTGGTTTCTGTTAGATTCAGGAATCTGCATATTAGAATTTGCTTGTCGGTAATGCTTTTTGAAAGGCAGTAATTATGTACTATGTAGGGACTCTAAATTTAGACTTCATGATTGATATGCATAACAGGGTCTGTCTAATATGACCCATAATTCTAGCCTGGTTTTCATGTCAATCATTAGCCATTGTTTGAGTAATCCATTTACATTTTTAAATGGCTAATAGCTGGATGTCAGTAAAGCCAATAGACAGATTCTATTCTGCATAGTGTGTAAAGAATATTTTGTGCACAACTCAATCATAATAGCTTCACTATAATCAGACAGGTTCAAAATTACTAACAATTAAGAAGATAGTGCCAGGATAACAAAATAAATGGCAGAAAGGTGAAGGGCAAACATATTAAATATGGCATGTATTCAACTCTCGTTGAATGCCACTACTATGATTTCTTGTGTTTGTGTCTGTGGTTGTCTCTCAGGTTTTGGGTTGTCCTGTGTTTTGGAATGCTCTTCATAATTACTATGTTTCTTTGGCTGTTTCTGGAGAGATTTCTATTCAAAGGTGTGGGAGTGTACAGAGACATGCTATGCAATTTTGCCTCTGACAATCATCATGGATCTATCTGGTGATGAAGGGCAGGACGTTTTAGGAGTGACGGACCTCCACCAGTATATAAAAAGCTAGATTTTCTTAGTATCATTGTAGAATACAACTCACTAAATAAATCTAGATTTTTGCATGTGTGTGGCATTTGCCTATGCTAAAGTTACAATTCTTTGGTATTGTGGCTGGTTGCTATGGGGTTTCTAGGGTGTTTGTGGTGGTTGTTATGAGGTTTCTAGGGTGTTCTGGGTTGTTGCTTACAGGCTAGAAATAGTCTGGCCCTTTAAGATGTTCTGATCCATTCTTATTTTTGAGAAGCCTTGCAAGAACAAATGTATGGAAGCTTGTTCCCGCCACTGAATAAAAAATAAAAAAGGTAATTGCGACTTTTTATCTCACAATTCTAACTTTTTTCTTTCAATTGCGAGTTTACATCTCGCAATTCTGACTTTTTTATATCTCTCAATTCTGACTTTATTTCTAGCAATTGCAAGTTTATATCCCGCAATTGTGAGCTTATATCTCGCAATTCTGTGAAAAAATGAAAACTAGCAATTGTGGAAAAAAAAAAAGTCAGAATTGTGAGACAAAAAGTCGCAATTACCTTTTTTTATTTTTTTATTTAGTGGTGGAAACAAGCTTCCATATAAATGCATGTAGAAGACAACTTTTTAAACAGTACTTTTGTGAAACCTGTTTAAAAACAACTCTTTATTTTTGCAGTTTTGTTTTGAGATTCAGGTGGCACGGAAATTACAGCATCTTTTTTAATAGAGCCATCAAAGAAATGACATACGTTAAGCTAAACCACTTTATTAGGCACAGCTCCATAATTTAAATCCCTGGTAGCCCTGCTTATAGCTTACTAGTCATATTGCTGCATTTTATACACTTATAATAACCACTTTTGTTGTTTTGTTGAAATTAACATTAACATTAACATTTTTTTACAGTGCTGTAGTTACACGTCACTACATGTACTTACTATAGTAATAACAGTAAATTATGCATAATTACAAGTAACTAACCCTAAACCAAACCCTAACTGTAACTCTATAGTAAGTACATGTAGTTAATCAATAGTACTCAGTTCTTATTTGAGTAATTACAATGTAACTACAGCACTGTAAAATAAAGTGTAACCTAATTTTCGTTTGAAGTGTGGCAGATCTGGTCAAATGGAAAACAAGTTGGCTTAAATAGGCCATAACTAATACACACTAAAATAAACAATTTTAGTGTGGTCGTAGTGTGCCCTCTGCTACTTGTAGGTTCAGACATTTTTCACGTGGTTCATGTTTAGTAATGCCTGCTGTTGAGGTACTGTTATTTAAAATGAAATCATTTAGCTCACACAGTTAACAATGGGGCACAATGCAAATATTGGACTAACTGACAGAGATCAATGATATTAATAAAAACAAGTCTTGGCTAACATTTGCTCTGTTATTTGATGGCTTAAATAAATGTTAATGTGTTTGTCGATCAGGAGTATTTAATCAAGAAGTAATGTTGAAGAACAGTCTGGCTTTCAGTCTCTCTTACATGAAACATTTGTGAACTTGACCTGAAGCCCTGTTTTTACAGCAGCGATGTAACCAGCTCCATATGCAATTCCATAAATCTTATCACCTCTTTTAAAACTTATTCAGAAGCTCTTATGCATAGCCAAGAGCCCCCCTCTATTTCTACATGGATTTATTAGCTGTGGTGGGGTGTGCAATCAGTTTGCCAATGTGAGAGGAAAACAGCTGGACTAGTTTGAACTTTGCTGTAGATCTATAGAAGACAAGGAGGCTTTTCTTTCTTTTTTTTAAAAAAAGTATTTTTAAAAAAATATATGTAGTAATTAAAAATGTCAATGTAAAATGATAAATACAGATTTAAAATTACATATTTTTGTTTTATTTTTGAATTATGCTACTTGTTTTGATATTTTGTTATCAAATGCAGTGCCATTCATAAGTTAAAGGTCCTTTTATGCTTTTTAATTTTTTCAACTTTGGTTAGTGTGTAATGTTGATGTTTGAGCAAAAAAGATCTGCAAGATTACAAAGCTCAAAGTTCACTCCAAAGGGAGATATTTTATTTAACAGGAAACCCTTTTCAAGAACTACAACGCACAGCTCATTTGGACTACAACACGGTTTTTCCGGGTTTTGTGAAGTCACAATATTAGTCATTTAGGCTTTGCTGAGCTGCACTAGAGAGGACCAAGAGTGTTGTCGCCATGTCGAAGAGATGCTGGTTTTTTTTTTTTTTTTTTAAACCCCTTTGTTTGGCCTTTCTAAGGCGGACAATCTTAGAGTGGTTAAAAATTATTTTTAATCCTGTTCCTAAACATTACAACCCCAACGTTTATCTGTGTGCTGCACATTGGAGGACAGCTTCCAGAACCAGAGTACAATACCGAGTACAATGCTGGCTTCTCCTGAAAGATGGAGCAGTTCCCACTTTGTCGTGATAATCAGTTGTTTATGAATCACAACCTATAAGTGTGTTTTTATTATTTGCTGGTGTTTTCTATTAACATTTCCAACCTTATATTGTTGCTACGATGTAAACAAATGGCAAAGCTATTTGGCTCCGCTGGCCTGCTAACTAACATTGCAGTGCTGATGTAGTGTTTATTGTAGCTTTTGTAAGCTCTCGCTTTTGTAAGATTGTTCACCGCCCCTTTGGAAAATTAACCATGGTTTTGTGATTGATTACTCTTTGTATTACCATAGTTTTCAGACAAATTTCATGATTAAACAGTATATAACATCGTATATAAAATGTATAAGAAAATTACAAAACAAAAAACATACCACTCTGAAACGTCCTGTGAAATCTCTTCTGCACGATCCTCTTGTTCATTAAGATTCTCAGGGTCTGAATGCGGCTCGAACTGGTTTGAAATTAATGCCATCCTTAATATTTACACCTGACCTGAGCAGATGAAACTCATGGTTATGGTAAAGGGTGTGACATTTCCGGAACACGCTCTTAGCGGTTCGCCAATCACAACAGCTAACCAGCTAACCAATCAGAGCACATTTTGTATTTCAAAAGGAGGGCCTTCTTCGAAGCAGGAACTAAACGGCGCGTTCGAGCCAGCCTGGGAAGAGAGGTACTGTAATAATGTAAAATATGTGAAAAATAATGTGTTTTTTGAACAATCAAGCATGAAAACCTATTCTAGTATGCCCTAAAAACAAAATCAAGACTTCGTAAAAGGACATAATAGGACGCCTTTAAGTGTGGCTTTAGTGTGCAAATTAAAAGTCCACATGGATTCTGTGTAGAAAGTTCTTTTTAGAACATTTTTTGATTTTAAAGGGGACCTATTATGTCCCTTTTTCAAAGTCTTGATTTTGTTTTTTGTCTGCTAGAATAGGTTTTCATGCTTCAATGATGAAAAAAACCCCATTATTTTTCACATATTTTACATTGTTGCAGCACCTCTCCTCCCAGTCTGTCAGTTACACTCTGTTTAGTTCCTGTCTCTATGAAGCTCCTCCTTCCGAAAAAGTGTAATGTGCTCTGAGTGGGCAACTTGAACAGTGTGTTGTGGTTGGTCAGCCGCTTCGAGCGTGTTTCAATGTTTCAACAACTCATAGATGCAAACTCCTCACCTTTCAGTGACAACTCACCTTTTTGAGATCAAAATAAGTCCCCTATAGATCCATTGAGAATGTGTTTTTATAAGGGGGGTGGGTTGTTTCAGTAAGTACTGTACAGTGCTTACTTTACTCTTTACTTTAAAAACTGACAATAAAGGGTAATATTTTATGTATGTGAGGTCTGAGATGTGGGACCAGTGAAGAGAGAGAGGGCAAACAGGTTGCAGTTCAGCTCAGTATTGCTGTCTAATCAGCCAATATTGTCTTAAATAGCCTGCATAGCACTTCATCTTTTATAACATGAGATTCTGACCAAATGTATTCAATCTTGATTTTGGTAAAATATTGCAACAATATGTTGTTTTTTTTTGTGTGAAAAATTACAGTTTTGGACATATAAGGTGATAAAAATCCCTTAAAGTAACTACAAATGAGCATGTAAAGCAAATATCTTAAAAAAAAAATCTGTGTGGAGCATGTCCCCGCCCCACGCAATGTTCTCACCTTTTTTCCCCCTTACCTGTTTGCATCCCTGATAACTGTGAGATCCAACACATTATTAACGCAACTCAACCAGGCCTCTTACTTTTTTTTTTTCTTTTTTTTTTGCATGTGCCTTGGTGGGAATTATTAAAATGAGGAATAAAGTGTACATTCCCAGAAGAAAACTCAAGACTAAAATCAAGGCATTTCAGGGAGTTCAGAAAGAGTGCTTAATGTTTAAGAGAATAACTCCCTTTTGTTAATTTTGTTAATGAAAACTATGACGAAAAATGTTTGTTGAAAAGCTTTTTTTCCCCCATGACTAAGATGAGACGATGACCGTTTCTTATCAGGTCAAACAGAATCACTCAATAAGATTAAATTGATTCCTTGTTCCATTACTCAAAATCATGAAAAACTTTATTTCATAATTTTAAAGTGTAATACATTTAAGATTTAGAATATAATAGATTTTAATTTGATCCTTAGCAAGCAACATTTAATTATCATCTGATTGTGTATAATCCTTATATTTCCTTTAATACTTTTTGTATCATAAAATTCTAAAGTCAGCTTAAAAATGAGCTAAAGATCCTGACTGCTTTTGAGAGCAGTCATATTTTTCTGCACCTGAGGCTTTTGCCATCTGGCCAGACCACCATCCACCGCTACTGACCTCCCATGAATGATGTCCTCATAGTGATGACCGTCTTTAGTCCATTCCATCCCTCATTTCTCAGCATGGTGAATAGCCTGTCTGACTGATTGATGTGGCATATCCTTGGAGAGATCGCACTCAAATAAAATGACACGACATGGCTGTATATCACCGTTCAGAGTTTGATATTGCTGTCGAAAACCATTTTTGATGTGAGTGTATTTTAGCATGGCTGGCGATTAATCTTTCTTTATATATTTTTCTGTCTTTTCTGTATTACACTTCAAATGTTCCTGCTCCAAGCAGCTCAAAAACTATTCTAACTATAAACTAACTATTCTTATTTTATTATGTATTTATTTTATTATTCTTATTTTAAATAAAACCCATAATTTAGTGCAGTGATTAACAGGTGAGTAGTCCAAATGCAATGGTCACATCGATTGATGTAGTTTGATCGATGACTTTATTGTAGTGGACACTTTTGATCAAACTGATTTTAATAGGAGTAAATGGGATCTAACCCATAAGGTTTAGATGTTTCACATATATTTTCTCTGATTACTGACTCAGCAAGTCTGTTGTAAAGGCATTTGGAAGTTTTGTTCATCTTTTTGCATTTGTTACATGATATAGATGGGTGGGGAATCTGTCTCAAATAATCCATTGAAACATTTACACAACCTGCCTCTCATCCCATAATGCTTTGCTGCTTCATATGGGAGATTGAATGTGTCCTGGCTTGCTTTGGCAAGATGTGTTGTGATGCATTGGCTGTGTTTGGATAAGACTTTAAATGAGGGGGAACTGAATGAGCTCCACACCTATTGTCCGGTGCTCAGCAGCAGACCAATGAACAGAGGGTGTCAAGGAGAGGGCATGCAACCGTGCTGGTGTGTTTACTGAATGTAAGCCAAGTACTGTAAACTCAATGATGGTTGGTCTTCAGAGGGAAGAACAGCAACGTGGAGAGTAGACGGAAATATTTACCCCAATCTAAAAATGCAGGACTGAGATTTACTTAACATGCTGACATTTGACCTCAGCATCATTGATTTTAACACAACACTTGTGGTGTTTTGGATAAAGGTGCTTCCTGCATGCATTGTGCTAGTAATTGCTTTTAATCAAGGTTAACAGGCATGTAGTCACCTACATCGGAAGTCTATTAGACTATTTATATTACATGCCCTCTTTATCAGCCAGTTAGCCTTGTTTCAAGGTTGTTTTGTCGCATAGAAGGTTAAAATGAATGTAAAAGGAAGATATTTTTAAAGGGGTCATATCAGTCAAATATTTCTTTTTCAAATTTTGAAATAATAAATGATTTCCTATTGATTTCCTATTAAATATTGTAATTTTCAGACTTAAGAGCATTTATTGAACACTTAGTCTGAAATCTTTGGATTTTTATGTTTTGTTGTTGGTAGTTTTGATACGGTTTATATTCTGTTTTGATCCTGCGTGATTCCCTTTTGTTGTTTTTAACTGTTTTTAATTATTATTATTATTATTATTATTATTATTATTATTATTATTATTAATAATAATAATAATAATAATTAGGGCTAACAATATCCTATGATATAAACATGAGACTTAAACTCATACTGGAGCATTTATGCCCTGATATCTTGAATTTTACGGGCATCTAACCTCATTCTATAGGCTCCATCACACTGTGAGTTGTTGCCCTACTTCATGTTCGTCACCAATCAACTGTATGAAATGTAAGATGACCTACATAGGTCTGGGGTGGGGCAGTTGTGTTAAATCATTTTAACGCGTTATTTTTCCATAACCATAATTAAATTGAATTAACATTAAAATGAATTAAAGGTTCAGCCAAAAATGTAAATTCAGTCATTAATTACTCACCCTCATGTCGTTCCAAACCTGTAAGACTTTCGTTCATCTTCTGAATGCAAATTAAGATCTTTTTGATGAAATCTGAGAGCTTTCTTTCCCTCCATAGACAGCCTATGCAATTGAAACTTTGATGCTTCAAAAAGTTCATAAAGAGATCATAAAACTAATCCATATGTATTGAGCGGTTTAGTCCAAATTTAGTTAAAAAAAACAGATTGGATTTTTCAACTCATCTGGGAACGCAATGTGTGCTATTTTTCCAGAATTGTAACGTAAATAATTTATAATCCTATGGCAACACAAGAGAATACATCAAAATGTTTCTAAATATGTTTCTAAATATGCAAAGTTTGCATGTTTTGATGTCCAAATATTTTTGTTCAAGAAATTACAGTGACTGTAGCATTTCTATCATAAAGAAGTGGCCAAATATTAAAGATTAAGTGGACATTTAAATTAAATGTTTTTTGGCCAAAGGTTTTGATCATGTTGAAAAGCAAATTTGCCCAATCTTGTTCCTGGAGATCAGATCCAACCCTGGTCCAACACCACCTGTCTGTAATTATGAAGTGTTCCTGAAGATCTTGGCTGTGTCTGAAATTGCCCCCTATACCCGTAAATAGAGCAGTATTTGAGGGGACAGCCATAGTGGTGTCCGAAACCATAGTGGACGTTATTGAGTGCACTCATTCAATCCCACAATGCACCGCAATAACGAATAACAATTCACTCCCTCAAGTGAACTATATTAGTGGATTAATGTAGGGAATAGTGAATGAGGGTATAGGGGGCGATTTCAAACACGGGGCTTAATTAGCTAGTTCAGTTGTGTTTATTCAGGGTTGGAGCTGAACTTTGCAGAAAGGTCGATCTACAGGAACAGGATTGGGCACCCATGCTATAAAGTGTTATAACAACAATCACACCCTCTGCAGGCATTTGTTATAATACGTAATGATTATGTTGTTCAATAAAACCATTTGATTAGTTGCTTTTGATACTTTATTTGAACCAATTATTGCCTCATTCTTATTATTTTAAGTAAGGATCCCAATGTTAGGAAAGATTGAAGTTTAAAGCCTGAAGTTTGTTTTCAGACTATAATGGATTGCACATTTCAGAATGGATTGTTTTGTGAATTTGTCTTAATGTAACCCAGGCTTTGAAAATAGCCTGTTATACAATTGAAGTATTGGGCAGCGCTGTATTTGTCCCAACAAGAAACTTGCAGCAAAGCGCTGTTTCTCATTGCGCAAAAGAGGAATTTACATAGAAGTCCTAAAGGCACAGCATAATACAATATTAGTGTTTTTTTTTTTTTTAGCATTTTATTAACATTTATAAGTGGACCACAGGGAAAAATCTGATTTAAAGAAACTGTATGATGTGACTCCTTTAAGTTACTTTTAATGCCTTTTTGGTTTTAGGAGATAATACCAGAGCTGGTCTGCTCTGAAAAAAGAGATTTCCATTGTAGGCTGTAATTGTATGTAAGCATCAGTTTGTGTGTGTCCGTGTCTACAGACACACTTTCAGAATTCTCCCTCCGGCACAGGAACAGAGTGTGCTCATGTGTGACACAGCGTTTCCCAAACAGCATCAATACAAACAAGGTTAAGCAGAAAAAATGACTGTCGCTTGCCTGTTGCTGTTTTTAAAACTGCGCACAGTGCAGACCTCTATTCCAAGCCACAACAACTACAAAAAACAACCAAAAGTCATTAATGATATGGGGGCTCACTGGAAAATTCCAGAATAAAATGTAGGAATGGTTGTATTAAAAATGCCACGTATGACGCTGTACTTTTTTTCCGAGACATAAAAAATAAGAAAGCGAGGGAAACAAGGCAATGCTTTGCGGTTGAGCCGTAAATGAAGTATTTGAACATGTGCTGTGGCTAGAGACGGGCTGTGGGCATGAGAACGTACACCAGGATTCAAGAAAAGAGGTGGAAAAAGGAAATAAAAATGGTCCACCACAGAGTCAGTGAGCAGCTGCTGAGTGGAGACTCGTGCTCGTCCAGTCATTCGGTATGATCGCATGGAATGCAGCCTGGCTCTTCTTTTGGTCCTGTCTAGTTTAGCAGCACCAAAGACAGGCGCCTACATGATATTGATGATCACATGCCACATAGTTTGTTTTGGTTCAGATATGAACCTCTCACTGCTGTCTTCACTTTTTTCAACATGAACTTCACAACGTGATAGTGTCAGAGGTGTTGTGAGGACTGAGGTGATAGTTTACATAAAAATGAAAAATTGATTTACACTCAAATGATACGTTGGATTTACTTTGTCAACAGGTTCCATGTAACTGGGTTATGTTGCATTTAATTAACATTATTTATTTCAGTAAACTTAAGTTTATTACATAAGGTTAATTCAATGCTATTTAGTTGAGTCAGGTTAACATTCTTAATTTTGTCCAACAAGAATAATGTTCACAAAATCTTTACTCTGTAAAGACTCTTACAGTTAGGTGTTAGCCAGAAGATGGTTTTGTTACATCCATGGCATGCCCAACGTAGTTATTATTATTATTATTATTATTATTATTATTTTACACAATGGTAACCCCCAAAAACACTAACATATCAGAAACTCTTTTAAATATAAACATAAAAGAACATTAAGCATTAACAAGTCTCCCAATTTTATCATCTTGATAAAAAAATGCATAAAATAACATCATTTAGTCTCCCTCTCCAGCCCTGTGCAAAGCATGATGGGAAGGGGAAATCCTGTTCCAAGTTTTAGCATTTATGTAGTCTTAACTCAAATGGATTAAGTAAAGTGTTTGAAAAGAATTGTGTTGGATTAATTTCTTTTCCTTAATTAAATTGAACAAGAATCAAATGTTATTTTACTTAATTGAAACATGTTCTTTCAAAATAAAAATATTGAGTTGAGCCAAAACACAACTGTTTCAAGTCAGTTTAACACAATGGAATTGTTTGAATGAGAAACCTAATACAATGGTGTTAAATGAAATTTTTTTATTTTATTTTATTTATTTATTTATTTTTTTTAAATAAACTGAACAGTATTGTAAAATCATTTTTTTGAGTGTACTTTGCCCTTATTTACTTATTTTTTTTATTCATTGATTTATTTACTTATTTTTTATTTACTTGATTTCATTTACACATTTAGTGAAACTGGATGTTCTATAAATTCTACAGGGTCATCTACAGCTAGAAAAAATAGTGACTGGACTTAAATGTATCTGTGAGGAGTTGATTGGGTTGTGAAAAGTGGACATTGCATATCCAAAATTGATCTAGATGATTTTTCTAACACGGTACCAGTTTAGCTATTTGGCAGTGTAAACCTGGTTGCATATATCTAAAAGAATAGTGCATTTAGAAACTGAGCACCTTCACTATACTTGCTGCATTTTGATCAATATTTGGTTCAGTTTGTTGAAAACAGAGTATTATAATGCTATGGTTTATTGCTTTTTTTCTTTTTTTTTTTTCCCCTTCACTTGCAATATAAGCCCATCCTCTCCACATTACTTTTTATAGTGTGTGACTGAGGAAGGATTCAGGACAATAAAACATGTGGAACACTGAAAATTATTTTGTTAGGAGCCATGTGGAATTTTTTCATGCATAAAGTTTTCAGGGCATTAAAATTAAAATATTGATGGTATAATGTCCTAAAATAGAAGCTGTTATTTGATTTTTAACAGTGCGGCCCATGGTCTAGAACATGATTGATGCTTTAAATGCTCTAGTTTTTATGGTTCAAGGAATTAGTTGCTGCCAACAACAACCTGCACATTTGAAGAGTTAGAGTTTCCCCTTCATTCTTTCAAAAGAACAACCAGAGGACTAAAAATGAGTTACATTTTTCTTTTTTCTTTTTGATTCCCCATCCACTCCAGCCTCCATCAATTTCCCTGTCAAATCTGATGAGAGCCCCACCGTGTTCTTTTTAAAGCAATGGTCAGGAATGACCTTGACTTTTTTGTAATTATTTTTGCGCAGTACCTAATTATTAAGAGGCTGGTTTCATTGAACATTTCCTTTGTAAACCAATTAAGAAAATGGATCAGTATGCCCTATTGAAAAATAACATTCAGTCATCAGGGATTTGTCAAAGTAATTAGGTCAAAACCAATAGGTTTTCATGTTTCTATATACACATACCTAATTATACATTCATACTGTAATCATCTGTGGGTTTTCTGAATGGGATAGTGTACTGAATTATACTATGGAGTGAGCTATCTGGGCAGGGTTTCTTCCAGTAAGGTGGTCTCTGTGGGCTTGTTTCTATTGTGAAAGGAAACAGGTTTCTAGTTTTCTGCATTTGTTCTCTTCTGCAAGGAAAGTGTTACCCACAGAGCATTAAAAATTGAGCAAGACAATATTAAAGTGCATCTCGGTAGTGTAGTACTTAATGTTTGTAAGCAGGGGTGTTTTGAAAGCATACAGTACAAACCTCAGTGTTAGCAAAGCACTAGAGGCTAAATTAGATATTAGCTTATAAATTACAATAATGCATTGAGGTCAAGTTCAAAGTGAATGTTAATTTGGTGTAATTTAATTTTACAAGTCCCCTTGAATAACATGCAAAGGTAGGGAATGTCACGGATATTTAAAGTGATAGTTTACCCAGAAATGAAAATGATGTGATCATTTACTCATTTTCACATCGTTCTAAACCAGTATGACTTTCTTTTTGTTTTTAAAGTGTTAGTTCACCCAAAAATGAAAATTATGTCATTAATTATTCACCCTCATTTCGTTCCACACCCACAAGACCTTTGTTCACCTTCAGAACACAAATTAAGATATTTTTGATGAAATCCGATGGCTCAGTGAGGCCTGCATTAAAAGCAAGTTAATTTACACCTTCAAACACCCAGAAAGGTACTGAAGTTATATATTTAAATCAGTTCATGTGAGTATAGTGGTTCAACCTTAATGTTATGAAGCGACGAGAATACTTTTTATGCATCAAAAAAACAAAATAATGACTTTATTCAACAATATCTAGTGATAGACGATTTCAAAACACTGCTTCATGAAGCTTCGAAGCTTTACGAATCTTTTGTTTCGAATCAGTGGTTCCGAGCGCCAAAGTGATTTCAGTAAACGAGGCTTTGTTACGTCATAAGTGTTTCGAAATTTCAATAGTTCACATGACTTTGGCAGTTTGATACACGCTCCGAACCACTGATTCGAAACAAAAGATTCGTAAAGCTTCGAAGCTTCATGAAGCAGTGTTTTGAAATCACCCATCACTAGATATTGTTGAATAAAGTCATTATTTTATTTTTATTTTTTGCCACACAAAAAGTATTCTTGTCACTTCATAACATTAAGGTTGAACCACTGTAGTCACATGAACTGTTTTAAATATAACTAGTACCTTTCTGGGCGTTTGAAAGTGTAAATTAACTTTAACATTCAATGCATAACATTCAATGGAGGCCTCACTGAGCCATCGGATTTTATCAAAAATATCTTAATTTGTGTTCTGAAGATGAACGAAGGTCTTACGGGTGTGGAACGACATGAGGGTGAGTAATTAATGACAGAATTTTCATTTTTGGGTAAACTAACCCTTTAACGTTTTTTTAGAATGTAGTTGGTTTGTAAACTGATTGTCATGTGATTGAGTGAATAAGGACTTGGGCTGTCAAGAATCAAAAAGGATGCAAAAGTGCTATAAAAGCATCATAAACATCTTCTGAAATTGTATGATACCTTTTGTGAGGAACAGACTGAAATTTACTCGTTACTCTATTGAAATATCAATTATCCACCCTTGTTGCTGGATGCAGGATTGGTGAATGAATCATTTTTTGTAATTGGATCTTTTCAATGGATCATTTTATTCAGTTTACATAACCAGTCTAAATCATTTGTTCACAAAGAGTATTAGAGAATAATATTGTCAAAGCTATTGGATGACTTGTAAAAACTTGAGATAACGTGCAGGTTGAATGGACTACTTTTATGATGGTTTTGCAATTTTCTGAAGCTTTAAGGCTCCAGTCCCTATTTATTGTCCTTCCATGGAAAAGAATGACCAACTACTTTCTGCAAAGCATCTCATTTGTGTTCCATGGAAGAAAGAAAGTCATTTGGGTTTAAAACAACGATACGCTTGGTAAAAATGACAGAATTTTAGATTTGGGTGAACCCACTGTTAAAAAGGAGAGTTGAACTCTTTGTGTATTCACATACACATTTGTATTGCATTCTCTCAGGACTAAATGCTAACTAAATGGCTGCTAATATAAACTTCCAAATTTGTGCCATGTTCATCTGCTAAGAGAATATAGATGCCCTGTTTGGTATGCTGAAATGGTAGGTTTCAAAAGATCCTGATTGCCCACTGTGACGGTGGTCCCTGAGGCAGGTAACTGGAGTGTTCACTGCCTGGAGCTGAGCCGCATAGCAACATCTGGCTCTCTGAACAGCCGTCTGAATGGGCATTGCCAGGAGAGAGACCTAATCCAGGGTTTGTCAGGTGTTTGTACTAAGAGGGAAAGCTAATGAAAGCAGTTTCATTATATTCAATTTAATGATACTGCTTCTACAACTGAAAGTTGATGGCATCTTTTTGCAGTTTGCAGTGTGATCAAACACATTGATTGACTCATTGATGTGTGCATATTTCTTCAGATGCTTCGAATTAAGGGTAAAATGTCAGCTTTCATTTGAATAGATTTGCTGAATAAAATAATGAAAGGCAAGAGACAAACACCATGAGAAGCTTTTAAAGGGTTAGTTCACCCAAAAATGTAAATTCTATCATTAATTACTCACCCTCATGTCGTTCCAAACCCGTAAGACTTTCATTCTTTTTCAGAACACAAATGAAGATCTTTTTGATGAAATCTGAGAGCTTTCTGTCACTCCATAGACAGCTACGCAACGGACACTTTGACACTTCAAAAAGTTCATAAAGAGATTGTAAAACTAATCCATATGGTTTGAGTGGTTTAGTCCAAATTTTCTGAAGAGAATCGATTGCTTTTTATGATGAACAGATTTAATTTGGGCTTTGATTCACATATAAACATTGATCAGCGGATACAAAAGCTCAACCGAACCTGCTGTTCCCAATGTTAGAATGAGTGTCTAAGGTTTATTTTTTAACAAGGTCCCTTATCACTTCTGTCTGTTCTTTTTCTTTAATGACTGTTTTTGTGAGTCAGTATCAGGGAAGAATGACACAGTCTTCCTCTCTTGAGGGCATAAATTATTCGGCACGCAATATAAAACATCTTTTTTTCTGTGTTTTGACTGTAGTGAGAAAATGGAGCAGAGGAAGTTTTCCAGCTTAGAATTTTGTTGTTGTTGTTGTTGTTGTTGTTGTTGTAAATGCCACAATATCTGTGATATTTGCACTCAACCTTTTAGCCACTTTGTCTGCGGAGTGCGGCATTTAATGAAACCTGAGTGAAGTACTTCCCGCTGTGGGGGGATGATGATGCTATCGGAATTATGTTAGCCAATTCTGTGCATCCTGATCTTAAGTCTCAGAATTAAACTTTTTGAAAAGAAACGCAGACTGCCCCTGAGGCACCATATTCATGTAAAAATCTTGTTCACCTTTGGCTGCATGCATTTAAAATTACTTTTGATTAAAACTATTCGGATTAACTTGAATTCATTTGTTTTTTTTCCCCCTATGTGTAGTTCACTTGTGTTAATAAAGAACCACAGTTTGCTTTTGCAGTAAGTCAAACTCTTTCAACTTTTAATATATAGGATATACACACAGCAGAAGTATCCAATTTTTTTTACTGATCCTAAACTTTTGAAAAGTCGTGTGTCTAGTGTCTATATGTATGTATGTATGTATGTGTGTATATATTCAAAAGTTTAATTGATACTTTTATTCAGCGTTAAAATGATCAAAAGTGACAGTAAATACATTTATAATGTTTTATTTTGTTTCAAATAAATGCTTTAAATAAATCTGTTTAAACTTTCTATTCATCAAAGAATCCAGATAAAATATATATCATGGTCTCACAGTAATATTAATCAGTACAACTGTTTTCAATATTAATAAGAATTTTTTTCTTTAGATGCAAATCAGCATATTAAAATGATTTCTGGAGGATCATGTGATACTGAAGACTGGAATAATGGCTGCTGAAAATTCAGCTTTGCCAACACAAGGAAAAATTACATTTGAAATGTTTTTAAAAGAGAAAACGGTTCTTTTAAATATTTCACAATAGATTTTTTACAGTATATGTGTGTATATTTATGTGTGTGTGTGTGTGTGTGTGTGTGTGTGTGTGTTATGGCCCCCTGCGTAGTTTCATTTAATTATAAACTCATCACTCCGTTTCTCAACCCACAGAAGCCCTGCTTTTATTTATGAGAGACATAGAGACAAATGAGCCTCTCATTTTAGATTCTTTTATTAGATTCATGCAGGTGCTGCTTCGATTGAGGAGCAAATAACCAAATATACAAACTAGGTCAGTCATAGTCTAGTGCCTATTATTTCTAAATGGCATAGCCTGCAGTACTGATTTTTACTAACTTTTGGATAATTTATGATCAGACAGTAAGAAAGTTGGTGTTTTTGGACACGAATTATGATGCTTTTACCTGCTAACGAAGGGCTAAAGTGGCTGTATCAGCTTTGTGAGGGAAGGATATGGTGATCTGTGTTCACCTGGACACCAGACCAGGTCTGACTCAATCTTAATGGCTATATGTGTTTAGTTTAAAGATTACTTGCCATGTAGCAGTTACTTTTCATCCAAAGCAATTTAGTATCCTGATTGCAGGGACTGCCCCCCCCCGCATTAAGTAGCCGAGGACACAGTGTTGATTGTGATGGCAGTAATAGAACCTGCAACCTTTCTGTTAGCAGTCCAAATTATTAACTATAAAGCTACCACCGCCCTTGTGTTTTCTTTTTGCTTTGACCTGATGTGTTTGCTTTCACTGGTTGGCCTATATGTTCCCCCCAAAAGATCATGTTCAGAAATTGGGTTTAACCTACTGACTTCTTTATGTATTCCCTTCATAAAGGTCCCCTTTCAGCAAATCTCTCCAGTCTGCTCTTATGTTTTCATAGCAATTTTCAGTGAGGGTCAAAGTTGATGTCCTGTCATATAGCAAGAAAGCTTTCTACGCGATCAGGGTTGCGAGTTTCTCTTGTGTATGACACAGAGGCAGTGTGCTTTTTTAGTTGAGGTGAACATGGGGACTGCATGAATGGTTTGCTTAGTAGTATGTACCAAATTTACCTTAGGGTGCTTTCTGCCCACTTCACTGGCAATTAGATTTTCTGGTTGCACTTTTATACTGGCAATGACAATATGATTGTGCCATTTTGTAAATGTTTTTGAAAGAAGTGATTGAAATTCATGAAAGAAGGCATGTTTGACATAGTTTTTTTTTGTAACATGTAAATGTCTGTTACTGTCACTTTAGATCAGTTTAATGAATGAACATTTGTGACCCTGGACCACAGGGTCATAAGGATCAATTTTTTGAAATTGAGATTTATTCATCACCTGAAAAGCTTTCCATTGATGTATGGTTTGTTAGGATAGGACAATATTTGGTCGAGATACAACTAACTTGAATATCTGGAATCTAAAGGGTGCAAAAAAATCAAAATATTGAGAAAATCGCCTTTAAAGTTGTCCAAATGAAGTCCTTAGCAATGCATATCCACTCACAAAAATAAGTTTTTTGATATATTTACGGTAGGAAATTTACAAAATATCTTCATGGAACATGATCTTTACTTAATATCATAATGATTTTTGGCATAAAAGAAAAATCGATCATTTTGACCCATGCAATGTATTGTTGGCTATTGCTACAAATATACCCGTGCGACTTATGACTGGTTTTGAGGACCAGGGTCACAAAAAATAAGTCTTTCTGGCCCCAAACTTTTGAACAGTAGAGTATATACTGTGTACTTAATAATTATGTAATAATTCAAAGGTGTTTTATAAACCATATCCTGTGCTAATTTGCATCACCATCATATTTTTTTCCAGATATTCACAATAATTTATTAAGAAATTATTACTTTAATTTGGAGTAACTGTGTAAAAATTTCAATTCTGTAACACATTGATCTTTAGTAGATAGATACTCCTGGTACCATTTATGAGTTTTATAGCCTTTTTTTCTTGTTTCCAGTAATATTTTAAATGGATATCAGCACTTGCTGTTTCTTTTGGAATATCCCATGCGGAAAAAGAATCAAGAAAGACTTTGGCATTCAGAGAGTAAAAACATGGCTAATAATAAACCTTACATCCTCTCAGTCTATGTGCAATGCCAAAATATGTTTTTATAATTTCTCCAGCACAGATACACCGTACCGATCTATAAAACTTATTATCTTGGGGTAATAACTTTTCTAGGAGAAATTACGCTTGCTCCTATTGGTATCAAATAAACCTTGCAATTTAAGTTTGCAAACGTTCAAAGTCAGTTTGTTATCCAGAAGTAGTCAACAAACCTCACTTTGTGCAAACTTTCACTCAAGGAAGTCTCTCATCTGTAGCAGAGTTACAAAACTGAATCCAAGTTGTATCAATCCATGTCTGGAGCTGCAGGGCCCATTTCTCCTAATCTCAGTTCTAAATTTGGAGAGAGCGCAGGATGGTGTGCCTCTACCAGGGTGAGTCAGAGAGGTTTGATCATGAGATATAATGGCATGTGTATCATAGTGAGTGCTCTTGAATTGATCAGCAAAAACTCTTTGCTCTAATAATTTAGCTAAGTGCGCATGTTGTGCGTTCCGTGCATGTGGCTTAATTTGTAAGTTATGTGAGCCGTGTTTCCGATCTCTTTACATTCTTCGCCGAATGTCCTATCTCCAGCAAGGGAGTCAGTGTATTGACATGAAACCCCCCAGAGCATGTGTCGGATGACCAGGCTTGATTTAGCCAGGGTGTGGAAGTACAACTGGCCGATTCCCTAGTGGTTCCTATGATTCAAGCATTGGCCTCTCAGTGACCCTCTGCATGGATGTATCTTCAAGAGCAGGAACGCTATTCGTGATCTGGGGGTCAATGTTGACTCAAGCTGGATTGAGCCTTTGACCTTAATCATATTTGGCTGTGGTGGGTGAGCTCAACTGTGAGGGATGAGTAAGATTCTTAGGACTTTATTCACTAGGGATGATATGATCATAGGATTGATGACCAACAGCTCAGATTTGAAGGCCAAAAATGAATAAAGTGTATTTGCATATACTCAAAGCTTTAGTAAACAAAAAGATTAAAAGTCTAGTTGGATTTAAGATCAATAACTTTCCTTTATCCGATGCAGAGTCATTTTGGCTTGTACTCATATGAGATGTACCAGATTTTCCAGAGCAGACGTTAAAGTGTTCGTAGTTTCCTTGTAGTGAGTGCCATCTAGTGATGACAAGGTGGCAGTATTTCTCCAGAATCTTAAATACAGTCCCACAAAAAAGCATTTAGCTTTATGTGGGTATTTCAGTTGTGGAACCAAAGAAAAGGTATTGAGTTTGTTGTATTGTCATAATTTTTTCACATGTGTATATGTGAATTAAATGCATTTTTTTTGTATATTTATAAGTAGTAAAATTCAGCTCATACTGTACCTCATTATCTGTTCTCAGATCATGTTTCTTGTGCTTTTTAAAGAAAGTTTGCTATTACTTTAAGTGATTGGACTTATAATTTTTGCCTGACGAAGCATAAAATGGCAGAACAATTCCATAGACTTTCATTAAAGGAGGGACGAGGCATATCTAGGGGCCGGAATATCATAAACTTAGTCCTGTGTCAGAAGAAAACCGCCAAGAAAACCACTCGCAGCATGCTAGCTTTGTGGTGGTGAGTTTTGCAAGGTCAAGAATAATTTAGAAAATGATTAATGTCATGCACAAACCTTCTTTTTTGAAAAGTATAAATATCTATTTTTTTTTAAAGATGAAAATATGATCCAGTCTGCTCAAAAATTCAAAAACATATACAGAAACTGGTCTTTGCTTGGAAAAAGATTCCAAGGTCTTATTTATTTTTTTTATTATAGTTCTCTGTTGTCTCTATGGCTTTACCGTGAGGCAAGAACCCAACAAGTTATTGTAAGGAACTGGAAATGCTTTAATTTGCGTTAAATCAAGTCTTTAGGTATGTGTGATGTTTCTAGTAAAGATATCATATAGCAGAACCTCTGAAACTTGTGCAAAAATCAATACCTCTCAAATTGAAATCTGTTGGCAGCTCCTCTGTATCGCTGGAGGAAACAGTCGAGGTAATTGGAAGCTTCAGAGACAGCAGCACATTTGATATTTGTGCACAGGCAAGGAACTCCCAAGGGCAATTTATTCATATCATATCATGGGCACAGGATGGACAAAAAATCAATGTGATTGTTCGATTACACTGAAGACAAATTATCGTTATTAGATGCTTTTGAGTGATTCTGATTCCAGCCACTAGAGGGCAGCATAAAGTTTGGTTTTGATAGATGTGCTTCACTATAATCTACACTAGCATGCACATAATATACCACAGCAAGTCACTAATATATAGGCTAGGACATATACCTATTTGTCCTCCCTTCTAACATCTGTTTAACAAGCTGTTTCCACTTTGGCAAGGTCCTTCTTCATTATACTCCGAGCAGGACGAGACAGAGTAAGCAGTGGAATTAGACTAAATTAGTGCTGGGAAAGGCAGATTCATTCATTAAACAGCTTAAAAATAGGATGAGACCCTTCCCTGGACTTTGCTAGTGGTCTCAGCATCTGGTTTCCATGTGATAGCAAGATTGAATGTGTGCAGATATTTTAATAAAATGCATATCTATGGGATTATTCTGCCATTTTAATGTTCATGAGGCAAAAATGTAAGTCTGATTGCTTAGAAAAGTAATAGCTCACTTTTCTTCAAGCAGCATGATTTGAAGATACTCATGTTTGTAGTGTAAACTATTTTTTACTAATAACATGCATGTTATGTATGTACTAGGCTATATTATAACTTAAACTTCAGCTCATAACTCGTCATCTGTTTGTGCTACAAAGATAAATATCATTCAGATCATGCTGCTTAATGAAGAAAAGTGTGATATTACTTTTGTAAGCAATCAGACCTATAATTTTTGCCTGATAAACCATAAAATGGCAGAATAATCCCATAGACTTTCATTTAAGGAGGGACAAAGCATATCTAGTGATCATTGTGGGGGGTAACGCATTACAAGTAACTTGAGCTACGTAATCAGATTACTTTTCCAAGTAACTAGTAAAGTAATGCATTACTTTTCCAATTTACAACAACATATCAAGTTACTTTTTCAAATAAGTAACGCAAGTTACTTTCACATTTATTGACTGACAGCTCTCCTGTCCCCATGTTGAGAGAAATAAAGTGCAGAGGAGTTGTGTGCGCTGTGTGAACATGATAGTTATTGTAGTTCTAGACTAAATGTGAACATGCGTTTACTCATCTCACTTGCACAAAAACATTCAGTATTCCTCAAAATGAATAAAAACAGTGAAATGCAATCTCAGAATTTATGCAAACCTGTAATAATTAACTATATTAAATTACACAAATATACTTTATGTATTTAATCTCACTTTATTATCCAATGTGTTTGCTGGTGACCTTTTAATGATCTAATTTAACCATACTAATAAGCAAAAATTACTTTAGATTCGATTTAGAAATAAGAGTGTTGAACTTCCTTCTTCTGTATCCTGTTGTTCTTTAATCCAGAATGGCAGCACAGCTGAAAGGTTTGAGCTGCGCCCTCTACTGTACAGGCGTAAATATGCATTTCCTTCAGCCTGAGGCTTATTCATTTGACTTTTGGAGTGAAAGGGTCTTAACATTGGCCAGAAATGTAAAATTTTTTGTTGTCATTAATAAACAAACAAGCAAGCCCAGCCCAGGTGAGAAAAGTAACGCAAAAGTAATGCATTGCATTACTTTTCATAAAAATTAACTAACGCAATTAGTTACTTTTTTAGGGAGTAACACAATATTGTAATGCATTACTTTTAAAAGTAACTTTCCCCAACACTGCTAGTGACTAGAAAAGATTTATTCATTAAATGGCTTAAAAATAAGATGAGACCCTTCCCTGGACTTTGCCATTGGCCTCAGCATTGGTCTCCATGTGAGAGCAAGATTGAATGTGTGCGAATGCAGCTTGTGAGTGTAGCTCCCATAGCCAGCAATGTATGCGCATCTGAGTAAGAGTAACAGAATCCCAATGTGATGCGCCGGGATGCTTTAACGGAGTAAATATAGCCACAGCGGGCAGGGCGAGAGGCCCTCATTGCCCCTGACTATGCTTCCCTAAGAGTAAGAGAGGAAATCGCAACTCTTACAGTATTAATCGCCTATCTCTACATTCTTTGAGGCAGGATGTATCGCGTTACAGAGCATCAGTGCGATTTCGAGCCTGATTTCCCTTATCATTAATAAATGAATTGAATCAGTGTGGTCATCTCTGCTTTTTATGGAGGTCCACACATCACCTTGGCAAATCAGGTTGCGGCTCTGCCGTTCTGATTTTTTTTGTGACTTTGCATTGGTTAATTAAATCCGGCTGCTCTTAAATTGGTCTGGAATTAAGGCCACCCAGAGTCTCCAGGCTGCATTAACTCAACCAGCAGGTCAAGGCTCGTGACTGACTGCCTACAGGCTGGAAGGATTGATTGGTGAGCTGCAGGTCATAGCTATGTTGATGATGCCACCATAAGTCTATTATTATCAACACTGGCCAGATCACCGTTCCTTTTATGGGCTCATTAAATGTGTTGAGTCGTTATGGTCGTACATCAAGGTGACTCAAGGGAAGGGTCATATTTTTTTACGTGCAAAGGTTCATATTCAAATATCTGCTGATGCATGGCAGGATTTTTTATTTTGGTGGCTGTCTTTGTAAGTATGATTGTAGTTACAACACACATGGATCCATTTGTCAAACTCTGTTGGCATCCTCTGTAATTCAAAAAGACATTAAAATATATTTATTAGCCCATAAAGTTGTACTTGGTTAAGTTGCACTTTGGTTGTCAGACGATCTTCCAGCTCCAAATAACCCTTTTGATCGAATGACGGGAAGTAATTTTTGATCGTATGATGGGAAGTTTTTTTTTTTTTTTTTTTTGTATGTTACGAAGAAATTAATGCAGTGAAAACTTATCTGTAACTTTTGGTTGTAGTATATACATTAACTAGTTTGTAGTATATACATTAAAAAAATAAAAAATCTTACAGCCTCATACATTTTAAATGATAGTGTATTAAGTCTGTTATGGTCACCAAGGCCACATTTATTTGATCAAAAATACAGTTAAAAACAATATAATATTGTGAAATATTATTACAATTTAAAATAGTTTTCCATTTTAATATATATTTTAAAATGTAATTCATTCATGTGATGCAAAACTGAATTTTCAGCATCATTACTCCAGTCTTCAGTGTCACATGATCCCTCAGAAATCATTCTATCTTGATGTAGTGCTCAAGAAATATTTCTTATTATTAATGTTTGAAAACAGTTGTGCTGTTTAATTTTTGTGAAAACTATGAAACACTTTTTTTTTTTTTAAGCATTCCTTGTATAGAAAGTTCAAAAGAACAGCATTAATTTGAAATGGAAATCTTTTGTTAATATTTTATATTATATTATTTAATATTATTAAATAATATTATATTATTTAATATTATTAAATAATATTATATTACTTTGTTACATTGTCTTTTACTGTCACTTTTGATCAATTGAATGCACCCTTGCTGAATATACACATACATATATAAAACGACTTTTGATGAGTAGTATTTTATTTTATTTTATTTTATTTTATTTTATTATTTTATTTTATTTTATTTTATTTTATACTCTATGATTTACTCTCTCCAAGTATTTTCAAGGAACCAGAATCCGTTACTGTGGATCAGTCCATTAAGGTCAGTTGCATGACTCTTTCCCACGTGGAAGTTTTTCCTCTGTGTGCCTAATTCTGTGGTAGCGTTTCTTAGAGCACAGGGTCTCGGTATGTTCACAGGGAGCAGGCGAATTTGCCTTATCATTTGCTTCCCAGCATGAAGGTAACTGCATAACTGCGATCGAGTTGCATGTAATGCCAGTCTTTGAAATGATGAAAGACACCCATAAAGTTGGAATCTTGTTGCCAAAGAAATCCGTCACACATGTTGGCCAGGGTTTGATTAATACCCTTGTGAAAATTCTTCTCAACATGACTGGGGTTCATTTCTGCAAACTGAACATGCCATTTTAAACCGAATCAAGAATTCCTCTATAAGCACTCGGGGTCTTTAGCGCCTTCCTTGGTTTCCTATGGCCAGTGATACACTGCCTGATTATGATCTCCTTCCTTTTGAAGCTTTAAGTCCAGCAGCTAGTTGTGTTCTCCAACCAGAATAGTCATAAATATGCAGTCATATATTCTTCTATTCAGGAGGTCTGTCAGGACTCAATAAGGATGGCTCTTGGCCATTATGAAGCAGTTTTGGACAAATTGCTTTGGAATCTTGTCCTGGTCTCCAGAGCCATAGACAATAGTGCCCCCTGCACTATTGTCTATGGCTCTGGATATAGGTAAGGTTTTGTTGAAATTGTAGGAATGACTTGTGATGGTCTTGAGGGCATTATTTGAAATGGGGAACATTATAAACAAAACCAATAGTGTTTAGGAATTTGTAACTCTCATTAGTGACCTATGGATATGAATGTTATTCCCTAATGACAGTTGTAATGAACTTTCAATTTGTTCATGAAGCTGCCATTTTTATGTATGTGTGTCCAACAATGAGCATGACAGCAAGAGCATTTACTGTCCATTTATTGACCAACAGTGGGATGGATGGATGGATTGATGGATGAATGAAGGAAGGAAGGAACCATATAATTAAACTAAATGGCAGCCATTTATTAATTTTCACACTGATTAATGACTTCCAGTCTGAAACTTGGCTATAGAGTTTTATTATAGCTAAAAACCTAAATGTTGAATAAATGTTTTTCATTTTTAATGTATTTATAAATAATTGTATTATTATAATTATATTTATATACTGTACATACAATTAATGTGTGTGTGTATATATATATAATATATGCAAATGGATACTGTACATAAAGTTGAAAAGAAATTAATACTTGGGTTTTTAAAGTCTCTTGGTTTCTAAAGTTGAGAATCTTGGCTAATAGCCCAACGATTGCAGGTATAATCCTTGGGAAGAGAGATCTGTGAACTAAAGAGCTGTCTACATCCTCTATCATGATTGTGCCTTTGAGCATAGAAGCACTTAAAGCCAGGATTCTTAAGGTGACCTGTCCATGCAATGTACTCTAAGTCACTTTAGATAAAAGCATCTGCAAAGTGACTGGTAACTAGCAGAACATATTTTAGAAAACACTGTGGGCTCCTGTGTTTCCAACCTAAGAGACAGAAGTGCAATCTCTTCTCGACTAAGAACACAAATTCAGAGTTTTATAACTTCTATTGAGATAATTATGTGAATATCCAGCATACAGTTCAAAGTTTTCACTTAGCCCAGATTCCCAGAATGTAACTAAAGTATTTGTGTGGTAATGATTGTCTTTTAAAGGAAAAGATAAAGTCAGTTCTGAGAATTGTTTCTGAGAACTGAAACACATTACAAAGACTGTGAATGTGGTATTGAATTGTGGAGTTAGAACGTTAAACAGTTTTTCACCAATTCTGTGTTCAGGATTTTTTGGGCGGGGCTAAAATGGTGGCTAACACTATAATAACGCCCCTAACACTATAATAACTACAGCGTATTAGCATCAGTGGCTCACGCTCAATCACAAGTTACTGTCATTACCGTTAGTTACCACAGTCTACTTTTTGCTAGCTAGCTATGCCTTCGTCACGCAAATGCATATTACCTGGTTGCGATAATATACTAAACAGTTCGGTCTCCTTTTTTAAATTTCCTAAAACCCGATGATATGAAGAAAAGGTGGATTCATTTTGTGAAGAGCCATCTTGATGGAGAGCTGACAATCACCTCCAACATCCACCTCTGCAGTGATAATTTTACACCGGATAGTTTTACAAACTTTCATCAGAGACAACTGGGATTCACTGATAATCCATTGTTATTGGTGAATGGGGCTGAACCGACTATCTCCCCTCCCGGCCTTCATCCTCCTGTCTCGTGACGTTGACATTTGGTACACAGTTGGCAGTATTTGCCCACCAATGAGTGTAAGTTGCCTGTGCTTATGTTAGAATTAGTAAGTAGTCCACAGTAACTCTAAATTTTGCAACCCTCTTACGTGATTCTTTTGTTTATATGCATCAGTATGTTTGACTCATTAGACAAGTTGAGAGAGACTGTGTGGTTTCAGCGCTGACAGCGGACATGCCCCCAGTGTTTGAGAGCAGAGAATACTGCTTATTTTCTCTTATTTTAATAACTTATTTAATTTTCTTGGCTTTTTTTTTTTTTTTAATCGTTCAAATTTGGCTTGGTGGTTAATAACGCATTTTTCTGTGGTGTGACAAACTCAGAAAACATATTTTAATATTGCTTTACATGGACTTTAACCAAAAAAATCAAAATTTTGTGTAGTTGTAGTTAGGGCTGCATGATATATAGGTATTTTCTGATAAAAATTGTGATTAAAAAAATGTTTGTATGGCTGCACAGTTTGGCCAAAAATGCTGTGATTTTTTTTTTTTTTTTTTTTTTTTTTTTTTTTTTAAATCAATACGACTATAAAAATATAATAATAATACGGAAGAGGATTAGGGCCAAGCAATAATTAAAAAAAAAAAAAAACAGCAACAAAAAAAAAAAACATCTTGAGATTAAACTGTATAATGTGAGATTAAAATTGTTAAATTTCGAGAAAAAAAGTCAGAATACAATGTTGAGAATAAAATCATTAAATTTGGAGAATAAAGTCGTGTTTCAAGAAAAAAATTGTTAAATTTCGAGAAAAAAGTTAAAATAAAATGTCGAGAATAAACACGCATTCAATCAGTGTCATGTTCATTGCATACTGTTGGAGTTGGATCACTTAGTCAAGCCATATTTTAGGCTTTCTTTCAATAACAAAGATATATCAGCTTTAGCTAATTATAACCAAAATATAAGTAGGCCTAGCACACAAACTTTAAAGAGAATAATTTCACAGTTCTTGATTCCAACTTTTGCCATACTTTTATGTGTATTTGTCCGTTCAAGCACAAGAAATCTGAGCGCTCTCTGTGTGCGCGTGTAACCCCTCAACCCACTCGCCCCACTCTGCGTGGGCCTCGAACCTGGTTCTCCGGCGTGGGAGTCAGACGCTCTAACAAGGAGGCTAAAGGCTGCAACACAGCTCTTACCAGCCTACGTCTGTTACACTCACCCCCCTAAACCTCACTCCCACCCGGGTCACAGCACCAATGTAACCCTTCTACCCAGGTCCTACTCGTCCCGCTCTGCGCGGGCCTCGAACCTGGGTCTCCGGCGTGGGAGTCAGACGATCTAACAAGGAGGCTAAAGGCTGCAACCTCTAGCGTCAGTCGCTAGAGCATCTCTTGAGATTAGGGGAGTGAGGTTTACGTGCACAGCTCTTACTAGCCTACGTCTGTTACACGCGCTGTGGATGGATGAAGCGCCATGTGCTGAAGCCGGCAGTGCAAAACAGTGAATCTAATCATCATACAGGCAAAAAGTTTTCTTGCAAGTAGGCTACATCACGTAAATTGGACTCTGGGCTAATAGCTAAAGTTTATGTATTATTCGGTTATAATAATTAGCTAAAGCTGATAGTATTTCTTTGTTATTAAAAGAAAGCCTAAAATGTAGCTTGACTAACTGATCCAACTCTGTCATGTCCTCTAATCAGTATGTAATGAACATGACACGAATCTTTATTCTCAACATTTTATTTCAACTTTTTTTTTTTTCTCAAAACAAAATGACTTTATTCTTGACATTTTATTTGGACTTTTTTTCTCGAAATGTAACGAGTTTTTTCTGGAAACACAATGACTTTATTCTCAAAATTTAATGATTTTATTCTCAACATTATATTTCGACTTTTTTTCTCGAAATTTATTGACTAACACTATAATGACTTTAATCTCGTGGTGGTTTTATTTTTTTATTATTGCTTGGCCTTAATCCTCTTCCATAAAATACTAACCAAATAATACTAAATAAAAATATTAATCAGATAGGAAATATTGCTAATTTAATATTTCACTGTAAAATAAAAAAATAATGTTTAAATAAATATAAGTTTAGGAAGATGATTGGTGCATGTTGAGTTCCCAAATGCACGTTATAAGTGACTCAAACTCACAGCAGATGCAGTGATGAGTTTGTGTGGAGCAACATATACTGTGAACCGGGCCACTGTACAGACGTAAACACACAGTGCTGTGCTTCACAATTAAACATGCAACACATTTTTTATTTTATTTAATTGACTAGCAGCCTTTGCGATTTTAATAATCGCAGTAAGCCATATCACAAGTTCGGTTTTATTTCAATTAATTGTGCAGCCCATGTGGTTTGACCATTTATAAGCATCCACCTTAGTGGTATGTTAAAGTTTGTTGAGTTCACCTCGGATTACCTTTTTCTGTCTTTGCTAATGCAGCTCTTCCCCTCTATTCTTTTAGCATCTCCATCCATAAGTCTAGACAGGTATTCATTTTCTCTGTGTGAATCCCAGGCCGAAGGTTTGTGTTGTTTATAGATGTCTCACTACCAGACAACAGCCCTGTATTCCTTTAGAGACTCCTTGGGTGGCCTGTCTACTTGACCGTACATTTCTCTTCTAATCTGCTCAGCAGGGGATGTAAGGGTATGTCAGAGGCTGTTGTCGTGAATCACTTTGACTTTCTGTGTGCATGTGTAATGATTATGGTCACAACCTGTCGTCCCAGTTTTCCAGCTCTGTTATCCGCCACTTATAATCTCGCAGATGATTATTCATTATCTTGATTTCATCTCGAGTTCAAGCGTCAATTGAAGAGGTTTTGTATATTTTATGATTATTCAGACATGCGGATTCAATTTGTCTTTCCCCTTTCTGCAAGGTGCTGTCTCACTCCTGGCCTCTTTTGATCAGAGCTCTAGTGATCTCTGCTCTGAAAAGTCCATTACTTGGGGATTTTCGTAGGATGGTAATATACTGCAAATCCAGCAGAGAAACGTTTCAGCAAGATTGACGGCCGCCTCTACGCATTTTGCTCGTTTCGTTCACTCGCTCACTTTTCCTTAATGGCGTCCCAGTCTGTCACTATAACACCAGAGAGCTTGCAGGACTTATAGGTAATGCAGACAAGAGTCAATGATGAAAGCATAGTCAAGATTAAGTGTGAATCCTGCAGTTGCAAGATGGGAAAAACATTGAGCCTGGACTTTTTACCTGCTGTGTTGGATCAGGGCTCTACTAAATGTTTCGCTTCTCCTGCCAGACGTAGTTTCTCTTGTTTTCATGGCCATTTTGGTCACTAGGACATTTAAAGCACAAGAAGTGGCCAGGTGTGTGAATGAGCATCTGCGAGCGCGTGACCACTGACAGGATGTGAAGTTAGAGCTGTGTTACTGCTAAATATTATGGCATGTTGCTTAGGAAAGGCCAGTCACACCCAACTTGTTGAAGTTGTGGTGAGAGTTAAAATAGGCACAATGATGCACATCATTAATAGTCGCCCATGAGCCATTTCACATTTCCACGTGCCTTCCGCCTAGGGTGCCTGATATATTTATATCACATTTTTTGTAAAAAATGTTGGTCACAATATACACTACCGTTTAAAAGTTTGGGGTCAGATAAGGTTTTTTTTTTTTTTTTTGGAAGAAGAAAATAATATCTGTTCCGTAAGGGTACATTAAATTGTTCTAAAAACTGACATTAAAGACACTTAAGACATTTATAATGTTACAAAAGATTTATATTTCAAATAAATTATTCTTGTAGGCTTTTTATTCATCAAAGAATTCTGAAAAAATGTACCATAGTTTTAGGGCTGCACGATTTATCGCGATTAAATTGCACGCAATTTGGCTAAGGCTGCAATTATTTTATGCACATCTTGTCAGAGCTGTACGGCTCTGTGATCAGTAGTAAATGCTTTTCCATCTGAAAGCCAGTGGGCGCTCTTATGCAGAAACTCCAAATATGCCCTGCCACAGAAGAAGATAACATGCGTCATATCGCTGTAGCTGAATAAACAGAAGATTTAAACGCTTTGATTGATTAAACATGACTAATAAACACACGACTGCCTTATTCTGTGTAATGAAGTGAGTTTGGAGTAAAAACATGTTATTAAATGTTTCTTTTGTTGGACAAGATGTTAATAAATGCTTTTCATGTCTGGAAAGATGTTTGATGTGTGTTGCTTTTTCAAATGTACATTATAAGCGACTCAAACACAGTGCTTTCAGATGGATTAAAGACACACAGTATCATGGTTTCCACAAAAAATATTAAATGTTTTCAACATTGATAATAATAAGAAAGGATCATGTGATACTGAAAATTCAGCTTTAACATCACAGGATTACCTTTTAATATTATTACACGCATTATGTTTTAAAATATATGAAAAAGTTTTTTTTAATTTTCAAAATTTTAAATTGCAATAATATATATCACAATGTTAATGTTTTTAATTTGTTTTTGATCAAATAAATGTAGCCTGGGTAAGGCTGCATTCAAAAACACTACTGAAAAATAATTGTCCTTATGACAATATGACTATACAGATTTGGTCACAAATTTTATTTTCTTTAGCAGAATCTGTTTAGAAGAGTCATTTGCTCTTGAATCAGTCTACATGTTGAATAGACTTATTTTGCAGTATTCAGTGTTCTTTTTATCTCATCTTATTCAGTTCAGACTGCAAACTCACATTCAGAACTCGGGTAAAGGATGATTTCTTTTACTGTGCTGGTTGAAAAATTTCTAGTTCAGGCCAGGTGACACTGTCATTGAATTTAGCAAAGCCAGTCTTGAGGTCTGTCCCCAGTGGCCTGTCCTGCCATAGCCTTAGTGTGTGTGTGTGTGTTTGTGTCAAAGAGAGAGAGAGAGAGATGCCAGATGCTGAGGAACCTCGCCATGACCCGGTCTACATTTACAGTCTGCTATAAAGCCATTTGAGGGATAGAGGGAACAGGAAGTTCGCCTGACTGTATCTGGTAACTGTATGTGAGTGTACAAAATAAAAGGACAGGAAAATGGATAAGTTTTAGTTGGAACCCAGTGTGTAGCTTTGCACCTGCTTGTTAGCAAGCAAGACGTAAATGAGCAGTTTGCATCAATCTTACAGTTCATCAAGTCAGCCCTAAGCACATCTCTCATCCCACAGAAAGCAACAATTCCTTGATTCCTTGCAGGGCTCCAGACTTTAAAAATGACAAGGGAACAATTGTCTTCTAAAATGAAGCAATTAGGAGGCAAATTACTTTAGTTGCCAAATTACAAAATTGCTTGATAAAGATGGATTCTCAGAACCGCTACAGTTCATTGAGTTCAGTGTGTTTACCATTGAAAAGCAGTCATTGCTGTGTAGTTCACTCAAAATCTATCTCAAATCGTTCAAAATCATTTTGTTCCTTTTCACTTTTAAGAAGAAACAAAGTCTCCGCTTTCAAATTTTGTCAGTTTTATCATGAAATTCAAACAATAAATACTGTTTGGCACCCTTTAATGCTACGTGACAGATTGCTATAGCCGTCTCAGCACACCTGAACCGATTGTCTCCATCTTTACTACTGGTTATGGCACGAAATAGACATGAATGAACATCGGAAGGTATGTGGAAAGATACAGTACAAGTTACTGAAGTATATCATGTCTCATGTAATCATGTTTCAACCGCAGAAAGACTTCAATAAAACAGCTTGTGAACATGTTACATAATGCTGCATTTACCTCAAGAAAGCCATTCAATGCACATAATAGTTTGCTAGAAAAATAAATAATGCTAGAATGGAGCATTTTGCTAAGTATATTATATATTTGTATATGTTATTTGTTGTATTTATTATGATTTATTTAATCTACATGTATGACTGACTGTAACTCAGTTTTTAATTTGAGTGTTGATTATTTATGTACAACCCGAATTCCGGAAATGTTTGGACGTTTTTTAAATTAGAATAAAATGAAAACTAAAAGACTTTCAAATCACATGAGCCAATATTTTATTCACAATAGAACATAGATAACATAACAAATGTTTAAACTGAGAAATGTTACAATTTTATGCACAAAATGAGCTCATTTCAAATTTGATGCCTGCTACAGGTCTCAAAATAGTTGGGACGGGGGCATGTTTACCATGGTGTAGCATCTCCTCTTCTTTTCAAAACAGTGTGAAGACGTCTGGGCATCGAGGTTATGAGTTTTTGGAGTTTTGGTGTTGAAATTTGGTCCCATTCTTGCCTGATATAGGTTTCCAGCTGCTGAAGAGTTCGTGGTCATCTTTGACGTATTTTTCTCTATAGGTGAAAGATCTGGACTGCAGGCAGGCCAATTCAGCACCCAGACTCTTCTACGACGAAGCCATGCTGTTGTAATAGCTGCAGTATGTGGTTTTGCATTGTCCTGCTGAAATACATAAGGCCTTCCCTGAAATAGACGTCGCCTGGAGGGGAGCATATGTTGCTCTAAAACCTTTTATATACCTTTCAGCATTCATAGTGCCTTCCAAAACATGCAAGCTGCCCATACCGTATGCACTTATGCACCCCCATACCATCAGAGATGCTGGCTTTTGAACTGAACGCTGATAACACGCTGGAAGGTCTCCCTCCTCTTTAGCCCGGAGGACACGGCGTCCGTGATTTCCAACAAGAATGTCAAATTTGGACTCGTCTGACCATAGAACACTTTTCCACTTTGAAACAGTCCATTTTAAATGAGCCTTGGCCCACAGGACACGACGGCGCTTCTGGACTGTGTTCACATCTGGCTTCCTTTTTGCATGATAGAGCTTTAGTTGGCATCTGCAGATGGCACGGCGGATTGTGTTTACCGACAGTGGTTTCTGGAAGTATTCCTGGACCCATTTAGTAATGTCATTGACACAATCATGCCGATGAGTGATGCAGTGTCGTCTGAGGGCCCAAAGACCACGGGCATCCAATAAAGGTCTTCGGCCTTGTCCCTTACGCACAGAGATTTCTCCAGTTCCTCTGAATCTTTTGATGATGTTATGCACTGTAGATGATGCGATTTGCTTTGCAATTTGACATTGAGGAACATTGTTTTTAAAGTATTCCACAATCTTTTTACGCACTCTTTCACAGCTCTGCCCATCTTTACTTCTGAGAGACTCTGCCCCTCTAAGACATCCCTTTTATAGCTAATCATGTTATAGACCTGATATCAGTTAACTTAATTAGTTGCTAGATGTTCTCCCAGCTGAATCTTTTCAAAATTTCTTGCATTTTCAGCCATTTGTTGCCCCCGTGCCAACTTTTTTGAGACCTGAAATTTGAAATGAGCTCATTTAGTGGATAAAAGTGTAAAATTTCTCCATTTAAACATTTGTTATGTTATCTATGTTCTTTTGTGAATAAAATAGTGGCTCATGTGATTTGAAAGTCTTTTAGTTTTCATTTTATTAAAATTTAAAAAATGTCCCAACATTTCCGCAATTCGGGTTGTAAAATAAATTTAAATTAATATCAATATTAAATGCAATAGTTTGTTGTTAATATTAACTATTACTATTACAGTAATGTACCAAGTCAGAGGGTTTAAGCCCGGGACGATCGGCCGTCGGGAAACGTCGGACCGTTTTTAAGTGTCGGCCGACTAAGTTTTCCCAGTGTGTTCTGCACCGTTGGTTCTAGTTGGACGCCATCGGGTTTTTTTTGGGCCAATTCAACATGTAGAATCGGCATCAGGCTGTGGGGCGAGAGAGAGAACTCTGATTGGCTGTTCAGTTTAGTGAACGAGTCGAAGCGCGAGAATAATAGCAAAACAGTGAGCAAACTAGTCAAGGCGGTACAGACAGAAGGCTTTTCTAATTTTACGTCTGAGTGTTCCTGGGCAAATTTTTAAAGGTGCAATGTGTAAAATTTGGGAGGATCTATTGACAGAAATGCAATATAATATACATAACTATGTTTTCAGTGGTGCATAAAGACCTTACATAATGAACCGTTATGTTTTTATTACTTTAGAATGAGCCATTTCTATCTCATTCACCGCAGGTCCCCCTCCATGTCAAATCGGCATTATGCGCCGGCATGTTTCTACACCAGCCCTAAATGGACATACACTCTACAGAGCGCGTTTAGTCACTGTGTTGTTCTTCTTTTAAAACGTTCGTGTTTTTAGAGGCAGCTTGCATCGTCACTAGGTTGAATACGCACAAAGTAGTAGTAGTGTTAGTAGTCTTCTGGTTTATTAGAAGCAGAGACCGTTCTTTGTTAGAAGAAAGAAGAAACCTCATTGCTTCACACAGGCTACTCTCTGCTATCTCAGACGACGACATCTTTGTCTTGTGTCGGCCAGAAGGCCACCGTACCTTCTCTGAAAAGGAGGGGTGTGAGGGGTGTGCGCCATTAGTTGCAGTTCGCAACCTCACCGCTAGATGCCACTAAAATTTACACATTGCACCTTTAATATTAACGTGAGCCGAGTGAAATATAGAAAGTGATCAGCATGAATGATATTCAAAACGGTAAGCATTCACTGCTTTGTTTACGGTTTGTGTATCTGCAGCCTGCAGTGCTGTAGTTCTCTCGTTGTGTTCATGTGCAGTTTTTTTGCCCCTACGCGAGGTGACAACACAGTCGGCTTTTATCAGTGCTAGTTCTTTGCCGTTGGTTTGGTGTGTCCCTACCCTTGCACTACAGCATGAGGGTATTTACAGCATTAGTTGAGCAACAGTATTTACAGTATTAGATTGCTGTGTTTACATCATCATTTGAGAGATTTTTTTTCCTTAAGAAAAATGGATTATACCTAAAATATTTCCAAATGAATTGATATATTGAATCAAATCATTAAATGTTTGTATTGTAGTTGTGCCACATTCGCATCAATTTTAGTCGCAGTGTGGAGCCCCTTGTTTCTCTGTTATCTAGCTTGTTCTGTCTCTGGATCCATTATGCTTTCTTCATTTACAGCGCTGGAGGGTTGTTGTATGACACTTCCATGTATCTACCTGGGCTCTGTGTATTAATGCCTGTGCCTATTTAGTGCCTCGGCAGCAATCCCTCAATTCAGCCCACTGCCCAAACAAAGCATGGTACACACAGCCGCTTGGGAGACGCTAACAAACTCCAGCAGAGCTCTGTTCTGGGGGTGTGCCTTTAATTCATCCTGGAAAAGTTCTCCCTTGAGAACAGGTGGCTGTGTCAGCCACATGGAGCTTAAGGTGCCAGAGGTCATTACTAGCTGCTTTATTGTCCACAGCAGTCTGTGAAGGGACTTGTGGCGTGTGCTGCAGAATCAAGGTTATGGCCAGGGGTCAGATGACATGGGCTGCTGCTCTGTAGCTCCACGGGGCAACTAATGAACTGTCTGAGGCAGTGAAATGCCTTCTGGCTTGAGAGAGTGCATTACATGTCTATCTAGAGCTCAGGTTTATTTCTTCCATTGTTGCACATTTATACAAATTAGGGATGACCATGAGGAAAGTGACAGCAATGGTTAATCATAAATAATGCAAGTTTGCATTAAAAAGCATTTAATTGCTAATTCTCTAATTTAGTTACAGTGGCAGTACCTTGCGGTGTGATTGAAGCTGGGACAGAAACCATAGTCAGTATGTTTACATGCACTTTAAATGTTTCATTTTAGATGGGCTAAACAATAATTTGTTAATCTTTAGTTTGACTAAAATTGTTTGATTTTTATGATGTCAGGCTAACAGCGCTAGATAATGTGACTGTTATTTATTTATTTATTTATTTATTTTCTAGCATAACACATTAATTAAAGGTGCAATGTATAAAATTTGGGAGGATCTATTGACAGAAATGCAATAAAATATACATAACTATGTTTTCAGTGGTGTATAAAAACCTTACATAATGAATCGTTATGTTTTTATTATTCTAGAATGAGCCATTTCTATCTCATTCACCGCGGGTCCCCTTACATGTTAAATCGCCATTATGCGCCGACATGTTTCTACAGTAGCCCTAAACGGACAAACTGCTCTACAGAGTGCGTTTAGTCACTTTGTTGTGCTGCTTCTAAATCGTTCTTGTTTTTAGAGGTAGCTTGCATCGTCACTACGTTGAATACGCACAAAGTAGTAGTAGTCGTGTGATTTATTAGAAGCAGAGACCGTTCTTTGTTAGAAGAAGAAACATCATTGCTTCACAAGCTGTTTTCTGTATTCATCTGCTCTATTCTGACCTTTCAAAGTTGCTTTCAGAATTCTCCATTCACACTTTGACTTCTCAACATCACCCGCCTTACAGGAACCAGTTAGTGGAAGCTGAAAACCACGTCTTGTCCCCTGCCTATGTCTGTGCATTTACTGTTTTCTCCTTTTTTCTATTCCTCTCCTCCTCTCCCTCCTGCCTTGCATGTTCTTCTCCTTATTTAGCCCTTGTTGCGCTCATGTCGCGCATTTCTGTGGCACTCAACCCTTTAGCGCACAGCTATCAAGCTACCAAGCAGCGACGTTTGAATCACGGGTAACGAGCAGCCAAAGAGCTGCTATTTATAGCGCCTGCCCCACGGCCTTGGAGCAGCATGTAACGTAAACCTATTAATCTTTTTTTCTCTGCTTGTTTAAGTTGTACTTCTGTACATCCCTGCACACATTCCTGTGGCATTTTAAATAACCATGAGTATCGATGTGTGTTAGTATTTGTTGGCAGACCACTGTGAAGACAACACTTCAAATCTTTTCTCGGGGTGTTTCCACCACTGGTTGGATAAATTAAATTTTCTCAGCAAACACGTCACAATAATATGTTGCATACATTGACTTGGTTTTCATTAAAACACTTTTTGTTCATCCTCTTTAATCCTTTCAACCAAGAGTCTATTAGTTTTAATAGCACTTTAGAGTTGCACTGGGAAAATTTTTTTATCCCATAATGTGCAAAGGCTTATATCCCAGTGGACACAGAGTAAGGGTCGGTTGGTTTTATCTGAAGAATAGCTCATTGAGTAACTGAATCTCACTGAAAATATTTCCCTCAGGTTCACAGAGGAACTCTGGGAGGCTTGTGCAATGATGTCATGCTGCCTTCAGGATGATGGGATGGATCAGGGCTCTTGCAAGGCGCTGACAGCTCATCCTGTAGTTATGCCACACTTGCTGCTCGCTCTGCAGTGCCACGGCAAGCGTCTGAGCGGGATCAGAGGGGCTTTTTGGGGGATGGGGAGGGATTCACAGCTGCTGTACACCACTCAGAATTCCGCTCAGAATTCCACCGGCTCTTTAACCATTCACATTTGTTAAAATTTGGCCAGCGCTGGGAATTTTAGCTACGTTGCCGTTTCAGGTGCCAGCATTTGCATGGGGATCAAGAAGGAAATTCCTTGTAAAAGGGGACGGATGGAATGGCTGTGGACTAGTGTGCGCCGTTGTGCAATTTCAGAGTTGAATGTTGAAGTGCCAGACTTGATTATGTACTTAAATTAAAAATTATGGTATAATATGAAGTTTTGTAGTCAGTGATTATAAATGTAACAAAAATGTTTTTGATACACTACAGTTTAAAAGTTTGAGCTCAGTAAGATTTCTGGTAACACTTTATTTTACAGTGTCCGCTAGTTATGTAGTAATAACTATAAATTATGCATAATTACATGTGGCTAACCCTAAACCAAACCCTAATCCTAACCCTAACCCTATAGTAAGTACATGTATTTAATTGTTATTACTCAGTACTTAAATATACTGTATAATTCCACTGTAACACGGACACCTTAAAATAAAGTGTAACCAGATTTCTTTTTATAGAAATTAATAATTTATTAATCAAGGGTGTATTAAATTGATCAAAAGCAACAGTAAACATTTATAATGTTAAAAAAATTCTATTTTACATAAATGCTATTCTTTTGAACTTTCCATTCATCAAAAAATCCTAAAAAAAACCCCAATGTATTAAGATTTCCACAAAAAAATATTCAGCAGAGCAACTGTTTTCAGCATGAATAATAATACGAAATGTTTCTTGAGCACCATATCAGCATATTAGAATGCTTTCTGAAGGATCATGTGATACTGAAGAGTAATGAAGCTGAAAAATTCAGCTTTGACATCGTTGGAATAAATGACATTTTAAAATATATTAATAAATAAATAAATTGTAATAATATTTCACTTTTTTTGTTGCTTTTACTGTATTTTTGATCAAATAAATGCAGCATTGGTGAGCATAAGAGACTTATTACAAACATTTTCAACTTTTGAACAGTTGTGTAGAAACTATAGAAAAATGAAGAATTACTTTTCCCATATTTAATATAATTCTTCAATTTTCTATTAAATACATAAAAAATTAAATGGAAAATACACAGACTGTTGGCTTCACCAGAAGCACATGCCATCAATTGCTAACCTCAGAGCCCATTGTAGGTCTGTCTGAAAAGGTTTATACAGATTTGTTAAAAATCAATGTCTCTATAGAGAAAATGAATTGGATTTTGACTTCAAGAATCCGACTGTTGCACTCTGTTGGCCTTGTGTTGTTATTTTATTGGCTGAGATCCTAATATATGGTGAAAAATGCATGCTGTTTGTTATTTCCAGGGTCCAAGCTGTAAGCTAAATTGTTGTAAAGTACTGGCATCCTGATGAAAATGATAATAAGATCAGCATTAATCACTGAGTTTTATTACCCATGATTTTTAAAATGACACATGGCGATGCATATGCCATGCCATGTGTTAATACACACATTTTCCCCCCGATTTCTCATCTTTCCAGTACCGGTCTCCACATCTCTGCCTGAAACAACATGAGCCCATGCCAAAGGTGACTGGCTGCTTTGTGTCGTAATTATAAAGCAGAAGGTGAAGACAAGGACCGCCTGCCCTCTTACGCCCACCCCACGCTGCTGGGTTAGTCTTAATAAAGATTAGCTTCTGGTAAGCCTGTGTTGCCTTGGGTATGTTGAGTGCAGTTTGAGGATGCGATCTCGTCCGCGACAATAAAAAGCTAATCATAGATAATCACCTCGCTGCAGGCAGGCAGCGCCTATATCTCCCCTTTCCCTGAACTATTGAGTTTGCAGTGTACGGGAAAGGCTTTTCAATCAGCCCACCATCTGCTGCTCAGGTGCACATGAGCCACACTTTATTTTGACTGTTTGCTGAAAAACAACACTTTTATAAAGGAGATGTATGAGTAATCGACAAAAGAGATGGGACTGTATTTGTGTAAACAAAAGATTTGTTTTGTCTGAGTTTCTTGAAGTGCTGTTTTTTTTTTTTTTTTTTTTTTTTTTTTATGGTGGAGTTCAAAAGCTTACTTTTTTTCGACATGTAGCATCAAACAAAATACAAAGAAGCATTGAGAGATGGAAAAATCAATGAGCCTTTTGTGAAATAATTTTTTTTAGGGCTTATTCAGCCGTATAAGTCTTTTCCTCTCGTCTTTTGTTCGGGCTCTTGTTTTATTTCTTCACACTGTCCTCCATTATGAAAACTGGATGAGCTTGCGGCCACAAATCGTTAATTGCCTCTCATACATAAAGCCTCATTCTCGGTTTAATGTGGCACTGTATCCTCCATACGCATCCTGGTTGTAACGCTAGACAACCCTCTGGTGCTTTTTCTCTTTGCATAATCTTAACGGGCAAAGCCCTCGTCGCATCCCTGCAGCTGTGGTGACGCCACTCATAGCGCTCTGAGTTTATTCTCCTTTTCCCTTCTCCACAGCAGTTGGCAAACTTGAGTCCTCACTCCCAAGTCCCCCCATAAACGGCACAGGAGCAGACATTTACATAGCCCATTAGGAGCGGCACTGAATGGCAGAGTCCGTACTGTTTAATGGAAAACACTCCATTGCAAATGAATATTTTATTGAGGATGCTGTTGACATGCTGCGGTGATGCTGTGCTACTGTGGCGTGCATTACTCATGTGTGAGACTGTGGAGAGGGCTTTTCTACTGACAGCAGATTAGACAATGAACTGTCAGAGATGTTCGTGTCACACCATAGGACTGTTGCTTGATCTCTTTGATCAAACTTCACTTGTTGAGCTGACATTTTTTGATTGATCTGGCTTGTGTTAGTATGTTTGAAACCAAATTTTAGATTTCATTGTGCAGTGCAGTACAAGTTCTTGTCGAACATATACAGTGGCTTTATAAAGTATTTGAACACTTAAATCACACTTTATAAAGTGTGAATGCCATTTTATGTAACAAAATACCAAATCAAAAAGTGGCATTCATTTATTTGGTTAAATAAAATTGGTCATTTTATTTAACCAAAGTTAATGCACCAACTGGTATCATTTAAAAATGTTTATTAGTGTAAAATGTCTATTGTAATTGATATATAATGCTGTTTTCATGTTTAATGCAGGTGGTTAGTAAAGGTTTTAAGTTTTATAATATACCTAGTAGAATAACAATGTGTGTGGTCAATACTTCATTTAGAACATTATCTATTCTTATTTCTAATCTTTAAAAGTACCTTCTTTTTGTGAAATGTTTTACAGACATTAAAGGGGTGTTTGATTATGATTTCACTTTTTTAACTTTAGTTAGTGTGTAAATGTTGCTGTTAGAGCATAAACAACATCTGCAAAGTTAAGACGCTCAAAGTTCAATGCAAAGGGGGTTATTTTCTTTTAAAGAATTCTCTGTTTAAGGACTATAACAAACAACTGGTAGGGACTACAACGAGCTTCTTCTCGGGTTAGTGACATCACTAACCCTAAAATTTACATAAACCCTGCCCCCGAGAACACGCAACAAACAGGGTGAGGCCATGTTGGGCTGCTTTAGAGAAGAGGGAGAGTTGTTGTAGTAGAGTGTTGTTACCATGCCGTCATTTTACGCTGAACTGCTTCACAAACGAGTGTCAATTCAGTGCTGGATTTGCACAAAAAGATTAACATGACGGCACATGCTAGTTGATGAGTTGAATCATCTCCACAGCAACTACACAAATTTATAAATCCGACTCTGGTTTGAACAATCTAAGGCTAAACACTGTTACTGAAAATCGTCATTTTGGCTGCATGAGATTCTCCAGCTTTGTTGTTGTCGAGCAATCAAAGCACGAGCTGTTAAAGCTCCGCCCTCTTCTGGAAAGCGTCCAGGAGCAGCAGCTCATTTGCATTTAAAGGGACACACACAAAAACTGTGTTTTTTTGCTCATACCCAAATAGGGGCAAATTTGACAAGCTATAATAAATGATCTGTGGGGTTTTTTGAGCTGAATCTTCAGACACATTCTGTGGACACCAGAGACTTATATTACAGCTTGTAAAAGGGGCATTATAGGTCCCCTTTAAGATTGGCCAAAGATCTTTACTACTTAACTTTTGGAGCTGCTGTATGTGATCAACACATTGTGAAGGCATGGAAGAGAGGAAGTACAGTAGTTCTTATTTCGAGTCACCCAACACGACCAAATGGCTGGCTCTAAGCATGTCTTCCATCGTTCAGCACTTCAGAATGTCTGGCCCGTGTCCAGTGCTACAGTAGCCGGCCTGCATTGAACCCATCTCCTTCACTGCATAGATTGCAAAAACATGTAAAATGTAGACTAAAGTAGAGTTTACAGCAATTTTTCTGTGAAAGTTGGTGACTTGTTTGGCAGTATGCGTTTACCAGTTTTATGCTAAAGAGCAGAGATGTTAATATGTTTTACTAACCAATAGCCCTCTCCAAGTATTATAGACCTCTTTGGATATTTCTACTTCCCTGGATAGAAGTTTGGCTTTGAATATAAAGGTTATGGACTAACCTGATTTTCTTCTTCTTTCTAGACTTAACTTTTCTTTGGTACTACTTTCAGACCCAGAAATCTTTGAGTTACAATAAAAATCCCTATCAAACATTCCTCAGGCATGTCATCATACTCTGGGGCTGTGTCCTTCATTCTCTTCCTGCTTAAAAAACGAGGAGGAGAAAGTCCGAGCATCCTGACCGGAGAGAATGACTGCAGCTGTTTGGGATTTAGGTGTAGAGGCTTTCCCTATGGAGCAGGATTACTAGGAGAAACTACCTCAGAAACCCTACAGTGAGCTAGATAGTGGCATGGCACAGATGGATGAGAGCATGCACACATGAGCGCGTCTGCTTGTTGACTCTGTGTGCTTGTGTGTGTCCGTGCTGCATGCAAGTGGACAGACTGATGTCAACAGCTGTTGAACCTCCGTTTAGCGCCAGAAAAGTGTACAGTATTTTCACGATCGGTTGCTTGCATGCGTGCACACTTGACCCCCGAAAGTCCTATCAAGAGCGGCGTTGTTTGCATGGATTCCCTCTAAATCTATGCCTTGCTCAAGGAGCTTTTCACAGCATAATCAATGAGTCTTACTCATTCACATCAATAGAGCGCGGTGCATATCACTTACAGATGTGCTAAGCCGGCCCTACTCCGGCTCATGTCCGCACTCCGCTGCAGTTTCCACCTGTATCGGATTTGTTTGAAGCAGATACACGCTCTCTTGAGAGCTGTCCTGGAGTGCCCTTCTGTACCCATGTACCTTGACGCACAGCCTCTGTGACAAGGGCAACTGCTGTTGTCCTCTAAGCCCCTCCACCGCCACTAAGACCCAGCATGCACTGCATTTCCTCTTCAGCACTGCTTCAGATAAGCTCACAAATCAAAGCCCATAATTCTTTTTCCTGTTTTTTTGTCATCTACTTTCCATTTTTTGTTAAAGAATAGATCTCAGTTCATTGTGAAAAGGTCACATCGGTCGCTGTTTCATATTTACCCTCAAGGCTATAATCTTGCAGACGCTCATCTCAGTGATGAGTGGTTTGAGTTAATAGTGAATCGGGCCCTTCTACCCTCACAGAGCTTTTCTGCTAGGCGTAATGAGCATGTGCTGTGTTAAGATGTCCAGTTGTCATTGGACTGGTGGGAGACAGAAGTCCACTTCCGGAGTGCCGCAGACGGTTAGAATAACATCGGAACTGAGTAATGATGTCTCAGAGTGCGCTTCTGTTTATTGTCCTTGGATCAGTGTTGGATTGAGTCGGGTTTACATAGCAACTCTAAGTATTACGTAGGATGGTACAACAAGGTGAATTTCATTTGCGCTAATTGGTCTTTATGTATTATATTTACTTAATTTTGCTTTGAAGCTTTAACCATTACTTTGAAAACTAGTTTTACTTGATTGCATGTTGTTCTCTTGGATCTAACTGAGGAAATTTCACTCAACCAAAGTGTACAAGGACTGTTGTTTTCATGTTTAATGAAACAGACCTCTCTTTCTCTATGCAATTGATAAAGAGGCTGGTGGTTACACTTTTGCCACCTTGTTAATGTCAGATTCTCCTCAGGAGATGAACACTACTGTATGACTTTAAAAACAAGGGTTTGCAGCTTTATAACAAGATACGGTTTGCAGAGAGATTCAATGTGGGAGGATGCAGATTTGTTTGTGCAAATGAAGGACTAAATTCAAGGAATCTTCTGGCACTCTGCTCTGAAATGGATTGGTGATGTCGATCTAGTGCATGGAGAGTCAGAATGATTGGGAAACATTTGGATCATCTTTAGCAGCCCCACAGCTGCATTTGTGGCTCTCTTGGATGGAGTCATTGTAAGTAAGGGAGGGAAAGCCGATATACCATTTCTCATCTCAAGGAAATGGAAGGCGGAGGTTGCGCTGTTGTAACTCACGCTCCAATAGGAGAGGGGTGGTCCAAGCTGTGCGTGCATGTGTGTGTGAGATTGGAGCTTTAAATCTGCTTGTAGACATCTTCTGCGCCCCTCATCTTAGCTGCGTTATAGAGAACTATCATTCACTCAACACTGCCACAGCTGCTTTATTGCACTCACTGTATCGCATAGCCTGCAAATGAATCTTCAACTGAATGTGTGTGAGAGTGTGATTGTTTGCTGTCTATGTATATGTATATGTATGTGTATGTGTATGTGTATATACTGTATATTCTGGTCCATCTAGTAAGTTTGAATGTCCAAAGGCCATGCACATATGCAAGAAGTTCACACATAAAATGTCCATTTACAAATTTGTGTAAGGAAAAGCATCGCTAGAAAAGATATCGCTAGTTTTTCACCATTTTAAGCACATTTTCACCGTGACTAGTTTATTTTAATAATAATTTTAATATATTATTTTATATTTAAATCAAGTAAAATAAAACTATAAACATTTCATATAGTATTTTAATAATCAGTGTTGGGGGTAACGCATTACAAGTAACGTGTTATGTAATCAGATTACTTTTTTTCAAGTAATGAGTAAAGTAACGCACTACTTTACTTTTTTTTACAATAAAATATCCAAGTTACTTTTTCAAATAAGTAACTCAAGTTACTTTGTTTTCTCATTTAATGGCTGATACCTCTACTATCTCTTTGAGGAGTTGTGTGCGCTGTGTAAATACAAACAAGCAAGCCCAGCCCTGGAGAGAAAAAGTAATGCAACATTACTTTCCATAAAAAGTATCTAAGTAATGCAGTTGGTTACTTTTTAGGGAGTAACACAATATTGTAAAGCATTACTTTTAAAAGTAACTTTCCCCAACACTGTTAATAATTGAGGTTATAAACAAACATAAGAATTTTAAAAAAGCATGTTAATTATAGAAAAAAAAAATCTGAATTTGATTGGACTGTAATGCTATAATATTGGTTGTTGATTAATATTATTTTCCCTCTGCATATGGCCTTGGTTATGTCAGTCAAAAATAAGATATTGAATTGTCTTTAGAGTAACATACATCAATGAATCCAGAGACAGGAATCTACTAAGTCCAGGAACTTTTATTAAATAAGCATGCAAGAGTAAATAGTATTTTGATTTTAATTTCGATTAATATCTTTCATGCAGTTATCTAAACAATCTAGGACAGGTTTTTTTTAATGCTCTTTTCTTATCTTGTAGCTATAAATGGTGTGTGTGTGTGTGTGTGTGTGTGTGTTTTTCAGGAACCTGTTTTCTGTGAATTGCCTCCTTTTTTGGAGAGATAACAGACATCCTTGAATTGCTGTAAACTGGATGGGTAAGACTATACCATTTCCTAAAGCACAAAACTGTTTTCATTCAGTAATGATTCTACCCTATTATGATTAAGAAAGAGTAAAGGGGGAGACCAACCACCTGTAGAAACAAATAATGGTAAAAATCATTATACAGTACTCAAAATGCTAGCTGTATAAAAGAAAGTGCCACCTTTCAGTTGAAATCATTTTATTGATAATGTCTATTTGCTCTAGAATGTGTATTAGTTGGACCTACAACCTTGACCATGGCATTTCTTTTAGCATGATTTTAGTTGAAACAAAATTTATGATACCATTATGTTCAGATTTTTGTTCATGTTTTGCCTATAGGCATTTACAAAGATGGCTGTGAGTGAACTGACTGGCTCCAGTGAGGACTGTAAAGATGCTGGGATGACATTAAAATATTGATGTTTTATGGCACGCCTTAAGAGTTTCCTCTAAATTAGAAACATCCATTCAGATACAAGAGATATAGCAGACTGGCCCCAAAGCATCATAAATCACATTATTCTCTGATTAGCGTTGAAATCTATAAAACGATGTCTTCCCATACTACCACATAATGCTGACATGATTTATAGAGATTCTCAAATGTATCTTAAATCATCTCTTGCTGCCTCCCTGAGCTCTATGAACATCCTGACCCTCTATAGATAGTCCTGCATATCTTGATTGGGCCTCATTACGAGGCTCATGCTCTGATATTTGACGACATAGTTGACTTGCTCATAGTGCATGTGATCTAACAGGACCTCTAGCTCACAGGAGCTCCTTAAATTCAAAGCAAGTTTGCGTGTGTGTAAAGGTGCTGTAGTTGTTCTCCTAACGACCCGAAGGCTGACACATCAAGGCTAGGGTAGCCAAACAGGCCAGCTAAAATTAGTGTGAGGCCAGATAACCTGCAGCAGTGGATCAAAGGGGTGCTGAACCGGCCGGCGTCAGCATGGCTAGGGATACATTCATGTGTTTGTGTGTGTGAATGCTAAGCTCTTGGGCCATATGGTATGAATATGATAACCATAGTGTTGTCACTTATTTCAGTGATTTTATATATATATATATGTATATATATATATATATATATATATATATATATATATATATATTAGGGGTGTAACGGTACACAAAGCTGCCAGTTCGGTACGTACCTCGGTTTTGAAGTCATGGTTCGGTACAGCAGGGGAGAAAACAACAAATTTTTTTTTATTTATTTATTTTTTTAATTAAACTAGTTTACTGAACAAATTGTGTCTATATCTTTAAATGAATTCAATTCTAGCTAAAAATTTCTTAAGGATAAAAAAAGAAAAAGAAAATCTCTCCTAATGCTGTAAACTAAATAGGGAGCCCTTACTTGCACATTACTATAATAATAAAGGTTCAGAGCCCATTAGCCCAAGTTCAGTTGCTATTTATTTTTAGATACAATAATCAACACTCAAATAACAAATTGTATGCAAACTTGTAAACTGCAAAAAAGGCAGTTTTTGCATTAACTTAATTATAGAATTATGTTTTTACTCCAATTCGTTGTTGAAATATAATCATTTGCACAGTGGCTGTCATTTTGACAGATTTATTTAAACATGCATTAAATAATCACGACTTCACTAACAAGTTAAGTAAAATATAATGAATATATAGGCTAATATAGTGCATATATTTAGCGAAAGAGTTAATTTCTCTGGCAAACTAACAAGCTGTGGACTCGCCTGAGGTAAATGCTACGTGACATTGTTTACAAGCTGTTTTATTGATGTCTTTCTGGCGTTGAAACACTGATTGAGCGATTACATGAGATATTATACGTTTAAGTAAGTTGTACTGTGTCTTTCAACATACCTTCAGATGTTCATGTTTATTCTTTAACTAGTATTAAAGAGGAAGAGATGATCATGTTCACTCACACTCTGCGCTGCCGCTTGAAATGAGGTGCCTGTACAGTGATCTGTCACGCCACATTAAAGAGCGTCAAAACGGCATTTTTATTTTATTTATTTATTTTTTGAATTTCGTGATAAAATGGACAGAATTTGAAAGATGACACTTTGTTTCTTATCGAAAGTAACAAAATGTGGAGCTTATTGCAATTTTTGGTGGTTAGGCTACAACACTGCATTTGTCGTGTAGATCCAATGGGCCAGAGCTGGGTGGGGCAGCAGGGGGTGGGCGTGTTCGGTACTCCATGAGAGTACTGCAGTATGTACTGTGGGTGGTGTATCACGGTTTTACGGTTCGTTTTGAATAAAGTTACACCTTTAACATATAAGCGCTGATCCTGTGATATTCTATATTCAACAATAAAAAATCAATTGCATCTTTCAGACATGACTTTCTTCTCATATTTATAGTTCATTTGAGGCAGTTTCTATGGTGTTATTTTAATGACAAATGTGTAGAGCGCGTGATTGTAATGCGTGAGCGCATCCAAGTAGCTAATGTGCGAGCTCTTGCACAAAATTGGACGCGCACGCTCAAATATAGCCTACAGTGGTCTCATGGCTCTGCTCTCGCTCAGATATTGTGTGCACGCTCAAACTTTGTCATGTGCACTCGTGAATCTCTACGTGCTCTTGAGTTAAGTGCTTATTGTAAACAGCTTATTGTAAACAGCTTATTGTAACAGGTAAACAGGTAAACTGGATCATTCAAGTAACAACACAGAATTAAGAATCAAGGGTAAACTTTTGAACAGGGTCATTTTTATAAATTCTGCTATTATTTTGTCTTGTGGACTATATGTAAACATCTGTTATGTGAAATAGCTTATTCAGGACAGTACTAAATAAAAAATAACATGCCTTTTTTATGATCTTTCTTATTTTGTTAAAAAGATGAACATTTTTGCATAGTCTGCAAGGAGTCTGTAAACACAAGACCCAATGTCCTGTGGAATCTGGCACGAAGACATTAGCATCATTAATATTAATTGTCAATTATTATAATAATTATATGAATGTATTATATGAATAAAAAATAATTATAATTAATATAAAATAAATGTAATAAATAATTAGCAGCAAAAGATGAGCAAGAATTTCTTTCACCCTAAACTGCTTTAATTTGTGGCTTTATTCCATCAGATACATGTCACTTTACTCACGGCTGATTGGTCCAGTTTGGGTTTGTGATCTCTAACCCAGAATAAAACCTGCTCCGGAGCAGGTTAGCCGTGTAGTGTAAGTTACCATTGCAGTGAACACAGCTAAAAACCAATCCATCTTCTTGAGTCTGAAAAAACAGTTTGTTCAAACTAATCTCAAACTTACTTGGGTAGCAATTGAAACTGGCTTCGTGCAACAGGCCACAGGTCTGCTAAGTGTGTTTACATTGCAGGGGTCAATGCACAGATCTGATATTTTGACAGCTGCTGTTAAATTTTTGTGCTGCCTGTTTACATTCACTGAACCGAGTTCACATTAACATCTTGACGAGACAGGTGGTTTGACAGTGCATTTTACCGCTCACGCGTGTATTGTAGCTGCATTAACATGAGCACTTCTTGCAGAGAACGTAATATGGTTTGAGGGCAGCTGAGTGTCAGTCAGACACCAGTAGGGTTCTGAATTGAGTTGGTACTTGATCAAACTGTAGTATTTGTTTGTAGCCTGCATGCGATTTAAGTTTATTATTGAATATAGTGAATTTTGTAATATAATTGCTGCTTTGAAGGCTGTAGCAGCCGTGCTTTAAAGAGAATGAATTTGGAGATGCATCTTCTCAGACATGGGTTTTACCATGCTGAGAATGCTGTACGCTAAAGCACAGCATGCTAGAATCCTCTCTGAGAATCCTCGCCTTCATTCATCTCCTTTAATTCACTGATGCTACAAAATATTAAAGCTAGAAACAGATTTTTTTTAAAAAATCAGGATGTTGGTCAACAAGTTGACTGTCCTGTCCATTTCTAGTAATACATAATCAGAGACCATCAATACATGGTATCATTACAGTGGTAGCACTTTATTTTACAGTCCTGGGGCCGGATTCATAAAACATTATTTTTTAATGATGTTTATATTGGTTGTGAATGGGGGGCCGCGTTTTGAAGTCAAAAAATTTTCATTTCTGGGTGAACTATCTCTTTAAGAATGTTCTTATCTTTTTTCTTAAGATTGTTGTAAAGACATAATTTAAGAAGTTTTCATATTCCTGAAAATAATGTTCTTAAAAATCATCATAAATAACTACTTAAAGTTATAGGATAACCTCCAACCTTTCTAAATTCCCCGAAGTAAGATGTTTAATGAAATTATTGGGTTGATTCAAATATTAAGGATTGCAACATACAGAATTACTAGTACCGTGAATGTGGACGAGTACTCTGAAGTGACTCCAATCTATAATTTGCTCGTATACATGATGCGTTTACTCTAGCTAGAACTAGAGAGGCAGCACACGCATACAGGATGCATTCACTCTAGAGAGAGTGCAAGAAAGACGGAGCACAAATGAATGGAAAAGAAAGACTGCTGCATCTTGAGACAGGCTCTTTTAAAATAAAAATTTTAACTTGACACGATGCTTTAAAAACACGACACTGAGTGATTAACTCCTGTCAAGCCGGTACTACGGTAATCTGCAGGCAGCCAAAAAGACAGGCTTTTAAGGTGTTTTTCATTCAGTCTTCAGCAATAATCACCTTTCATTTTCTCTTGAGAAAAAAAAAAAAAAAAAAAGTTATATTTTCTTAAGAAAACATTTGAGAACTTAGGAATTTTTCAAGAATTGCACTTAGGAACATTCTTACAAACGAGAATGTGTCTTAAGAACTTTTTTAACTTCTTTCTTAAGGAGATTTTCGTGAATCCGGCCCCTGTTCTACATGCAGGGCTTGACATTAACACCCGCCAAATGAGGGTGGATTTCAGCAGTGGCGTGTAACGTAGTCACTCTTACTAGCCACTATGGTGGGTTGAATTTTATATATAATGTATACATTTTTCAATTGTAGTCTTTTAAAAACGCTTCTGAAATAATAAACTAAGTGCAATGTAGTGTTGTCAAAAATATCGAATTTTTTTATACATACTGATACTGAAATATCTGAAACTCTTCCAATACTCATTTTCTGCAGAATAGATACACAATACCTGCTACGCTTTCTCGCTCTCTCATCTTTCTGACAGTGAGTTGACACACAAACCATCCTCCCCTCATTCACTTGTTTTATTTTCTCCGCATGAATATTTTTGGTGTTACATGGCTTGAATTTCGGTGTGGGATTGCACGTATTGCGCATAATTTTACTCATTCGCGCAGACTTTGTTCTCACACCCAAAGTGTGTGCACATAAATCTGCCTCTCAGTACTAAATTGAGTTCTTTTTCGCTGTTTATTGTGCTTAAACAGTCAAACACACGAAAAACAATGTCAAAATGCCGGTCTTGGCGAGAATTCACATAAACAGTCAGTTATGAAACGCAATGGATCCTTGCGTCAGGTCTTAAAGTGATAGCAGCCTAATTTACCTGCTGCCAAATTATGAGATAATGTTAAAGGATTAGTTCACTTTCATATAAAATTTTCCTGATAATTTACTCACCTCCATGTCATCCAAGATGTTCATGTCTTTCTTTCTTCAGTCGAAAAGAAATTAAGGTTTTTGATGAAAACATTCCAGGATTATTCTCCTTATAATGGACTTCAGTGGCCTCCAAACGGTTGAAGGTCAAAATTATAGTTTCAGTGCAGCTTCAAAGGGCTTTAAACGATACCAGACGAGGAATAAGCGTCTTATCTAGCGAAACGATCGGTCATTTTCGAAAAAAATGTAAATGTATATGCTTTATATAAACAAATGATCGCCTTCCAAGTGCTTCTGCCAAAACCGTACTTTCGTATTCTTCAAAAAGCTTACGCTGTATGTCCTACGCCTTCCCTATTCTACTTACGGAAAAAATGTAACTGGTGCTGCGTTCGTTCTGGAAGTAGAATAGGGAAGGTGTAGGACATACAGTGTAAGCTTTTTGAAGAATACGAAAGTATGGTTTTGGCGGAAGCATTTGGAAGGCGATCATTTGTTTATATAAAGCATATACATTTACATTTTTTTCCAAAAATGACCGATTGTTTCGCTAGATAAGACCCTTATTCCTCGTCTGGTATCGTTTAAAGCCCTTTGAAGCTGCACTGAAACTATAATTTTGACCTTCGACCGTTTGGAGGCCATTGAAGTCCACTATAAGGAGAATAATCCTGGAATGTTTTCATCAAAAACCTTAATTTCTTTTCAACTGAAGAAAGAAAGACATGAACATCTTGGATGACATGGGGGTGAGTAAATTATCAGGAAAATTTTATATGAAAGTGAACTAATCCTTTAAAAATATCTATATGGCAGTTTTTCCCCATGGTATTGATGTGAAAATTGTGGCCAGTGAAAATACTGAGTGCCTAGTAACTTTGGAAAACCACTAGCTACAGTGGCTGGTGAGCATAAAAGTTAATGTCAAGCCCTGTCTGCATGTATATGTACTTATTGTAGTAATTATTACTACACATTATTCCACACACATTATTATTAGTGTGTGGAACATTTTAATAATCTAATGAGCCCTTTTGTGAACGTTTTGTGAAAACGTTTTGTGAAATGGAAAGGTTCCATGAATGTTAAAGTTTCTTCATAGATGCCAATAAAGAACCTTTATTTTTAGGAGTGTAGTTTTATAAAGGTAGCTTGATCTCCAGAAGTAGCAAGTCATTAACCGTCACTACTGTGCCCTTGAGCAAGGCGCTCAACCTCAGGTTGCACCAGGGGGATTGTCCCTGTAATAAGTTCTGCAAGTATACTGTAAGTGTTGGCTAAATTACTAATTGCAGTGCATATCCTGAGCGTACTTTTGACCACTTAAGGATTCATTTTACATTTGGCTTTTGTATCAGGATGTGGTCTAGTGGTGTGATATGCATGTGTCCATGCTCATTTATATATACTCTGTTTTCATGTGTATTCAGCTGGTGGATCAGCATATTGACAGTGGAGGTCACTTAAATATCACCATCTCCGCGTTGCGCTGCCCGTTCCGCCCTGACCACAGGCATGCGGTACAGCTCCGGCCGCAGTACAGGGAGGTCACACGTACTGTAACTCAAACCCAAAGAGGATAGAACCAAACAAGGCCTTCTAGAGGCAGTGGTATCCTTTTTTAGGGTCCTTTCACACTTGTGCATTTGATTCAGACCACGGCTTGTTTAATGTTGGCATGGAAGCGGTTTTCCGATTATTAATTGGAAATGAAAACTTTCTGCTAATATTTGCTTTTGTATTTTGTTTTTTTTCCCTTCACTTATAGCATATTTCATCTCCAGCTCTTCACTGACATTGTTGTCTTTTCATACAATGAATATTGAATGCTTTATTTCACTCTTTATGTAGATTATTATGCTTTTAAACAGACATTGATGGATTTTCATGGTTTAGTATTGGTAGTCTGGGAATATGGTAAAACAGTAAAATCAATACATTTTCTAGACATTTCTAGACATTTCATGGTAAAGGTTATGGTAAAAGTTTCCAAATTCAAGAAATATGTCAATAACAGTCAAATTAGCATCTTCTCCTCCATTAGTCAATCATTCTCTAGCTCAGTTTTAAACAGCTCTTGCTTGTACTCATGGTCAGACTCCCTTTGATGATGCTGATTTTGATCCAAACAGTACAATGTGAAAAGAAATTTGCAGATGGAGGGAGTTCAGATCAAACAATCAAACCAAGTGTGGAAACAGCCTTATACACTATTTGCATTTAAATTTACCTCAAGCACTTTGTCTCATGGACAGTTGCTCTAGGGAGAACAGCAGACTCGGCTTAATTGGGTATTGATTGACTACGTTTCGGCAGGGGAGACACTGAATTACCCTCTGGAAAAATGGCGGAGAGGCCCTGGACACAAAGACAGGCGGAAATACTCATTCACTCAGCATTTATTTATACAGCTGAGTAATTAATGATGCAGGAGGGGATGCCTGATTAGGCTAAAGATTCGTAAGATTGTGTTTATTTGTGGATGTCATGATGCGTGCATGAATGTGGTGTAGATCGGTGATTCTGGAGCTAGAAATGGTAAAGTTTGTGTTTGTGTGGGAGAGAGACAGAGCACAAAGGAAGACCTAAATTGGTTTTCTGGAATGGTTTTCATTGTCTTGGGAGTAGTGACGTTTGATATGCTTGCGTGGTCATGCTCATTTAGGCACAATTTAAGCAGACTTGTTCATTTGCACAGGCAAAACAGCTGTATCTATTTAAACACCTTATAGCCTTTGTCTGTTTAAAGGAACACTCCACTTTTTTTGAAAATAGGCTCATTTTCCAACTCCCCTAGAGTTAAACAGTTGAGTTTTACCGTTTTCGAATCCATTCAGCCGATCTCCGGGTCTGGCGGTACCACTTTTAGCATAGCTTAGCATGGTTCATTGAATCTGATTAGACCGTTAGCATCTTGCTCAAAAATGACCAAAGAGTTTCAATATTTTTCCGATTTAAAACTTGACTCTTCTGTAGTTACATCGTGTACTAAGACTGACGGAAAATGAAAAGTTGCGATTTTCTAGGCCGATATGGCTAGGAACTATACTCTCATTCCGGCGTAATAATCAAGGAACTTTGCTGCCGTACCATGGGTGCAGCAGGCGCAATGATGTTACGCAGCGCCTGTGACCCTGCTTGCACAGGGAGCGTGCCTTGCAACCATGAAAACATTTGTGAGAGACGCTGTGCAATATCATTGCGCCTGCTGCACCCATGGTACGGCAGCAGAGTTCCTTGATTATTACGCCGGAATGAGAGTATAGTTCCTAGCCATTTCATTTTCCGTCGGTCTTAGTACACGATGTAACTACAGAAGAGTCAAGTTTTAAATCGGAAAAATATTGAAACTCTTTGGTCATTTTTGAGCGAGATGCTAACGGTCTAATCAGATTCAATGAACTATGCTAAGCTATGCTAAAAGTGGTACTGCCAGACCTGGAGATTGGCTGAATGGATTCAAAAACGGTAAAACTCAACTGTTTAACTCTAGGGGAGTTGGAAAATGAGCCTATTTTCAAAAAAAGTGGAGTGTTCCTTTAATTAATACATTTATGGTGGAAGAACAGAATGATAATAAATGGTAAGATGATAAACTGACAAGTAATTTTCTTTGTCGTGAGTTTAATTAGCGCTCATTCAGTCAAACGGAGTGCAAGAGAGTTGATGCATTTGTCTTGGGATATAGCTTCACAATGCTTAGATGAAGCTGTATACCAGCTTCACTATTTCTCAGTGCCAGTCCATTAAAATTTTGAATGTATGCAGGGGAATTTGAGCTGGAACGCAAGGTTAATTTCTTTTGTGCGTCTGTTTGGTAGTACCTTAACTGCATCACCCAAATGCCTGGAATTGAATGTGAAATAAATGGCACTTTTTATTTATTTATTTTTAAACTATGCAGACATTAATTCACATAATAATTGCTGTCTGCTCTCACAGTCTGTCTTGTGTAGGTGCTTTTTGTTGTTATTTATCTTAATCAGACGTTAACAGTAGTACTTTATTTTAAAAGGCTTTGTCTATAAAAATGTTTTTACAGGTAATAATACAGAGTTAGGAACAAGGACATGTACGATGCCTGGAGAAAGATACCCCTTAGCATTTTTATTCATCTCAATGGCAGTTGCTTGGCAGTTTCACATGCTTCTTGCCCCCATAATGGTGTAGTTACATCATCTACCAGCAGGGGCTGTTTTGGTGAAATTCATAAATAATAATAATAATAATAATAATAGTAATAATATACATATTTATAAGGTAGCACTAAATTTATATTCCTTTTGCATTGTTTCTCTGAAAATTGTTTACATTTTGTTTTGTAGATAATTTCAGACTTTTTTTTTTGTATTTGTAAATTTGATTTTTGAAAATCTTTTAATCAGTTCATGTAACCAACATAACTTCATAGTAATTTTTTTCATGCAGAATTGAAATTTGTCTGAAGTTTACAATATGGATGAATTGAAAACATTTAAATGTAAACATCATTACGTATTTACCAATAAAAAACAAAAAAATATTTACAAATTTTTTATATCATAAAGATATTTAATATTTCTTATATTTTACCATTTTATAGATAAATTGTAGATCTCTTAACCCTACCCCCAAACCCAAACAAAACCATTTTATAGAGAATATAAAAGAAATATGTAAAACGTAGTAGACATAAATGTGTAGGGAAATTACAATTTTAGTAACAATATAGCATTAAAAAGATATTATGAGCCGCTAATCCCACTCCTACCTCTTAACCTACCCATAACCATTTCTTAAAAATATGTACAGAATAAAGAATACAGACAAGTATAATCACAATAGTTTATTAATTGCAAAAATGTCAAAAGTGTTACCAAAAGTAGACGATGTGTTGCAGTCGCAGTCCTCTCTGGTGGCATATAACAGTTTTGTATGAGGTAGAGAGCAGAATTTGTTATTATTCGCTGAAAACCTCATACTGATACAATCCGTGAAGGTGCGCATTTTTCATTCAAACGCACATTATCCAAAACGTGTCATGTGACAATCGATTTTTAACTTTATAAAGAGTGTGGGATTTGATGTTTACGGTCGCTGGTGAGAATGGAGATTAAGATCACTAAATAAAGGCTTGAATTTGGGTCTGTTCCTCAGAATCGTATGGATATAAATATTTGCAGTGCACTGATCAAATTGATTACTTTTGTGAATTTATGTTGTGTTTTTGGTATATTTTTATGGTTCTATTGTCTGTGACAGCATAGGACTATACTAAGAAATCGCCTTTTGTGTCCTACGGCAAACAAAATAAATATTACATGATAAATAATGGTTAAACGATTACAGAAATGCTATTGATTTTAAGGTTTTAGTCATTTAACATTATGTAATCCTTCGAAACAAGTTTGCAGCAGAAGTCACACAGAGCCGAGCGAAATGTTAGAATTTTATATTAAGTAGATGAGTAAACTGTTTAATAAATGCAACATTTCACATCCGGGAACTGCAGGAAAAGCAGTAGAGTACCGAGCATAATCTCCATCTGCTGTTAGTCAACCTCACCAGCAGGTGGTGCAAGCGCGTGTTGACGAAGAGCAGAGCAACAGTTAGAGCAAGACATTCATTTCATTCATTAAAACGGATTTACAGTAACGGAGCAAGCGGTAAGTGTATGTGTGATGATTATCAGGGACAGTATATAAAAGGTGATAAAGACACGAAAGTTGTGTTTACATTTAATTAAATGTCTTTACTGTTACTTTCCCTGTGTAACCTACATGTAAGCAGCTTTCTCTACAGTGAACGAGATTATAACGTTATTCTCTGATGCTGATGTACAATTCCAACGTTAAATCTGAGATAGACATATAAAGTTAAGGAAAGTTATATGTCTATCTCAGATTTAATGTTTGAATTGTACATCAGCATCGGGGAATAAAGTTATAATCTTGTTCACTGTAGAGAAAGCTGCTTACATGTAGGCTACACAGGGAAAGTAACAGTGAAGACATTAAATTAGATGTAAACACAACTTTTGTGTCTTTATCAGCTTTTCTGCATATATACTGTCCCTGATAATCATCACACATGCACTTACTGCTTGCTCTGTTACTGTAAATCCGTTTTAATGAATGAAATGAATGACTTGCTCTAACTGTTGCTCTGCTCTTCGTCAACACGCGCTTACACCAGATGCTGGTGAAGTCGACTAACAGCAGATGGAGATTATGCTTGGTACTCTACTGCTTTTTCTGCAGTTCCCGGATGTGAAACGTTGAAATTTGAATCACTGAATTTGTGGACGTGAAATAAAATGGACAGAAAATTAACTGCTGAATATTATAGGTTGTATTTTTAAACAGAACGAATATTTTGGAAGTGAAATCTGAAAGGTGAATATGGATTATTGAATTTTTAACAATGAAATATTCACAGCTTAAATGTACAACCATGTTGAATTTCAGCCCATAAAAAATGCAAGCCCTAAAAAATACAATGCATTAAAATACAAGCACGGTTAAGTAGTGCAATTTAAGATGCTTTTTGTTTCAAAAACATATGGCATTATTTTACTTCCATACATGCAGCAACACATTTTGCGTTTTGCAAAAATGTTGACACGGGTACGTTTTTCTAGTGAGCCTGGGCTGCTTAAATTTGTCCTAGATCATGACACATAATGCCCTGAAAGTGCTTGAAATAACTTTTTTTTTTTTTTTTAGAATGTACCTTCTTACAACAACACTGTCTGTTAAGTCATTGACTGACTGGGATTGGCAGCTGCCTTCGGTTTCAGACATAGCCGGAATGTCATAACAGAGTTTAAATCATTTGATTATGAGGAATGACCACACACAGTCACTGACACACACAGCCTCTTTTATTAGAGTTGGCTGGCATTGTGCTGTTTATCTATTCAATAGTGCCCATGTTTACCCAGCCTGTTCCTCAGCAACAGCCATCAATATTGTCTGATTATAAATATGGTTTATATTTTAATAACCATGTGATATTGGCTATTTTTTTGCATTGTCCAGGGAATGAAATACTTGACAAATGAAAGGTATTATATCTCATTTGATTTATTATTTTCATTTGGAACTTGATGGAAACAGACTAAAAGAAAACATTATAACAAATGATAAGCCTGTCATCAATGCAAAAACAGCTTAATGGTTATGTAACAGCGGAACTGGAAAAATAAAAGACTCAGAGCTGCATTTAAAAGGGTGGTTGATTTATGATTTCACTTTTTTAACTTTAGTTAGTGTGTAACTTTGCTGTTAGAGCATAAACAACATCTGCAAAGTTACGACGCTCAAAGTTCAATGCAAAGGGAGATATTTTCTTTTAAAGAATTCTCTGTTTAAGGACTACAACAAACGGCTGGTAGGGACTACAACGAGCTTCTTCCCGGGTTAGTGACATCATTAACCCTAAAATTTACATAAATCTTGCCCCTGAGAACACGCAACAAAGGGGGCGAGGCCATGTTTGGCTGCTTTAGAGAAGAGGAAGAGTTGTTGTAGTAGAGTGTTGTTGTCATGCCGTCATTTTATGCCGGACTGCTTCACAAACGAGGGTCAATTCAATGCTGGATTTGCACAAAAGATTAACATGACGGCACATGCTAGTCGATGAGTTGAATCAACTCCACAGCAACTACATAAATTTATCCACTAACCATTCAGAAACGTTTCTCCATTAGTGTCCAACTCCGGTTTGAACAGTGTAAGGCTGAGCACTGTTACTGACAATCGTCATTTTGGCTGCATAAGATTCTCCAGCTTTGTTGTTTTTGAGCAACCGAAGCGTGAGCTGTAAAGGGGGCGGGGAGCAGCAGCTCATTTGCATTTAAAGGGACACACACAAAAACGGTGTTTTTGCTCACACCTAAATAGGGGCAAATTTGACAAGCTGTAATAAATGATCTGTGGGGTATTTTGAGCTGAAACTTCACAGACACATTCTGGAGACACCAGAGACATTTTACATCTTGTAAAAGGGGCATTATAGGTCCCCTTCAAAGTTTCTCCATATTCGTAGCTGTCATGTGTGTCTACTAATAGCTGTACATACTGTCTTCTCTGTCCTGCAGTGTGTCTGTGCCTTTAAGATGGCATGTAACTTTCTACAGCAATGTCGATTGAAAGTTGCAGAAACATTCCACCAGTCCTGTATGTACTGTGATAGATAAAAGATTGTATTCTATGTCTCATTATTTCTTTGTCAGTTCTCCACCGTAGGAGCAATTGCTCCAATCCCCCATATGAAAGGACCACCTCCCCCCTGCAGTTGCCAGTGTGTGAGATACAATTCGATTCTACCTCTCTAAGGACTGAGTTTGCCTCATATTGATCCATCACAGACTAACATCCATGGCCTTTCTTAGATGCTTTAGCTCGTATGTATTACAATATAGCGTCTATATCGAATGGGTCCAACAAGGAAAAAATATTGCACAGCGAGTGATAACATCTTATTTAACAGGCTGTAATATAGGACCATTTTTAAAGTTGTCAATTCGATTTATACTTTACTGTATTTTGGAGAATTGGGGGAAACCTTTTGCGCAGGGAGTCTAATATAGTTTTCAATTTTGCGGTTGTATTAGATTGACTGCTGATAGAATAAACCCCAACTCTGAAGTTTGTACAAAAACAAATAACGGCTGGCAAAACAACAGGCTAGTTCTAGTTCTAGTGATTGACTTCTTATAACCTGCAGTGGGAGACGTTTGTTAAAAGAGACCTTTCTCACTTCACCTTTATTTCACCTCGCTTTTGGACCACCAGTGAGATGAACCCTATCACCCTGTGCCTGAGCTACAAGACTCATCTCACACCTTTCTGACAGCACAGTTGCACATATCCTGACAGGAAAGACTTTTTTTTTGTGCTGATGATTTGTCAATCAGACCTTTCAGAGATAAGGACATCTTAATATAAAGCATCTCTTGAACCTCATGAACTGCAGAACCTCATTAGTATTTTGCTGCAATGTCAGCTCATGGGTATTCGTGTGTATTTTTATGTAAAGTGTGGTTCTAGTTACATTTTCATACACAATAAAATGTACGATACTGACATATAGGAGTGGGAATCACAGGGTACGATATGATACACGATACATGGCTCACGATACCAATAATATCACGATACAGCAATTCTGCGATAATCAATATATTGCTAGACAATCCTATTGTACCTATGTGTATTATTGTACTCACACTGCTGTCCGCCATCCCGTTAAAAACCTCTTTTTCTTAGGCTAGTTAACTTATGTTCACGTTTCCCTCATTCATGTGTTGAGCGCCACCTCGAGAAGCCATGAAGTAGTGATGCTGGGAACAGGGAATTCTATTTAGAGTGCCTTATTTTATTAATTAAAATATCGATATTTGACGCCAGCGTATCCATTCTCGTATCGCACGAAGGACAACAATATATTGTGCTATCGATATTTTGTCCCACCCCCACTGACGTATTGACAGCACTAAAACGTGAATTATTTACGTATAAACAACTTTTAGACGTACAAATGTGTACGAATCCTTATTCATCAATATTAAAATCGTTTCATTAATATATTGGTTGTATTCGATTGTCATATCAATGACATTGTATTCAGTCACATTTATTAAACGCAGTTTGCTCATCTACTTTATCTGAAACGATAACATTTTGCTCTGTTCTGCTGTAAACTCGTTTTTAAAGATTACATGATGTTAAACAAGACTACACTTTAAACCCTTAAAATGAATAGCATTTCTGTAATTGTTTAACCATTGTTTATCATGTAATATTTATTTTGTTTGTTGTGGGACACAAAAGGCGATTTCTCGGTATAGTTGTATGCTGTGACTTGACAAAAGAACCATGAAATATGCCAAAAACGCAAGATAAATTCACAAAAGTGATCACTTTTATTTGTACGCTGTAATCCACATATTTAGAATCCATACGTTTGCGAGGAACAGACCCAAATTCAAGGCTTTATTCTGCAATCTTCATCTCCATTCCTGAGCAGCGATGTCAAATCCCGGGCTCAATACAAATTCAAAAATCGCCGCCCCCAGGAAGCTTTACAACACCTTTTACTGCAGTGATACCTGCTTCGTCACAGATTGCCACATGCCGTGTTTTGGGTGATGCACGTTTGATTCACATAATCATGCACATAAATTGTGCTTTGTACCTCATACAAAACTATTATATACTAGGGGTGTAACTGTACATGTATTCGTCAGATGGTACAGACAAAATGGTTCTGTGCAAACAGTCAGACAACGAATACAGTCAGTCACAGGCGATCCACGCTCCAATCCAGAAGGGGGTGTGCGGTAATGCAATGCTGTTTGCTAACCGGCACAACAGGAAAAAGAGTAGAAGAGACGATCTACGCACCAACCCAAAATGAGTTCAAATGGCATGCAAGAGCTTGTTAGTAGCCTATACGCTGAGTTTCGTTTAATTTTTGTGAGCGCTACACTTAAAAGGAACCCAGGGCTATATTGTTTACTTTATTTTACAAAAGTATAATGATTTTTGAGAGTGTACACAAATAAAAATAGATCCTCATCAGTTTTGAATGATGTCTTACTCTTATCTGTATGACCATAAATGACAGAGTATTTTAAGTCTTTTCCGCTGTTATAATGAGACAAAATCATTTGGCATTGTGCCGATTTGTGTCGTAGACATATCAGACGACATCATCCAGATGTGCCAATCACCGGAGTGAGGCAGAAAAAGACTACAGGAGTGCAAAAACTAATCTCTGCACAAGTTTTATTTTTCATTATTCTAATTATTTAATTATTTTGTACTTCTGTAACGAGATGTTTTTCAGTTTTGTAGTTGATTGACAAAATCTGTTTAGCTGACCAATGGCAGATGGGAGGAGTGTTTGGAAAACGTTTCAAAACGATTTTTGAAATTCTGTTTAGTGTTGCTGGTGGTGCAGAAATTACACACTTTAACTGTAATAAACATGGAGCCAGAAAGGAGCTTGGAATGAATGTTAAAGCCTTTTTGATGCTGTATTTTAGATTGAATGTCTAATAGAGTTGTACAGGCAGATGGACAGTTGCATTAGTAGTGGCAGATGATGGGCGTCGGACATTATTACATTTTTTAATTTGAAAGGAAATGCATTAAAATGTGAGTTATGTGGACAGAGTAGTGCATAGAACTCCCTATAGAGGAATTTATTATGCAGAACACATCTAAAAAGAGGTGGTAACATTATTAAATGAATAATTCAGACAAAAATGAATGTTCTGTCATCGTTATTCCAAACTGTATGACTTTTTTTTCTAAAGGAACTAATAGAGTTTGAGAATTGACGTCAAACCTGACGTGACCCGCCACGTTTAAATACATGTACACTACTGTACAAAAGTTTTTTTTCAGGGCTTTTTGTGTTTTTGAAGTCTCTTTTGTGCACCAAGGCTGCATTTGATCAAAAATACAGTTAAAACAGTATTATTAAGTAACAGTATATTAAGGTAAAGCTGAATTTTCAGAAGCCATTATTCTAGTCTTCACCATCACATGATCCTTCAGAAATCATTCTAATGTGGATTTGGTGCTCAAGAAACATTTCTTATCAATACTGAAAACTGTAGTGCTTCTTATTAATATTTTTGTGGAAGATTTTTTTCTCTCGATTCTTTGATTAAAAAGAACATTTATTTGAAATATATTTTTTGTGTAACAATGTTAAGTTTTAACTGTCACTTTTGATCAATTTAATGCATCTTTGCTGGGGAAAAAAAAAAAAATATATATATATATATATATATACGTATGTATGTGTATATATGTGTATATATATATATATATATATATATATATAATATAATTTTTTTTTTTTTTTTTTTTTTTTTTTTAAATCTGACTCATCCTAAACCTTTAAATGGTAATGTAAAATCATCCTTACAAATCAAAATCTGTTTAAGACATAACAGTAAGAGCGATTTCTTAACATTACATTTTTTGGACTGAATTGGGCTTTTAATTTATTAGAAAATGGGTGTTTTTAAGCACATGCTAATCATTATATGAATAACAGACTTTTTCTTTTGTTTCTTTTTAAGCAATTTAAATGCGTACAATGTGGATTAGTGTCATATACTGTATACTGCTAATAACCACACACTTTGACAGGAAGAGGTTATCAGACAACATGTACTATACAATGATCAACCACAATTTGTTAGTGTTTTATTAGCGGATAAGCATTCGAGTGGCAATTATCTTATAGGCTGGAGCTGGTAGGGATTAACGGTCTGGACATTGTCTCTATTGATCAGGTGCCATGTTAATTCTCCTTTTCGTTATGAATTTTTAATTCAGTGGCTATTAAAGTTTCTCATTATGATTATTCAGGTGAAAATTATTGTCTAGATTACCAGAAGTAGCACACAGGCGGTCCAGCTAATCATAGTCATTTGTGATAATCATTTAATTTTATTGAGATTACAGAAATGTCCTAGGATTGGAATTGCCTAATGAAGAAATCGGTTTTCTGAGGCGGTAAGTGGCATTCTTGATGAAGTCCATTTCTGTCTGATAGGAAATGGCTATTAGCCAACAACATTTAGTTCTTAATGGTTTTACATGATGTTTAGAGGTGGGTAAATCTGAAATCAATATTCCTATATTTATATACTGCTGTTCAACAATTGTGCCTGAGGATATCTTGTTTACTTTCTACTAATGGCCTCAGATGAAACTCTTGAATGTCTATGTGAGATTTACTCAGATAAAGCTTTGGCAAAGCCAGCAACTAGATTGGACCCCACTGACTTTCCTTTTTGTGGACTAAAAACATTATTTTTATTCTTTTGTGTTCTGCAGAATAAAGTCTTTAAAAAATAATTAAATTAATAAAATTAATAATTAAATTACTAAAATAATTAAAATATAAGGTATATATTATAGGGCTGGGACAATATATCGATTCTCGATTCGCAATACAATGAATCGGGATCGATCCTGATATTTTCTCTCTCGAATCGATTCTGAGCTTAGTTTTTACAGCAGATGGCGCTCTAGGCTAGTTTTTAACCGCACACTCAAATGCTCACGAAGGAGAGTGCTGGACAGCGATCATGCGTTTCGGCTGAGTCATGTAAGTGGTTAAATATACTTGCACCTTGGCTCAGAATGCTTTTATGATGCGAGATTAATGTAAAGACAGCCCACTGCGAACACCCTTGTAATTCACTTCAAACTTTTCGAACTTTATGAATGATTATTTTAGGTTTAAGTGGTGTGTGTAAAGGAACTAGAATCAGGCAGAGTACGGGTGTTTCTAAAGCATGTAGTGCCATCTGCTGTTAAAAACTAAGCTCAGAATCGATTCGGGAGAGAATCGCGATACATTGGAAAATATCAGAATCGCTCCAGATTCTTTGTATCACGAATCGAGAATAGATGTATTGTCCCAGCCCTAGTATATTTTTATATCAACATGGTAAAAGCTACATGTGCTACATTCTATCCAAGGTATTATGTTTTAAAACGGTATTCATACATGCATAAATTTTATGTAGAAATTTGTAAAGGAAGTTTCCTCCATTTTAACCGAGAATGAACAGCCTTTTGTTAATGGCTGACTAATGTTTATTCTGACATTGACAAAGTCTCTCATTTAACCTTGATATGATTCATGAAATTAGTTTATGAGCACCCCCCCCCCCCATATTTCATCATATGGGAAATTTTATTTCATGATAACGATATATAATATATCATAGTTATTTTATTTTTGTTATATAAAAAGGAACAAAGAAGCAAAATACAAGGACAAAAACAAATTACAAATTAAATAAACTACATTTTTCAGGTACAGTGGGATTATTTAACATGTATACATTTATTTAGCATCTTTTGCTGTTTGAGTATTATTAGTGACACAGACTGGTATTTTAGGCTGCTGTCACTTTAAGACTGAATGATGGGATCTAATATACTGACACATATCCCTATCTGTTTTTCATCAAGCTGTTTACGTTCACTCAAGCCATAACCGACCGTATTTACTTGATACTTTTGATAACTGTGTCTGTATTTGACCATTCAAGCGCAAAGAGTACCGAATTCAGGAGAGCGTGCTTCGGGTGTGTCATTCAGTGCGATAACACATTGAGAACTTACTGCGCATAATAACTTGATAAACTCTTTTTGAAGATCCTCGTTAAATATACACACATGCTTCTTTGACATCTTTGCATCTGATCTTCTTTGATCTCCTCCGCTCTCTCTAATATATCCCGCCTTCACTAACTGCAAGTTAATCAATAACGAATTGTGATTGGATGGTAATTTTGTTCTCCAAAATGTACTATAACAAGACTGGCTACCTTTGTTTCGTGACAGAAGACTACTACTCGCTTTTATGATCATCACCTAGCAAAGACAATTTAGGAAAGAAGAAATACGAAAGAAGAAATTTTTTTCATTATAAGTTGGGACAACTTGGATCGCAAGCCTCTCACAGGCTACCATTTTTAACATGAAGAAATCCAGTCTTGTGCGAGAACTCCTGTCTCATGCGTGGTTTGTAGACCAGACAGAGTTATCTGCGATTCTTCTTTTTGAAATGTTATGTATGACACATAAAATGTTATGTAAAACGTATGTATGTGTGACCCCCTGTCGCAGATCTGTAATGTGCACAAAACAGCAACTAAATGGTACCCAGACAGTCGTGTAGTGTGAGAAGAGCAGCAAGCCGACAACTTTGAAAATCATTGTCTAATTGACAATTATCAGATTATGTCTGCATGCACAAGGTGCAGCATGACTTCCATGACATGCTGCAGTACTATTTACAGGTGTTTATAATAATCAAAGCAAGATACAACAGGGAAAGAAACACTTTGATGCCATAGAGAACGATAAGGCTCTCTGGTAAAAGGAGCATTTTGAAATTCTATGATTAAGGGCTGCAGTGTCTGTGCACCTCTTGGGAGTGATTATTTTGTAGCTTCTCAGTTTTTCTATCCAATCCCTAAATTGCACGTTTGATCTTAGGCAATAATTGGTTCAGTTTTGACAGTTAGACGTTTATCCCATTGATGTGGGAGTTGAAGAAAAGAGAGAAAGAGAAAGAAAGAAAATGGCAATAGTGCAATGAAAAGATGAGAAAAGAAACTAATAGAACCAATAGAGCTACATAGAGAGAAACAGAGAAATAAGAAAAGCCAGAGAGTCAAAGAGGACATTTGTATTGTTTTGGCAGGCATTTCTGAAGTCCTCTCTAAGTGCAACTAAGAGCTGTGATCAGTGGAGGTTTATGGGAATGGCTTAAGGCGAAATGAGCAGTAATGGCATCTCCTTGTCGATGTGCCCTCTGTGAGAGTATCAGACCAGAACACAGTTCAGACAGCCTGAGTCCTGAGCACAGCACTGGAAAATCTACCTGCATGGGAAAGCGAAGCCGAGAAGCATGGGAAAGCGAAGCCTCTGCAATAACCTTCACATCATGCCGATCATTGAACAACACCACTCACATCATTACTGTCCTAGCGCAGATGATGGCAAATTGTGCATTTGAATATGGTGATCTGAATGGTAATGTGAAGAATCTTTAGGCACCTGACGATATTTATCCGTCGATCAATCATTCTGTCTGCCGATCGATCGATCGTTCGATCTATAGTTTGAGCATTCTTTTTTTTTTTAAAAACTTTTTATTTATATTTCTTTTCTGTGTTTTACAGAACTTCCCTATCCCCAACATTCAAACCCCTTACAAACAAGGGAGATAAATACATACATACATACAAAATGTCATCAATACATTCTTTGTGGATGTAGTATTTGTACAACAAATAACAGGAGCAGGTTACATTACTGTTACATTAGTTTGTTGTCCTGTTCTTTATAACTTGTTCTCTATAAGTTACATATCTAAATATATTGCAATACTTTCCCATCTTTGCAGAAAAACATCCATCCTCATTTGTAGGCATGCAGTCATTTTTTCCTTTGTAAAAACTTGTTTCAGTCTCTGAGTCCATTGAACCGACTTCATCTTCCTTCCAGTGTACTATCATGTTTTTTTAGCTATCAGTAACAATATCCGTGTACATATCTCCTCATTGTACATCCCACTGGATCTAGAGGTGTCTCTACCTCTAGTATTTTGTCTATTTCTTTTTTTAACACTTTCCCAGAATTCTTGAATCTTAGGGCAATCCCCCCAAAAATGTGCATGATCCAATTTTACCACATTTTCTCCAACATACTGTAATGCCACAGATGGTTCTTTCACATAAGCAGAGATCACATGAGGTGTATTAAAATATCTCATTTTTACTTTCCAGTCAAATTCTTTCATAATTGACTACTGATTCCTTTATGACATCCCTCACATAATTCCTCCCAGATATCATCTTCAATTATAGTATTTAGTTCCAGTTCCCATTTTCCTTTAATATCCCCTGTGTTTTGTATGGGATTTGTTATTAACCTTTTGTATAAATGAGATGCATGTCTTTTAGTTGGAAAGTGTTTTTATACAATATTAATAACATATTCTTATATTTTATTTTGCTTGGTTCTTTCATCACCAGTTCTTTTTCTTTATGATTTGTGATATAGTGATATTAATTCTGCTTTTAAGACCTGATGTTATATTTATGAAAGATATAATGTATAAGGGTATCCCTTTGATTGTGCTCCGTTCTATTTCGACCCATCCTGATTCCTTATTTCTAGCTAGGCTGCCCAGTAGTAGTAGTTTAGATTCGGTAAACCTAGGCCTCCTTTCTTCTTTGATAGAAGCAGAGTTTTAAATTTTATCCTTTCTCCTTTTTTTTGCCAAACAAATTTGCTAATTCATTTATGTAACGTATTGAAAACAGAGATGGGTACACCTACCGGAAGAGACTGGAACAAAAAGATAAATTTAGGTAGTAAGTTAATTCTTATCACCTCAATTCTACCTAGAATCTCCTATCTCTTTTTATATAATTTTTTATGTTTTATTAGTTTATTATAATTTGCCTCAAATAGCTGGTTGGGATTAGGTGTAAAAACAATTCCTAAATATTTAAATCCTTGTTTAGACCAGTGAAATGAAACCACTTCATTTAATTGGGATGGCCAAGTACCAGAAATATTCATTGCTTCAGATTTATTGTCATTAACTTTATATCCTGAGACTAGTCCATATTCATACAGACACTGTGGATGGGACATGATGGGTTTTCTATGAAAGCAGTATGTCGTCCGTGAACAATGCTATTTTATGTACTGTCCTCCCTTCATCCTCTATTCACTTTAAAGTTAACTTTATCCTTCCAATTGTTCCAACCACCATTACATATCAGTCATCCTTGTCTTAAAAAATGTTTATTCATTGTTATAGCAAACTGCTTTACTGAACAAAATAGTCACTCCTCTCCCCCTGTATTGGGTTTTTATTCTGTTTGTTGTAACTAATGAAATTCAAAGATGCCATATTCTGTATAATATAATATTATAGCATACTTTCCTTCTTGTTTTTATTAATATTTGTGTAAAGTGTTTATAAATATCTATGTAATAAAAAAAAGTGAAATCCCCCTCAATATCCATGAACTGAGCTTCCATCTGTCCCATTAGACACCGCATTTCTGTGTCTAATTCCCGTTGGTATTGTTGCAGAGAGGTGTGACCTGTCTTCTCTGAGGAAAGCATTGCACACAGTGTTATTAAGACCCCTATTACATTATTGTACATGCACCAAAGAGGTCTAATTGAGTGCATTTCACTCATTTACCATTCAAATCTACCATCTGTCTGTCTTCTTTAGATTACTTCAGTCTTGGAAAACTTTCGGATTTCCTGTTTTGAGGTACTTTTAAAATTCTTGAATCTAGAGCCTTAAAGTCACGTATCGACAGTATTGTGTCTCTTCTTCTCCTCCTGTTGCTCCCTGGCCTTCTTTTCAGCTCTTCTTCCATTATCTCTCTCTCTCTCAGTGTACCTCAATTTCCAGCTCTTCAATATTGTTATTGCATCCGTCAGTGTTGCAAAGGTTTTCTCCCCAGTGCTGAGTTTAAGTTAGTTGCGTCAGGTACATGCATTTTGCCTGTATTCTCTTCTTTTTTAGCTGTTTGATGACTTTGTAGACTTTTGCTTTTTTCTTCTGAAGGTCAGGGGCCGTATTCACAAAACATCTTAAGGCTAAAGGTAGCTCCTAACTTGCCGATTTAGGAGACACTCTTAAAAATAATGGGCGTGTCAGTTCTAATTTTAGGACTCTACTAAAGAGTATTTCACAAAGCATTTTAGCGCTAAAACTAGCTCCTAAATCTGTGAAACGCTAGGAGTAGTCAAGAGGACTCCTAAGTCACTAAGACAAAATCACAAACAGTCCTAAAATGATTGTTAGTGCCAATCCACCTTGGCAAGCCACCCAAAGACACTGGACACCATTGAGGCAATAGCGATAGAGCCTCGGGTACTGAGCCTTTTCTTCATAAATGCAATACATATTTTGATTTATAGATTCGAATCTACGATAAAACCCCAAAAATAAATCGTTAATAAATAAATAAATAATGCCTGATTACCTGTGGCAGTTGTTTTCACTAGTTCACACTTACAAATGATCCAATAGAGTAAAAAAATATATATAATAAGCGTATTTAGCATGCTGTCCAAGGGGATCGAGGGCTCCGAGCTTGGAATTTTGCCCAAATCCAGAGTTCTTCTCGTATCCCCAGCCAGCCGAGAGTGAGGAACGGGTTGGCGGACGGATGCAGAAAACTGTCAAGGTAACTATATGAGCTGGCTCTCGTCTGTGTATATATATCTCCACTCAAGCTGATTAGATAGACCGTTTGAATGTGCTCCTCCAAAAGTTTGTTTATAAAACATAATTTGTCACTTGAATTCTGCAATCTCTCGAGATGCAAACATGCAAGAGGTGGACAATTAGCTGAACATATAATAGTTAAATTGTAGGCTAAGTGTCACTAATTAAAAACCTTTAATTGAATATGGCAACATTTTTATTTTAAAATCTTTATTTGAATATGGCAACATTTTTATTTTAAAACCTTTATTTGTATGTGGCAACATGATACCTCATTCTACAATATTTCTATGATTAAATCGCTGACAGAAACTCCTCCCCATCAGCCAATCACTGTGGGCATAGTCCATAGCAACGAGGTCAACCCTGCCCTTTCTCTTAGCTTAAGACTTCTCTCTGTTCCTTAGTAAAAGTTGGTCACAGCAGCTTAGTGAATAGGTTTTAAGAGAAAACTCTTAGCTAAGAACTTTTACTGCCATTTAGGAGAACTCTTAGTGGTAAGATAAAATGTTTTGTGAATACGGCCCCTGGAGAATAGTCTTGGTCGAAGAAAATTTGCCTTTCTTGCAAGTGGATCCGACCCTGGCTCCATGCTTATCTAATGACCGCATCTTTCACCGCTGCATTCAGGAATCTTACGATTATCGATCTAGAGGGATCTGTTGAATCCACCGATTTTGACGTTAGATGTGCCCTCTCGATCTATTCCTGACGGTAGTTTAAGTACATTATTCAGCAACTTCTTCACAAATCCTGCACTATCTTTTCCTTCACTTCCTTCTGGTATCTGGAAGATTCTCATGTTACGTTTCATTCTATTTTGAAGCTCATCACACTTTGTGGTAAGATCAAAGTTGCGGTAAGTTTTTTTTTTTTTTTTTTTTTTTGTCAAGGAGCAATATGATCCTAAAAAAAAGTCTGCTTTTGATAATGCTCATTTGCAATGAAGCAATAAGCCATACCAGTGTATGAGTTGGCAGAATTTCTCTACAATTAACACTATAATTCAATCTCAACAATTCTCGAATCAACAGTACACTGATTCAATGATTCATAATAGTTATCGATTCAACAGTACACTGACACAGTTAAATGTAATGGATTTGTGAACAATATCTACAACATTACACAACGACGATGCCAAACATTTATATGGGTGCTTTATAGGTATTTAATAAATGTTATAAGATAATACGAGACTATAAAATGCTAGATTAAACATTTGCAACAATCTTACAATACTTTCACAATATATGTCACTCTTATCGAGTTTTCTTCTTTAAAGTTGTCTAAGCTCCAACATGAAAAATCATCCAGTTTCAGCAGGGCTCTTTCAAACATTCTCTGAAGAACTGTGTCATACACATGGCGTGTTGCACTTGACACGTAACAAACAATTCAGTGAATCACATTGATTGGTTCATTTTCATTATTGGTAAAATCTGCCCAGAATGGATTGAATCAGACAGTGTTTCTGATGCACTTAAATGAATGAACTGAAGTCCAATTTTTAGTTTCATTTAATGAATCTGTGCTGATGATTTTAAAATAATTCACAATTTTAAATGTCTCTGTAACTCATTTATATATACCACAGAGAGGAGGAGGATAATTAAAATAATGTTTTCAGTATGGGAATAATGAATTTTATTCACAAATGTTGAGAATTATTATTATTATTATTATTATTATTATTTTTTAATTTTGTCAATTCAAATACTTTGGACAAACCGGTTGTATAAACACAGTAAATCAAGTTTAGTTTACTCCAATTAAAAATATATTTAGATTAAAACCTGCAAAAAAAAAAAAAAAAAATGTAGTTATGTCTACATAAAATAAAATGACGAAATGACTGACAGATAGAACGACAGAAAGATAGAATGGCAGATTGATAGTTCTCTGTCTGTTTATATGTCACTATCATTCTCGTTTTGTTGTTTTATCAATCGATCATTTGGTCTTTTGACCGTTCTTTCTATCATTTTATCTTTCTGTCATTCTATCTATCCATCAATCTATCGCTCTAACTTTTGTTCTGTCTGTTATTCTATCTATCAATGTATTGTTCTGTCTGTCCTTCTGTTGTTCTGTCTATCACGCTATCATTCAATCCGTCATTTTAGGAGTGAACAGATGTAGCGAGAGGTTAAAATCAGACAGGGGCTTTTATGACATCAGCAGTGGAGATGTCAGGGTGGGTGAAGACTTAAGTTGGAGGAAGGGAGAGGAAGGAGCAGGAATGAGATAGGCACGCTGGTCCGCCGTGAGCTGCTTTTGTCTGCTGCTGATCTGCGTCAAAGAGGATTAGCTGTGTTATGACATTAAAGTTGAAATGACGTTATCATCTGTAGCTGACAGGCAGGATTTGCTCCCTAATCGGACTACTAATGCACAGGGAGGTGAGACATCGTTGCACTATGATTGGAGGAGGATTTATTTATTTATTTATTTGTTCTATTTATACTTGAAGACCTGCCTTTTTTATTTACTTTATCCACTCAATGGCCGCGGGCCTCGGAACATTTCTATTGCGCTATAATCTCAAAGACCTATTGTGAAGAAACAACAATTACCACATCCGTGAAATGGAAAGGGTAATTGTCCTCCTCAGCCTTTTTATTCAACAGTAAAATTTGAATTTAAATACACGCACAGTACCCAAAAAAACCAGCGTTTTTGCATCAGCAAATACTTGAAGCGTTTTCTTCATTTAATCTCACTCTGAAGTTCCTTTCACCTCAGGGTTTACGACATTTAAACGGATGTCCTTTCTTCTCACCTTTTGGAATTCTTTGGCATGCCGCTGCTGCCTGGCCTGCTGCTGATAAATAGTCTTATATTTTTATAACTAATGTTTTTATGGTGGTAGACCACACAGAGGGCAAAGCAGCACCTTTTAAAATTTATCTAGCCTCAAATGGTGAAGGCTTCAGCCGAATGTAAAGCACTGTACCTCACGGATATCATTATACAGGCAAGGGGGACACTCTAAATCACACACACTATAACCTTGACGTCTTTGTAAAGGCAATAAAGCTCTAGCTGTTTGTTTGTAGATGTATGGGGGTTTGGCGGTTGATTTTGGTGCTTCACATATCCTTGCAAGTGTATATAAGTTAGTGGCATGGGATTTTGTTTTCAGTTGGATATGGATCGATGCTTGTCCGGTCGTGTAAAGGATGATATTGGTGTGATCAAGAGCAAGAGCCTCATAAAATGAGGTGTTCTTGGGAAGATAAAGGACAGGAGATGTATTGTGTATTGATACTGTCACAGGCCAATAATACAACACAATACACCTTGTGAAACTAATGTTCATTTATTTTTTACTACAGATGCAGTGAAGTCAATAGGCATTGAGTCTTCAGTAGAGTTGTCAAAAGTACCGACCACGATACCAAGTCTGTACTGAAATTTAAAAAATGTGATGCTTTGAGCACTATTGAGTGGATTGGCACCCCTGATTGGCATTTGTGTTCACACGCCCATCAGATATGTCTGTGATTGGCTACACTGATCCACGCTTCAAAAACATGTTGTAAATAGACATCATTGAAGCTCTTCACCGAGTGCTTACACAGATACAGACAGGGGCGTCTGAAAGCAGCCGTCTATCAGCGGAACGGTCCGCTAATAGACGCCTGCTTTCAAAAGCTCCCGCTTTCAAATTCAAACACTTCCGTGTGCTTTCAAACGCTCCTGTGCGTTGATCATTGTAGCCAATCACAGACATATGTGATGAGCGCGTGAACACAAAGGCCAATCAGAGGTGTTTACGAATCTGCTCAGCAGCGCTCAAAGCGTCACAATTTTAAAATTTCAGTACCGACTTGGTATTGCGGTCGGTACTTTTGACAACACTAGTCTCCAGTGAACTTCATGTTGAAGAGTTATGCATTTGTATACATTTGTACAAATTGACTCATACAAAAACATGTGATTTCTAGGTAAAATTACGCCATGAAAGTCCAGCCCTAAACCTGACCCTCCAGGAAAAATGAAAGAATGATATTCGTACTAATTCACCAAATTATAATATGTGTTCTGAGAACAATGCTTATGTAGAATGTTCCAAATGAGTCTCCTATAAGGTTCTAGTAAGGTTAGCATGGTACTTTTTCATGCTACACTTTGTATTGTGCCTACTACCTCAAATAATCAAATAATATTCTAAATACAGTTTATTCTTACTTAATTTGGTTTCTTTATAGGAGTAAAGCTTTATCTGACCCTCGAGTTTTCGAAAATGTACTGTTTATTTGTCACATGAAGTTAACAATATCACCCACCAGGCTTAATAACTGTATGGTTTAAACTGGAGGATGGGGAGGTTGTAAAACTACAATTTCGAAGTGCCACACTGGGTTACTGCAGGGCTATAAAGACACAGCAGCTATAAAAACGTTTCTCTGATTTAGGCTTAGACTTAGCACAGATTTGTGCCACATTTTAACAACAAAGTTTGCTAAGTTGCTTTTAAAACATCTAAGTCCTTGCATTAGTATGCTGTTTGCGTCTGACTAACTTTTGACTGAACTAAAGACCGTGATGCAAGCTTAAAAAAGATATGCTTAAAGCTTTTAAAGAAACAAACAAAATTGATTTTTTCTTGAGTCATTTAGCCAGGCTGAAACACTAATAGCTTTCCATTAAGTGACTTTGCCCTCTGACTGGAGGCATTGAAGTGCCATTTGGCACACAATTAAATAAATGAAAGTTTGTGTCAACACAACATTTGATTTATAAACAAGCATCATTTATTCTGAACGTGAGACCATTTGGGCTTTGATTAATTTGAATGCTCATGTTGCCATTGCTGAACAAATAAGCTGTGTGGCTTTTATGTGAAGGGGAGGTTGGGGTAAGATGTGTCTGCGTGTAAGCTGTGTCGGCCTATTAAACTAGCAAATGTGCAAAAAATTTGTCACATGACAATGTATGGAGAAAAGGTCCATCATTTACAGCTGCCTGTGACTGACATAAACCGATAAGGCATAACATTATGACCACCTTCCTAATATTGTGTTGGTTGCCCTTTTGCTGCCAAAACAGCCCTGACCCCCTTTTGCTGCCAAAACAGCCATGACCCATTGAGGCATGGACTCCACTAGACTCCTGAAGGTGTGCTGTGGTATCTGGCACCAAGATGTTAGCAGCAGATCCTTTAAGTCCTGTAAGTTGCGAGGTGGGGCCTCCATGGATCGGACTTGTTTGTTCAGCACATCCCACACAGGCTCGATTGGATTGAGATCTGGGGAATTTGGAGGCCAAGTCAACACCTCAAACTCATTGTTGTGCTCCTCAAACCATTCCTGAAGCATTTTTGCTTTGTGGCAGGGTGCATTATCCTGCTGAAAGAGGCCACAGCCACCAAGGAATACCGAGGGCGTACATGGTCTGCAACAATGCTCAGGTAGGTGGTACGTGTCAAAGTAACATCCACATGGATAGCAGGACCCAAGGTTTCCCAGCAGAACATTGCCCAAAGCATCACACTGCCTCCGCTGGCTTGCCTTCTTCTCATAGTGCATCCTGTGCCATGTGTTCCCCAGGTAAGCGACGTGATGTAAAAGAAAACGTGATTCATCAGACCAGGCCACCTTCTTCCATTGGTCCGTGGTCCAGTTCTGATGCTCACATGCCCACTGTTGGCGCTTTCGGCGGTGAACAGGGGTCAGCATGGGCACCCTGACTAGTCTGCGGCTATGCAGCCCCATACGCAACAAACTGCGATGCACTGTGTATTCTGACACCTTTCCATCAGAACCAGCATTAACTTCTTGAGCAATCTGAGCTACAGTAGCTCGTCTGTTGGATCGGACCAAACGGGCCAGCCTTCGCTCCCCACATGCATCAATGAGCCTTGGCTGCCCATGACTCTGTCACCACTGTTCCTTCCTTGGACCACTTTTGATAGATACTGACCACTGCAAACCAGGAACACCCCACAAGAGCTGCAGTTTTGGAGATGCTCTGACCCAGTCGTCTAGCCATCACAATTTGGCCCTTGTCAAACTCGCTCAAATCCTTACGCTTGCCATTTTCCTGCTTCTTACACATCAACTTTGAGGACAAAATGTTCACTTGCTGCCTAATATATCCCACCAACTAACAGGTGCCATGATGAAGAGATATTCAGTGTTATTCAATTCACCTGTCAGTGGTCATAATGTTATGCCTGATCGTTGTATATTCCTTAGAGAGTGAGGATTGTGTCCATCACAGATCACTTATACACTCATCCTCCTGCTCGAGGACCTATTAACCCACTGCTGATCCTGGAAAGAATCCGTGTTCCCATTCGATTTAGAACACTAGCTTTTAACCTGCACCAGAGAATGTCATTACTTACACATTTCATTATATCAGAGTGTCCATTAGAGATAGACCTCACTCATTAAACTCTCCTATTTTCGGTTTTATTAAGTGAGTTTTAAATGGCTGTTTCACTCACCTGTAGCCTAATCGCTCTTTGAGTGATATAGGATGGATTAATCCACATGATCCTGGAACGAGGACATTGCTTCATTACGCCACAATCTCGAAAATAGCATTATGTCAAATGTGATATTTTTCCTTGAATCAATTTTTCGAAGACGGCCACATAAGTTGTCCCAGGTGGTGCGCCTGAGAGTGGGAGATTATGTGATTCTGATGTAATAATACTGAAGTCTTAGTAATGGAATTACAGGTGTGCATGTGTGTGCGGTGTGGTGACTGTTTATCAATTGTGGCTTTCCAGCAGTGTTGCTCATATGAATAGTGGCTGGACTGATAACATTTTACTTTTTTAGTCTGCACAGAGAAAAGGACCACAGCAGCTGCGACAGGTACTCAAAAGCAGACGTGCATATAAATACAAAGAGGAAAAAGTTGAAGCAAAATGGCGCAGTTTCTGTTTTAAACTTTAGTGAGCTGTCTGAAGTCATCATGCTCTCGACAACAAACGCTGTTGCAGACGTTAGGCAGCAGAATTATGGTGTCTTCTAAGATGCCTTATTTTGACCAAATACAGAAGCAGCACCACATGTATGTATGTCGCATCTATCTGGTTGCGTCTATATCTGGTATACATATTATTCAAGAACAATAAAACTCAATATTTTTCATTTTATTTTGTTTATTTTATTTCATTTTATTGCTTATTTGAGTATACTTTGTCTTATACTTATGTGTCTGTCTGCCCATTTAAAAAGCGTCTTTGCCAGCTAAAAGGTATCATCACATAATTGCACCCCAGTTAAACTATATGAAAATAGATAAAAAGTATATCTCCTGGTATAGAGCTACAATTTTACTATTAAAAAACTAAATAAAATAAAATTTTTATTTAGTTACATATTTTAATAAAATAAAATATGTGTTTGCCATCCCTTGTTGGCAAACACTATTTACACTAGCTCTGCCCACCAATGTCAAGTTTTAAAAAAGAGTTCAACGTCTTCATTGGCACAGCAGTAGCGAGTAAGGCTTGCAGACTTGGCTTTTAACGTGATCGACGCAGGTTCGAATCTGCCTTTTGCCGAGCTCGCATTTATTTTTAATAAAAAAGTGGAAATAAACTGTGAACGAGTGTTTAATAATATTAAAAGTGTTTATTGGGTAGGGTTAGGGGAAGGTGTAGGGAGGGTTTTTATTCTCCCAATAAGGCAGCATCCATTTAATAATTTTAATAAATATAATCATTTAAACTCTGATATTATTGCATCCTGTTGATGTACAAAAATACTGAGGTGCAAATAGTATAGAGGTGCCAATATAAAGTATAGATAGCATCTAATTGCCATTTACTCTTATTGCAAAGAAATTATACTTTTACATGGTGTAAATAGAATCTGTCGCTATTTTCACCTAGTGTAAATAGCATATTGCTAAGAAAATGCTGCTATTTTCACTTAGTGTAAATAGCATCTAATTAAAATTTACACTTAGTGTAAATAGCATCTATTGCTAAGAAAATATGCTATTTTCACTTAGTGTAAATAGCATCTAATTAAAATTTACACTTAGTGTAAATAGCATCTATTGCTAAGAAAATATGCTATTTTCACTTAGTGTAAATAGCATCTAATTAAAATTTACACTTAGTGTAAATAGCATCTATTGCCTATCAATAGCCGCTGCCAATAAAATAACATTTGAATACCAAGAAGCCACAACATTTTTTTTCCCCTTTTATTGTTTAATTTTATGTTATTTTTTTATGTCTGTTCTGATTAAGCGTGATAAAAGCTAAAATAAAAATCATGTCAATTCATTTTTAGTTATTAATAAATAAATACATTTTAGCTGAAAATGTAACGGTTTGAATTACATTTGCATTGTATTGTGACACTAATATGCGTAGCCCTGGGAGTCATTTGTGTCCAGCGTCACCCCTGAATCTACTTGCACAATGCACACTGTAAACAATCTATGAGAAATCAATTCAAAATCATTTAGCTGAACTCCATCTGATTTTCCCTTCACTGCTTTTTTTTTTTTTTTTTTTCATATAGGAGCAACTGATTGAATTGAGACCTGTGAATAAGAAGGTGAAGGACCCCTTTGACAGGTAAATTAAAGACTCTGGTGTTTATGTTTTCTTCCTTAATTAATAAGCTATTTAATGCAAGTTTTAGCCCATCCTGGGATCTCTGCAGACCTGACATTGCAGTTTCCTTCCTCAATTCCTTGGCTCTCATCCCACATCCTCTCTGGAGTCTTAACTTCCCCTCTCTGTGCGTGTGGGGTGAAGTCAGGTTAACACATGAGGTGATCTGGAGATGGATGAATCTGCCGCAGTTTGTTGGCTTTCATTTTTGCCACTGCGGAGGAACGATCTGATCTTTCATCACTCTTTTTTCCATGTCCCTCTCCTTCACCTCTATTTCCGTTTCTCCGTCAACACAACACACTGTGCGTCTGTGTATTTGTGTGTGTTTGTTTTTACCAAGGAGCCTGTTTGTTGGTTTTTGGTGTATGTGCTTTTTGTTTTTTGTCTAGCAAGGTCACTGACAGAACAGATTAAAAGCCTGTTGTTCCTCAGGGAAAGAACAGAAAAAGAACAGAAAAACTGTCTGTCTGTCAGAAGGATTGACTCGCTTGTCATACACAGGTATTCTCTCCAGCAGTTCCAGTTCTCTCTCTGTGTATGAATCACATGCCGAGTGTTATTTTGGGTGATTCAGACATCATGCCCTTAGTTGTAAAGGTGATGCGTGTATTTTTTTATGATATGTATAAATAAGCACTTTAATTTATGTTAATTAACTGTTAATTAACATTTAAAAAAAAACAAAAAAGTAATGAAATGAGCATATGTTCTAATTGGGATCTGAGAGGTGATAATGTAGGTTAAAAATTATTGCAGCACATTACCTGATGACTTTTCCTAATTTGACTTGATTGTAAATAAAATTCAAATTCAAAAACAAAATTAAATGGGCTTTGACTAGGTCAGATTAAATTATTAAAATGATTTAAAGTGCCCCTATTATGCTATTTTAAAGGTTCTTAATTTTGTTTTGTAGGTCTCCTACAAGATATTTACATGCATCAGAGGTCAAAAAATGCTTTCATTTTCTCATAATAAACATTGCACATCACCACATTTTTCAATGATTCTCAAACGACTCGTCCAATGCTTCAGTCTCTCTAAATCCCTCCTTTCCTTGAACCTACTCTGCTCTGATTGGCCAGGTGGCACATTCTGTTATGATTGGTCTGCCCCTTACAGCACCTGTTGGAAGCGAAACTCCCATCACCATAACAGAACTTCAGTTCCAGTCCGGAGGCTTCCGGAGCTCAGCGATTGTACACACTGTAAAGACAGTAACGATGGCATCGATGTTACCATATCAATCCGACCGCGAGTCCGATGATGAACTATTGGAAGAATTAGTTATTAAACCCAAACCTCCATCGCAAAGACGACTTGAACAGGAAGTTTTTTCAGTGATACACCACTTAGTTTGACGTTCATCATGAGATGTTGCAACTGTAATTCCTCACCATCAGCATTAACAAGTGTATGTCCATCAACAAACCGATGTGTGTGAATATTTCGAATTTATTGCGGTGCACATGAGGGAACTGTATCATTTAATTGTATCAATAATAGTGCTAATGTTAGCCGAGCACTAACGTGGACACAGTTGTAGGTAATAGTGAGCCACAGATGATTTGCAGAAGTATTTCAGTAAGACAGTAATAACGTGAGTTAGCCAGTTAGCCGGAGATCAAAACTACGTAAATTTCCACACCCAGTAGAAAATATAAACATCAATAATTAATCATACTTACAGGCTGTGATTCTGAGGAGCAAGTTGGTCCAAATAAAGTCAGTACGGTCCCATCTTTAATAAATAAGCATTTTGTAAATCCCATTTAGACCTCACGGAGATTTGAGAAGCAATCGTGAAAATGTTATTCTGCTGTTGTATCACTGGTAATTTCAACCACTAACTCTTCACATCCTCATCCTTTGGAAGTGTTTAGAAAGAGCTTTTGCAGAGCAGAAAACAGCATCTTCTCGACATGTATACAACATGAACCAGCTACAGCGTTTGAAGGTGGGTCAAAGTATCTGTTTGTGGGCAGCAAATGAAAACCGTTGGCGCGTATTAGGCAAATGTGTTACCCAGTGACGTGTAGCCATCACAGAAGTGGGATTTGAATTCCTAACGATTCGTTTAAAGGGTTCAGAGTCGATTCTTTCTATTAAAAGACAACAACTGCGCTTTCGGCTTTACAACTTTGCAGATTGTTTACATTCACAGACATCTGCACTACACATTGCATGAAAGGTAATATTCGAAAAAGCATAATAGGGGCACTTTAAGGAACAATATTTCAAAATATTATAATGTTATTATGATTATTATAATAAATGTATACAATGTGTTATATTATTAATTAGTATGATTAATCATGTAACCATTGATAGTTTATATTTTAATAATTATATAATTTATATATAATGGTTATTATAACTGGTTCTCTGGGACCCCAAGCACAAAGTTAATCTGAACAGAACATAATATAAATATAAATATAAATATATAAAACATAAATTCATATTAAAATTAATAATTTAAAAATATCACCCAAATCTCTGGAATGCTTGGTTATGATTGGTCAGTGTTGGCATTTAGCTGTCAAATTATTTGAAATAATGTCCGTTGTCCAATGGCAGACTGGCCTACTTGAAAACAGCTTTTATATTTGCAAGTAGCACATATTACAAACTTTACCTTTACAGAGGCTTTATTTCTCTTGCATCAGACCACAGTGCAGGAAAACACTGCATATGATTTGAATGTTAATGTGTTTAGTGTTTGTACACTGGACAGTGGTTCTTCAGAGAAAAACAGAGATGATTTATAACTGAAAACCTCAGGACTGCTACACATAGAGGGTTTATAGAATACATGGCACAAACTGTCTGTTTTTTTTTCCCACTTCAGGTTATTTACATTTTTATTCAAAAAAGAAATGCTATTTTCTGTCATTTGTCAATCTGAGAGAGGTTTAAAGCTAAACAAATAATGTGTGCAGTGCTTTCATTGTGCCATTTGTATGTCAGTGATGTGACAGAAACTACATAAATTGACAAGCTCAAAATCTGGTTGCGAGTCCTGAAATTTTAAGCTGAAAAATGCAATATCTGCACTGCAGCAACATGCAATCACAGTAATCACATGACTGTTATGTAAAGGTTCAGTTTGAATAATAATATTGTGATTTATATTTTGCTATAATAGCATTTCAAACTATAAGTGTCAGGGACTAAAGTACTTTTACCTCTCAAGAGATTAAAAAAAGATTGCATTACAGTTTGGTTTATGGAAATGGAGGAAATGGAAAACACAAAGATGAAGGTGAAACATCAAACAGGTATAGAATGAAATCAAAAGATGTTCACCTCACTGAAAAGGGGTTTTGGTGTTGAAGTAGTGCACATTAAGGAAAGCGTGTAAAGGCTTGATGTGGGGCAAAAAGCCTGATTGAGTGAACTGCATGTCCAATCACTGCAAACTGTCATTTCATATCTCCACAGATGAGTCGGAGTCCTTCTGCCTCAAGAATCAGTTTTAAATCAGTCATTATGGTTTTACCTCAAGTGAACCAGCTGGAGACACTCGCTCCTTCCCTCTGTATTTTGTATGGATAAAGCAATGAAGAATTAAATTAAAATCGAATGGGATTTGAAGATGCAGAAGAATCGAGGCTGAATGCTTGGGGAAATGATTTATGCCCCTTTGTGCTGCCACTTGAAAAAGATGCCCACATCTTTGAGATCATTATGCCTCAGTCTTTAGCTTTGAGGTTGGAATTATGCATTCTTTCGGTTTGTATTTTTTGTCTGTCTAGAAAAGGTCAGCATCATTTTTCCACCTAAGGTGTAAGGTGTAGAGACATTGCTAAATGAGCGGCTCACAAAGCATTACGCCCACCTCCATATTTTTTTTTTTCCCCCCCGAGGACCGTATTGCCACTAACTGTTAGACAGGTCTGTGGGATCATCTGAAACCACTGTGCTTGCTTTTACATCATATGTTGTAGCCTATTGTTCAGAAAAAAATAACTAAATAATCGTACATTTTTTCTATATTTTTATATTGTAATAATTTCACAGTTACTCTCCAAATTAATGTAGAAACAACTTAAAGGCAGTATATAGTATATTTTAAATATTTGTTTAATGGCATCTTTTTATGAATGAAGGCCAGTATCACTCATACTAATACTGGTACTGATGTCTCTATGATTTTTTTTTTTTAATCATAGACATTCAACATTACAGTATAACTGAAAGCTATCAATTTCAACATTTATTAGGCTTTAAAAAAATACTTTTAACTCAATACTTGTTAACTTAAAACAGTCTTCACATTAACCTGTTATACAGTTTTTTTGTTTTGTTTACTGCTTACACACAAAATCCTTATACTTGTCACACAATTTCCGAAACTGAAACACCAGAACCACACACCAAATCTGCAAAACCATACACTAATTCTCGGCCTTTGACTCAGTTTTCAAATTCATAAAACACTTTTTGTAAAACACAACACACAATTCTATATGTAACACACAAAAATCTAACAGGAAGTATCTTGATTTCCTTTTTCAAACACAACCATTGCAGATGCTGTGTTAATTGCGTTAAATATTTTAATGCGTTAAACTGAAAAAAAATAATTGCATGCATTAACGCGTTCATTTTGACACCCCTATATATATATAAATCGCTGAATTTTTTGAGGTATCGGCAAATATCATATCTCTGGATTGGAGAATCGATAGAATATGGTCATACAGAATAAGTCATTAAAATGTGCTTTATTAGCACTAATAAACAGCCAATGCGCACTGGGTTTCCGGACTTTCCATAGACATAATGATTTTTGTACTGTACAGACTGTATAGTCTATTCCCTATCCCTGAACCTACTCATCACAAAAAACTTTCTTAAATTTTCAAAAAACATCATTCTGTATGATTTATAAGTTGTTTTTCTAATGGCCCCACAAGGTCAAAGATTCACATAGCCTTTACCAGGACCCCCCAGCCCCCACCCCCCACACACTCACCCAACACACACACACACACACACACACACACACACACACACACACACACACACACACACACACACACACACAATTATTTTCAAATACAAACATAGTAGGGATGAATGTTGCAGGTGCTGTAGTGGTGCATCACATCAGCAATTTTTATGAGCCCTTTTCTGAATAAATACTTGTTCGTTTGTGGAAGGACGTTTGTAAATGCTGCAAGTCACTGCTGTTCTATTTCTGAAGATTTGTCTGCATCGACATCATTTGTATAAAAAACATCTGATTGGATGAGTCTTAGTCAAATATGTGCCTTAAAGGTTTGGGAAATTGGAGTAGCTCAAACATTCCACTATGCTAATTGATTTCTGCTGAGTGCTTTTGAACCGCCTTTAGATTTGCACATGAAGTGCTTTGATGTATTGGGCAGCACAGCGATTCATCAAAATCCATCGAAGGGCCTTCAAAACATTTGTAACTGGATTTGGTTTATGGGGTCACTAGTTGATGAGCCTTGATTTGGGCATTTATTGGTCTGGATGTGTCACTCATTGGCTTGATGTATCTTATTAGATTTCTTCTGTCAGCTTTGATATCAGACAGAATGTGGAGTTACTGAGTGAAATGTGAAAAATTTGTGTAATGGTTTTACTACAACAAAACAATTCGCCGCCTTGCAGTTGTGGGAATATGTGCATATTTGGGGTACAAAAGTCTGAGGCCTAGTGAAAATACTTCCATTTAAAATCTTTTAATTTATTGATTTTTTTTTTTTTTTTTTTTTTTTTTTATTGAAAAATTTAATTGTACAAATGTGTGTATGTTTGTGTGTGTATATGTGTATATACACTAAAGTTTTGTTCGAGAAGATGTTTTTGAAAGAAGTCTTGTGTATTCAACAAGTCTGCATTTATTTGATCAAAAATACAATAAAACAGTAATATGGTGTAAATATTATTATTATTTAAAATAACTGTTTGATAGTTTATTCCAGTGATTTTCAGCAGCCATTACTCCAGTCTTCAGTGTCACATGGTCCTTCTCAAGAAACATTTGATTATATTATGAATATATATATATTATTATTATTATTTTATTTATATTTTTTGTGGAAACTGTGATATATTTTTTCTTTTACAAGATTCTTCAATAAATAGAATATTCAAAACACCAGCATTTATATGAAATGGAAATCTTTTGCAATAATATAAGTCTTCCCTGACGCTTTTGATCAATTTAAGGCATCCTTACGGAATAAAACTGTTAATTTCTTTTATTTGAAAGAACATCTGATCTTTTGTTTTTGTTCAGTGTTCACATCATCAACAATACAATTTCACATCATAATTTGCTTGCCATGATTAAATGTGGTTTTGGTAACACTTTATGTTAGGGTCTTTTAACTAGTTGATTATTAGCATGCATATTACTAGAATATTGGCTGTTTATTAGTACTTATTAAGCACATATTAATGTCTTATTCTGCATGACCTTATTCTACATTCTTAATCCTACCCAATACCTAAACTTAACAACTATCTTACTAATTATTAATAAGCGGTAAATTAGGAGTTTATTGAGGGAAAAGTCGTAGTTAATAGTGAATGTGTTCCCTATACTGAAGTGTTACCGTGGTTTTAAATTCCTGAATTTGAATGTCTCACCCACAAAGGGAAATAAACTGGAATCAGCCTCAGTTTGCGTCTATACATACTTATTTTATACAAGATCTCCAGGTTAATAGTTTATTTGTTTTAACTTGATTAATTCTCCTGTTATCGAATGTGATATCGTTTTTCTTTAATCATTTAAATGAACTGATTGAGAGGTCTGGCAATTAAACCCTTTCATTAAGGTGCACGAGATGGAAAAACTCAGTTCATGTCTGCTCAGAAATGACGTCAGTAATGTCAAGTGATCAAAGCCCCCAAGCCTACTTATGAAAAGCATCAACCATATCAACTATATTCTGAGTGGTCAGCTATGACTCTTTTATACCTCCTATTATAGGTTTTCAATTCCCTGCCACCTCCTCCTTGCCGAGCTTAATTTGTTCTTAATAGATTTAATTAGCTTTGGAACATGGTCGGCCAGACCCAGCAGAATAATTATGACGTGAATGGTTGGTGGTACAATGGAGCCGATGTGTAGGATTGAGCCCTGCTCACCCTGTGGTGATGGAGATGGAAGAATGAAAGCACTATATTGTCAGAATTGACTTACTGCTGTACTGATGTTATTTCGCTCTCTCTCTGTCTATCCTCCCATCTCTCAGTGTTCTCCTTGATTCCATCTTGTTGGCAACATAGAGAGCCATTGGCCATGTCCAGAATCATCACCGTCTAAATGTCCTGATAGATTCAAACTGATGCACCATCCATCAGAAAATGTATTAAATTGCTCCTGCCAAGACGGACTTGAATAAGGAGATAGACATAGACACACTCTAACTTGAGTGACATTTTCTGTCCAAAGACTACCTTATACTAGGGATGAGAACAAACATGCCCCTGCAAACTTTGAGCCAAGCGTATTTTAAAGAGTAAGTTCACCCAAAAATTAAAATTCTGTCATTAATTACTTACCCTCATGTCGATGACTTCATTCATCTTCGGAACACAAATGAAGATCTTTTTAATAAAATCTGAAAGCTTTCTGTTCCTCCATTGACAGCCTACACAACTACCACTTTCAAGGCCTAGAAAGGTAGTAAAGACATCATTAAAGTAAACCATGTGACTCCAGTGGTTTAACCTAAATTTCATTAAGCGATGCAAGTGGTTTGTTTGAATCTGCATATGAATTTCCAACCCGCGTTCATGAGAGCACCACGACGCATGTGTGTTGACGTGAGAGCAGACGTTGTTGCGTGAACGCTCATTGGACATTTTATAATTTACATTTAAATTTTGTAAATAAAGTGTTTTTTTTTTTTTTGTTTGTTTGTTTCTTCAAAGTACTCGCGCGTCGGATACTCACAAAGTACTCACATGGATTACTTTAATGATGTCTTTACTCCCTTTCTGGACCTTGAAAATGGTAGTTGCGTTGGCTGTCAATGGAGTGATAAATTCCTCCATTGGGGGTTAAAACGATTAAATATACTTGAATACTCCATATTAAATATACTTTTTTTTTTGTCCTGGTGCCATTTTTGGTGGTCCTTTTGGGTTACACTTTATTTTAATAGTCCACTTTAGACCTTAATTGTATATATAAACTATAAGTAACCTTGCAACTACATGTCAACTAACTCTCATTAGACTATTAGTAGACTGTTAAGTTAGGGTTAGGGTTAGTAGAATAAGTTGACATGTAATTGCAAAGTTACTTATGGCTCATTTCCATGGAGTGGTACGGTTCAGTATAGCACAATACCGTACACAATTATTTCCGTTTCCATTGTCAGAAGTTGTAATTTTTACCAAAATACCAAACCGTACTATACCACTTTTTTGGGACCCTTCCTTTGGGGTACCTAGCACAATAGTACCAATAGTACCAGTACCAAAAGGATGGAGCTCCACTCACTGCAGAAAGTTGATTGGTTGACAGAGAATCGTCACTTGCGCGTGCTACAAGGGGAATTACAACACAATACCGTTGCAACACAATGTGTATATTTCGGCTGTTTTTCCTTGCACCCTTCAGCCTTTGCTCAAACAAAGCTGAAATATGTCCTCCGTTGTTGTTTACTGTCACTTTCTTCTTCACGCGAGAATGATGTTGATCGCTACTTTCTGGCATACACCACGCCTATCAAGTAAGGGTACTGTTGGCGGTGGAAATGCAAGCCAGATCAGGGTTTAATGTCCCGAATCTGAACTGAACTCTACAGCTCGGTGGAAACGAGCCATTATATCCAGTAGAATGTCTGTTTGAGGACTATCAAAATAAAGTGCAGAGACAGTCTACTAATACTCTAGTTGACATGTAGTTTTAAAGTTACTTATAGTTAGTAACATGTATAAAGTTCACTATTGACAGAACTCCCTGCACACTTGAGTTGATTTATCTTTACTACTCGAGTAGTCAGAATTACCAAAATGCACATCCATAGCTTCTACCATCGGCAGGATTTTAAATTATCAACAGATTTTAGATTTTCTTTTTTATACTCATGTCACCAGAGACATTCATAATATTCCATTTGTGTGTGTGTGTGTGTGTGTGTGTGTGTGTGTGTGTGAGATTGTCATTCAGGGCAGGCACGAGTACAGACCTGGAATCCATGTAGCATTTCAAGTAGCGGTGAGAACATACAGATCGAGTGATTGATGACTTCCACACTCTGTAAAATGATACCCCACCCCCCACCTCACACCTCACACCTCACCATCATACCTGTGATATTGCATTGCAAATTGTCTCTGCATTGGTAATGGGGTGAATACAGCCATAAATCCCAGATTTCCTTTAGCACATAGCATGTTTGTCATAGCTGTTTGGTGAACATGGGCATCAGTCTATGTTGTCACAAACTTAGAACATTTTTTTCAGTGCAGCATGGATTAAAACAAATTAAATTCAGTGTTGTGCTCTGTTTGCTGTCAAGAGTGCGTGTCTACGCAATCATTCTCATCAAGGAGAGATCTAGTCATATGCCCACCGTCTGCTCACCATCTAAGGGACAGGTGTTTTAGTTCAGCATAAATGATTTTGAGCAGTTGGATGATCATTTACACCTTTAACTCTTGCATTTATTTTTCCATCTCAATTTAAACCTCTACCTCTTGCATTTATTAGTTCTTTGGTACTGAGAAAAGAAAATGTTTTCACATGAATAAGAGTAGAAACATAAATTACATTACAAAAAATGATTTTGATAAAAGGAAAACAGTATTATCAATTATGTGCTGTTAGTTCTTTCACTAAATAAATAAATGAGAAATAAAATAGGATTCAGTCTTATTGTACTCCAAATTGAAAGAAAAAAGATTTAAAAAGCCATTTTAGTACAATTAAGATTTCACAATAACATTTTACAATTGGGTCCCTTCAGTTAACATTAGTTAATGCATTACCTAATATTAACTAACAATGCATGTGTGTATGTGTGTATATTAAATTGTTTATACATCATGGTAATAATTATTTCACAAATGAGAATTAAAAGTTTTCCTCCTTCAGACTGTAGGGAGAAATGTGACCTGAACATGTTTTTGTGAGATTGACCCTTGTAGCATCTGATCTGGTAGTCATGTTAAGTTGTAAGGGAATTCTGTGGACAGTATTGGGAAAGGCTTCAAATACTTCGAAGTTATGATTGGAATACTAATGGTGGCTGAAGATGCAACTGGCTTTGCGGTTCTCACCCTCGGGGCCAGTGCAGTGAGACTGAAGTGAGAGTATATGGCTGCATTAGAGTGCTGCTACCTCTTGTAACCTTGAGGTTTGTTGGGAACTTGGTGCACAGTTTTGCTGCTGTGTGTTTAGACATAACTATAAATATAAGGCTGATGGCCACCCCAGAGAAAAGTCAGGCGGTGTGGTCAATGAACTTGAGTACTGCATGTTGGTAAATAAACACTCTGCTCATAGGTACACAATATACACATGATGTTTCCCCCTCTCCAACACAATAGCTGTAAGGATTTTTTCTGTCTTATTTTTTTTATTTATTTATTTTGCTTGTACACATCAGTGTTATGCGCACAAACAATCAATAAGACAATGCGAAAGATGGACAAGGCCATTTTTTTGACAGATTAGGTGTCTTCCAAAACCTGAAGAGACGCCTTCGTATATACAGTATGCATCTGCATTGAAACCTCATAAGTTAGTAACTCAGAATGCTTTACAGAGCAACTCTGCACGCTACACAAATAGTTCTCTGCTCAGGAGAATTTACTTGGTTGGTTTCAATAAATTTGGTATTAGCATTTTTCCTCATGGCAAAACTGAATTTTCAGCAGCCATTACTCCAGTCTTCAGTCACATGATCCTTCAGAAATCATTCTAATGTGCTAATTTGGTGCTCAAGAAATGTTGACTCCCCCTGGATTCTTTGATCACTAGAAAGTTTGAAAGAACAGCATTATTATTATTATTATTATTATTATTATTTATTTTTTTAGTAACAATGTAAAAGTATTTACCGACACTCTTGATTAATTTAATTTGTCTTTGCTGAATATGTTTTAAATATAGATATTTTTTCTTACGAAAAACCCATCGCTTCACTTCAGAAGGCCTTTATTTACCCCCTGGAGCCATATGGATTATAATTATGATTAAACAGGCCCCCCCATTCACTACCATTATAAAGCTTGGTAGAGCCAGGATATTTTTTAAATATATCTCCGATTGTGTTCGTCTGGAAGAAAATAGTTATATACACCTATAGAATGGCTTGAGGGTGAGTAAATCATGGGATAATTTTCATTTTTGGGTGAACTATCCTTTTAAAAATCTTTAAAATGTAAAAGACCACAACCATGATGATTTAAAAAAAAATATCATAGATTTAACCGTTTTGTTCCTATAGTGTGTAGAGTGTCACGATGTAACCAAGACAGCACTCCACACACTAACAGATTCCATTCATTAACAACCAAGCGTCCCGACTGTGAACACGTAAAATCTTGCAAAATCTCTCGCGGTGACAAGGGGGGGAACACTGGGGGTGAATATCTCCCCAGTGACAAGCTGTTGTAACCCTAAGGGTAAAATTTTTGTGCTTTTTTTTTTTCTCTTAGTTATGTAGCCAATTCATGTTTTAGAACAGGAATATAGTATAGGAGTAGACAGGAAACACCAGGAAGATTGATCAGAGATGAAGAGAGATTCAAACAGAGCTCAAGGGAAGAACATGTTCATTACCCACCAGGCCCACAGACAGTTCCCCTGGAGCAACCTGGGTTCAGGCGTTCTGCTCAAGGATAGTCTCCGCCTCAGGGAGCCATGCCTGCAGGATGTCATGGACAGGACCGGCGCATGCCTATAGGCGAACTATGCAGCCGCCCTGGGTGGCAAGAAAGAGAGAGATTTCATTTTTACTTTAATTTCTTATTTATATTTTTGGACTTTCATTTGCACTTATATCATCAAGTTATCACCCCATTAGTTATTTATAAATATTAATGAACTCTCCTTCATTCTACCTAGTAGTGCCACTCCCGTCCCAGTCTTAGAGCGGCATCAAATATCTACATTATCTACATCAATTTATCATCAAAACGAATAAAATTATCCGAATGTGAATACAAAAGATGACGACTTTTACTGCTGGTGATGACTAATGGGTTTTAAAGGCTGACACGTGCTTCTGAAAGGTAGGTTTATGTTGTATGTGTGTGAGAGAAAGCGGGAGAGAAGTTATGTGGCTCACCTTAATGCATAATATTTATATACGCCATATATTATGCTAATATTTATACTATTTATAACCACTACAAAGAGCAGATCATGCACAAGCAACGGGATTTCGGATGTATGAGCACCGCTTACACACCGTCCCTTTGCAACTATTAGAACGACATCCGATTTGCCACTTTCTGTGTGTCTCTCATTGAAAATGAACTGAATGACTTAATGCTTTCTGCGTCGCTTCAACCCGTGGACTAGAAAACAACCCGTGCAAGTGTAAAAATAACCGCGGGAAAACCATGCACAGACTTGGCAACACTGCATCCGATGGCCACTCCAGACCTATGTGTGTGTGTGTGTGTGTATATTAGTCAAGGGTAGTGTAGTTTAAAATTCTGCATGTACACTTGTATTTAGGTTAATATAATACAGAATTTGCATTTGCAGCTGTACTAGTGTTTTTTGTTTTTTTTTCATGTTGCAGAATGAAAACATGCTTTTATTTTAGTGCAATTTTATCAATAAACAAAATCGTCAGTCTTTCACATGCATTTTAAAGATCATGTTTAATTGTGAGTGAAGTGGGAGCAGCATGACTGTTTTGTGGCAGTTGAGCTTGTGCCGGCCCTGGTCATGGACCTGCTGAAATTTAATGCACACAGAAAAGTGTCTGAAATTGTAACTTCCAGTGTAATTGGCTCACTACTACATAATTAATTCATGAGTCAAGGGTGCACAGGTTTGTTTTATCAGTTTGATTTTGACAAGTCTTGTTTAAAGAGTATGAGCTGCTGCAGTAATTGCCTCGAAGGTCTTTTGTTTGAGCTTTAAAGGATTAGTTCTAGGGATGCACTGATACCATTTTTTAAGGACCGAGTACGAGTACCGATATTTTTTTTTTTTTTTTCTGGTACTCACCGATACCGATGCCTATACATTTATTAATTTATCTTTTTTTTTTTTTTTTTTTTTTTGGTGATGTTGCAGTTTTCCAAGCACAGTGAGACTAATTAATGTAGGACAGCTTCTTTATTATTGCTCTAATGAAAAAAGTAATACATTTTTATGTGCTTGTCACAGACTTAAAGAACAAAAATTTGAGAGAGAGAGAGAGAGAGAGAGAGCGCTTCTGGTCTGTGTCATTCAGCGTGATTCCACCTATCCCGCCTTCACTAATCGATAACGAATTGTGATTGAAAGCATGCAGTTCGCAATGTGTGGGTTGTCATCATTAATTCTGAAGTATTTCCACACCCCTGAGGCTGACATTGTTTCTGCTGCTGCCGTCGATGTCTCTGTGCACGGAAAATTCTGTGAGTTACGTCACGTGAGGTATCGGTCTTTGGTATCGGGGGTATTTTTACAAGTACGAGTACAAGTACATGAGCTTGGTATCGGGCCGATACTGCATGTCATCCAAGATGTTTGTTTTTGAGGAAAACATTCCAGGATTTTTCTCCATATAGTGGACTTCAACGGCTACCAATGGGTGGAAGGTCCAAATTGGAGTTTAAATGCAGCTTCAAAGGGCTCTACATGATCCCAGACGAGGAATAAGGGTCTTATCTAGCCAAACAATTGGTCGTTTTCTCTACGCGTGACGTAGGCAGAAGTACCGCGGTATAGGGCGCAAAATCGTCCGACATCGTTGTTTTATCTTTTTTTGGTAAAGGTCGTTTGACTTAGTCTTTGCACATTTGCTTTGAAAACACTTGCTCGGTACTTCCGTCTACGTCACGCGTGACCTTTCCAACGTAATGTGTGCCGCATTATAGAAATTAATACTTTTTATTCTGCAAGGAAGCAGTAAACTGATCAAAAGACTTTTGCATTGTTACAAAAAAATATATATTTTAATAAATGTTGTTCTTTTGAACTTTCTATTAGTCAAATAATCTTGAAAAAATGTATCACTGTTTCCACAAAAATATGAAGCAGCACAACTGTTTTAACATTGATAATAATAAGAAACGTTTCTTGAGCACCAAATCAGCATGATTTCTGAAGGATCATGTGACACCAAAGACTGGAGTAATGGCTGCTGAAAATTCAGCTTTGCAAAAGCAGGAAAAAATAATATTTTTAAGTATATTCAAATAGAAAACAGTTGTTTCAAATTGTAAATATTACTGTTTTTTGCTTTATTTTTTGTAAAAAGCAGCCTAGGTGAGCATAAGTGACTTTTTTAAAAACATTTAAAAAAAAAGTCTTACCAACAATTCTTAGTTCTTCAATATTTTGTAAGATGTAATGGAGGTGAATTAATGTAGTCATGACCTATTTTATTGTAATCAACAACAAAGCTGCTTGTGAGCCTTTAGCATTACAAGCAATGCCATAGAAATGCAATATTTTTTGGAGTTTTCATTTCATAATTATGGTAATTGTGATGAGACTAGAACATTGCATACGCTGCAAAGTTGGCTGCTTCTGTAAGATTAGCGCAAGAGTATAGTAGTGATACAGTAGCTCAAGAATACAGGATGCAAACCTAGGGTTACCAGCCCTAATCTTTACCGCTAGTCTACACCACCCTCTCATAATGGAGACTTATCCGCTGTATTGCACATTTAATGAATATTAAGTACAGAACGCTTCAACTCAGCAATCCATATCGACACATGAATCTGCAGTTACAATCCATCCCATCATTAAACACTCCATCAACCACTCTGTCTCCCTTTAATGATCCTCATCTCCTTTCTTTAACACTCTCCTACCTCCATCTGGTCAAGGGCTTCTTGAGTTCCGTACTGACAACCTCTCTCAATCTCTTTCATGCACACAGGGCTCCTCTGCTATTTCGAAACTTTCAAGAGTTTTCCCTTGAGTAATGAGTGTCCTTGCTGCTTTCTGTGACACATTTGTGTGCGTATGTGTGAAGGGGCCAGAAGACGAAAATAATCTTGAGAAAATTGATGAAGTGGGTGTTCAGTAGGTCTTCTCTGAGGTGACTGATTTTAATGGTAGTACGAGATAGCAAAGTCTGTCAATGGGCATGTATTACACACTCTATCATAGATCATTGAGAAGAAACCACGAAAAACCGAGAAAGAGGGAGGGGAAAAATGCATAGCAGCTGTTCATTAAAATGCAGTTGGGGCTGCGTTTGGACCCCAGACAGGATGCCAGATTTGCACATCTGAAGCCTCTGGCCCAGATTAAACTCCCACCATTTTACGTTTCTGATTTGCGTTTTGACACGGGCTTCAATTACCAACATTTTCAGGGAGGAATAAATACATCAGCCTGTGTGAAAGCTCACACCCTCTGTGCCCGATTCCCGTGCTTGGATTTGTGATGGTATGCAGGCACTGAAGTATAGATTATGTGCCGTACACTTCCTCACTTGTGTGTCCCACCTCAAGCTCCACAGCTGAAGTGCTGCTCTGCTGAAGTACAGTACAGTGCATTTATTAATGGTGCTTGTTAAAGGTTTAGTTAACCCAAAAATGAAAATTTTGTGATTAAATACTCAGCCTCATGTCATTCCAAAACCCATAAGACTTTCGTTCATCTTTGGAACACAAATGAAGATCTTTTTGATGAAATCTGACAGCATTCTGTCCCTCCACAGACTGCCTTCACAACTATGTTGGCTGATCAATATTTATATGTGAGTAAAAGCCTAAATTAAATCTGTTCATCGTATAAAGCGATCATGTCTCTTCATTTTGGACTAAACCACTTAATTCATACGGATTAGTTTTACGATCTCTGTATGAACTTTTTAAGCATCAAAGTTCTATTTATGAGGGCAGTCTATGGAGGGACAGAATGCTGTCAGATTTCATCAAAAAGATCTTCATTTGTGTTCCAAAGATGAACGAAAGTCTTACGGGTTTGGAAAGACATGAGGGTGAGTAATTAATGACAAAATTTTCATTTTTGGGTGAAATAACCCTTTAAGATGTGTGCAACTTATTACACACCATTTGTTACTCACATGAATGATACCTAATTGTGTTGCTTGTTGAGGTGTGGTATTCTATAACTTTTAAAAATGATTGAACAAATGATTTTTAGATGAACAACTATGAATACTACATAGAGACCAATATGCAAGTAATCAACAACCGTCAGCGTTTCACATTAATCACCGAAAATATTTTAAAACTTCTCAAAAATAGCATAAAAGGTCTTTAATATTGTTTTGTGCCATTGCTTTGGCAAAGTATGTCAAACGAACTAAAATCAAAAAGCGCAATATGGCTTTATGCCCTTATAAAATCACAAAAGACTTTTTAATTTTAATTTTTAATTAAAAAAATTATTTATTATTTTTTTGTGTGCGTGTGCTTCGTGTTTCAAAGCAAAGTGCGCACTTTGCTCACACGTTTAACTCGTGATCCGGTGTTTTCCACATATCCGAATGGCTCAGTTCACAGTAAATGAATACAGTGAACTTCATCTCTGCATGATGTGCTGTGAGTTTAGCATGCATTTGGGAATGTAGCGGGCACTAATTATGCATTGTTTTCACATTTGCATAATTTGCAACATTTTTGTGGGAAGATAATTACAGAATTTTACTAGATTTGTAATGAGAGATAAACCTATTTTCAGAGAAACGGTAGTTTTCCGCCAAAATAAAAACTCAGCTAATTATTATTATTATTATTATTATTATTATGTAATTGTTTGGCTTCATAAAAACTCAGCAAATTATTATTATTATTATTATTATTTTCCAATTGTTTGGCTTAACAGAAGTGTGAATGTAATACAGACTGAGACACTAAAAATAGGGTTAAATCCCTTTAAAAGTTCAAGTTGTTCAGTTTGCACAATGAACATGAGTTGGAGCTGTAAATTTTGAACTCTCAAAGTGCAGCAGATTTAAAGTTAATGAATTTAACTTTAAAATGTTTTCCTGTGGAAACCACTGACCATAATACTCTAGCAACTGCAGAGGTCAGAAAGTTGGTAAGATTTTAAAGTATCTTATGCACTGCAAGGCTGCATGCATGTGATCAAATACAGAAAAACAGTATTGTGAAATATTACAATTTAAAATAACTGTTTTCTTATTTAATATATTTTAAAATCTAATTTATTCTTGTGATGGCAAAGCTGAATTTTCAGCAACATTACTCCAGTCTTCACTGTCACATGATCCTTCAGAAATCATTCTAATATACTGATTTGCTGCTCAAGAAACATTTTTTTTTATTATCAATGTTGAAAACAATTGTGCTGCTTAATATTTTTGTGGAAACCTTTAAAAGAAAATTTAATAAGAACAGCATTTTTAAACAGCATTTATCAATTAAATGCATCCTTGCTGTATAAAAGTGTTGTTTGCTAACATATTAGCTGGGTTGTGGCAAAATCAGAACTAAAGATTTGGCTCCTTTTTAATTCATGAGTGAATTTCAATTAAACTGGCCATGCCCCACAGGAAGCTGAATTGGAATTTGTATTGGAATGACAGGAATTGTAATTCAGAGAAATTGCAGTTGCAAACAATGCATTCTGGGAAGTATTTTTTTTATCTTTTGCACTAAAAGTGTCACTGCTCTGACTCTGTTAATCCCTTTTTGCACTGTTTTTCTCCCTGAATTTGTATGCCTTCCTTGTCTCTTTGCTTTCCTGTCTGTAGACATCTTGGTGTCTTCTAGGATTGAGCACGAAAAATGCTGGGATGTATTTGAATTTAAAGTGGGAAAGACACTGAAGACTGCCATAATTTCTCAGCCACTGTGTGTGTGTGTGTGTGTGTGTGTGTGTGTGTGTGTGTGTGTGTGTGTGTGTGTGTGTGTGTGTGTGTGTGTGTGTGTGTGTGTGTGTCACCACGGGAGCCTCATGAATACTGTAGATGTCAGGCAGAGAAATGACAGCTTGGTTTTCTCAGTGACTTGAAACTATTCAGATGCTCTTTCTCTGGACAGTAGTACACCCACACTCCCTTCTGCTCAGTGTGACTGAAATCAAGAGTTAGGAAACTTCTCCGTGAGAAAAAGAGCCATTATCCTGTAAGTGGTGCCATGCAGAGTGACTCTTTTGAACTTGTTTTTGTTGTGTACATGCGTTTTTCTTCAACTATTGGCTTTGTGGACTTCTAGAAAATAAACTCCCTTTAAATTGTCAAGGCTATTTTCACAGCTAGTGGTTTTAGTATCATAAATTTAAAAAAATAATAAAATCAAATAAACAAACAAACAAAACTAAATTGTAATATTTCATACCAAGCACTCTTTAAAATTGTCACTAGTTGCCTCTTTAGTAAATAAGTACCCTGACATTTAAATAAAACCTTTTAGGGCTAAATTGTTCGGCAGCAGCTATTTGCACTAAATGAAAATAGCAGTATTTTCTTGGCACTAAGTGTAAATAGTTAGATGCTATTTGTGCTAAATGTAAATATTTGATAGATGCTATTTATACTTAGTGCAAATACTGGTAGATACTATTTGCACATCAGTGTACTAGTACATTATAAAACAGTATGCAGTAATAACATATTCAGTATAAATTATTATATTTATTAAAATCATAAATGGATGCTGCCTTATTGGGACATTACTTGTCCCTATCCCTAAAGCTCCCTAACACGTAACCTTACCCGTTAAACACTTTATTGCCACTATTGAATACCCGTATATGTATACACATCATTGGTTATAATTTTGCTTTTGATGTGACACTCACATCCGGTGTTGACAGGTGTCAGCCGTTAAGCGACTGAACGGTAGTGGGCGATGCCTATGGTGTGATGTATAACTATTCGCTGATGTCTTGCTCTAAAGGCAGTCATATGCAAATGTATTTGCCCATGTGGCGTCACATCCCACAATATGACTAAATTAATGCTCTGTGTTTATAATGAGGAGGATGTTTTAAGCTATGAAGCTTGCAGGATGTTGCTCGTCAAAAACTCAAGGAAAATTTGATTTCTCATGTCATGATCCCTTTCATTTTTATTTAAAATAAACGCTTCTCCAAGCTGATATGTGATAGGAATAGGGAAAAGAATGAGTTTGGAAAAAGGCAGATTCAAACTCTGGTCAGTGGCGTCATAAGTTAACGCTAACCACAGTCAGACAATAGCCCCTTTCACACATACAGTCTTTACTGGTAAATTACCGGTAAGAGATCATGTGTGAACAGGACCTTTTCAAAAATACCGGTGAATTGGTTCTGGCAATTTACCAGTAAGGGAAGTTGTAACATTACCAGTAAATTACCGGTAATGTGCTCTGTGTAAACGCAGAATGAAGATTACCAGTATGAGAACATACAAAGTCAGAATGGGCTGACGTAAGAAGTCTGCTTTGGGCCAATCAAAGTTCTTATGGAGATGTCATGATTACATCGCGCTGTTTACAGTAAGCTTTTTAATAGTTTTTCTATTTAAATATGCACTAGATATCCTTCTTTTCCATTCATCAGCGTTGCGGTTCTGCGGTTGGATACAATTTTGCGCGTATTGTGTTTTTAAGAGCAAAAACACGTTCTTTTTGATCATCCATTATGCCTGTCGCTCGGACGTCAAAGAAATGTTGTCACATTGAACAGATGAAACTAAAGTGAAACTAAAGTGCTTCTCTTCATGCAGGTGAATGAAGACAATGGTGCAGCGTTTAAAGATAATTTCCGATGACTGACATCACAGAATTTACTGGTATTTTGCTGCTGATTTGTGAATGGTCTCTTACTGGTAAAAAGCCAGAACGCCGTTGCTTGTGTGAACAGCATATTTGTGTATTTACCGGAAAAGGTAAATACACATGGTACTGTTTCTGGTAATTTTACAATAATTTACCAGGATTGCTGTGTAAAAGGGGCTATTGATAGGTGGAGTTAGTGTAAATAGCATCTGCCAACAAGGCGGGCCATTATTGTAAATAGACACTCAAAAAATTGTTTTTGTGGAACTGACGAATTGTTCTTGTGGGACAGACGTTTTTTTTTTTTTTTTTTAAAGATTATTATATGAATCATTTTTAGGCAATGAATATTCGGTCTGTTTATTTCACTCTTTGTTTAGATCAGGGGTGGGCAAACTCGGTCCTGGAGGGCCGCTGTCCCTGCAGAGTTTTGCTGCAACCCTGATAAAACTCACCTGCATGTAATCCTGAAGACCTTGATTAGCTGATTCAGGTGTGTTTGATTAGGGTTGGAGCAAAACTCTGCAGGGACAGCGGCCCTCCAGGACCGAGTTTGCCCACCCCTGGTTTAGATTATAATAGTTTTAAACAATTTTGTATTTTGACAATGGATTTTCATAGTTAATGACTGAAAGTTTGGGACTAAGGAAAAAAAAAAAAAAAAGCAAATCTACATAAAGCACCCTGTAGTCAATAATTTTATCCCTTAAAACTCATCTTTGATCACCAAAATGACATATTTAAACGTTTTTTTCCTGTGAAAAAAAATTTCTTCATGCCTTAAAATAGCTTGAATGTAACTCTACACCCTTGCCTCATTTAATATACTCAGATCAATGAATATGCAAATTAACCCCACCTCCACTCGCTCACGCCAGCTCAAAGATCCACTTGGTCAACTTACTGAGGTAAACGCTGCACAATGGTATCGCTCTTTACAACATCGGACACATAACGGTAATTAGTAGCCACTATGTTATCAAAGAGCTAATAATGTGTTGCAAATGTTACACAAACCATGTTCCGGTTCGCCATGTCAGAGTCAGACAGCTGCCTTCTAACAATCAGTATCCTTACAAACGCTTTAACAACTCAGAACGTCAATGGAGAAAGGCATATAGTTCACCATAACATCGTAATATACATCATACACCCGCCATGCTGCTAAATCTACACGATTTTTCATATCAACAGAAAAATATACTGAGATAACCTGGCTTCTCTCGAGACTCCACTGTTAGTTCTCTGTTAATGATATGCTAAAGCCCGCCGGCACGTTGACATGATTGGTTATAAGGTAGTTTGTGACATCACAGACACCAGCGATTTCAAACCACGAGTTTGACTGTCTTTTTTTCACTGCAGTTTTAGGGAGAAAATACTCAGCAATGGTGTTGACATATGAATTTGCACATGGTTTGTCTTAAACATATTAAAAACACCACATAGACATAAACAACATTAAAATCTTGATTTCTACCACAGGGCGTCTTTTAAAACCTGAAAAATACTGTAAATAATAATAAACAAATCCATGGAACAAAAATTGAAGATTTTAATCTGATCTTCATAGGTTTTCTAAAAAAAAAAAAAATTAATCTGTTAATTAAAAATCAACCCCTGGGACATTAAAGTACCCAAGGTTGAAGAAACACTCATATGTACTTTCAAACAACAATATTTCTTGTTGTACATTCAGTCTAGCTAAATTAAGACTACAGCCATCTCTTCCATTCATCTTGGGACCTCTCAGACCTCAAATTGGGGTGCCCTTACGAAAGTAAACACACAGCATACTGCACAGCACTGTGCCCTGTTTATCCAACAAACAATTAAGCAGTAACATGAGCATTGAGTTTACATCTCTTTGTTTTCCCAGAGGCTCAGCTCTGGTATTATGGCAAGGGCTCCAGTGTCTCTCAGCACTTGTATACAGCATCATTGCTGCTGCGGTTACATCGCCTTGGATGGATTTGGTTGTAACCTACTCACTCATTTTTCTGATTGTCGTGTGAGTGTGTGTGTGCATCTGCACCTCCTGCTTCTTAAATCTCAGAGAGACCTGTAAAAAAATACATTTTTTGCCAAGATAGTCATGTCAAGACTGGCTTTCTGTCACACATTCTGTCTGCCATTCTCACATTTTTCCTCTTTTTCTCACTTACTCTTTTTTTCTACCTAGTCTCAGATGGCACACCCTTGAACCTCCCACAGTTTGTTAACTGGCCGTCTGATGTATATTGCACACAAAATAGACAAGATATGGCTTTAACTGCAGCTTCTGATGTGGCTGGCTGGCTTTATGAAACTTCATGCTTACATGGTTGTTAGAGTAAAATGTTTTAGGGAAGAAACAATCATTGGATTTGCCAACGTTTCCAAGGTTACTTGCATCAGATCTTTTAAAGATGTTTACAAATATTTTTTAGGCACATAGCAGCAGGTAAACTATTGTGCTATATGTCTGTGAAATAATGAGTACTTGTGTTTTCTGTGCAGCATGCCGCGGATCAATATTGCAGTTGAATTATTTGAATTTTTTTTTCCTAAGATTGTCTATTATTGTATTATCAACTTATTTATTTTGTAATATCAATATTCAAATAAACCAAACCCTCCCTGAACAGCATGCATAAACAAAATGAACTATGAATAAATGAGAATATATATACACTATATTGCCAAAAGTTTTGAGGCGCCTGCCTTTAAGTGCACATGAACTTTAATGACATCCCATTCTTAATCTGTAGGGTTTAATATGGAGTTGGCCCACCCTTTGCAGCTATAACAGCTTCAACTCTTCTGGGAAGGCTTTCCACAAGGTTCAGGAGTGTGTTTATGGGAATTTTTGGCCATTCTTCTAGAAGTGCATTTGTGAGGTCAGGCACTGATGTTGGATGAGAAGGCCTGGCTCGCAGTCTCCGCTCCAATTCATCCCAAAGGTGTTCTATCGGGTTGAGGTCAGGACTCTGTGCAGGCCAGTCAAGTTCCTCCACACCAAACTTGCTCATCCATGTATTTATGGACCTTGCTTTGTGCACTGGTGCGCAGTCATGTTGGAACAGGAAGGGGCCATCCCCAAACTGTTCCCACAAAGTTGGGAGCATGAAATTGTCCAAAATGTCTTAGTATGCTGAAGCATTAAGAATTCCTTTCACTGGAACTAAGGGGCCAAGCCCAACCCCACACCATAATCCCCCCTCTACCAAACTTTACACTTGGCACAATGCAGTCAGGCGAGTACCGTTCTCCTGGCAACCGCCAAACCCAGACTCATCCATCGGATTGCCAGACAGAGAAGCGTGATTCGTCACTCCAGAGAACACGTCTTCACTGCTCTAGTGTCCAGTGGCGGCGTGCTTTACACCACTGCATCCGACGCTTTGCATTGCACTTGGTAATGTAAGCCTTGGATGCAGCTGCTCGGCCATGGAAACCCATTTCATGAAGCTCTCTACGTACTGTTCTTGAGCTAATCTGAAGGCCACATGAAGTTTGGAGGTCTGTAGCTATTGACTCTGCAGAAAGTTGGCGACTTCTGCGCACTGTGTGCCTCAGCATGCACTGACCCCGCTCTGTGATTTTACTTGGCCTACCACTTCGTGGCTGAGTTACTGTTGTTCCCAATTGCTTCCACTTTGTTATGATACCACTAATAGTTGACTGTGGAATATTTAGTAGTGAGGAAATTTCACAAATGGACTTATTGCACAGGTGGCAACCTATCACGGTACCACGCTTGAATTCACTGAGCTCCTGAGAGCGACCCATTCTTTCACAAATGTTTGTAGAAGCAGTCTGCATGCCTAGGTGCTTGATTTTTTTTTTTACACCTGTGGCCATGGAAGTGATTGGAACACCTGAATTCAATGATTTGGAGGGGTGTCCCAATACTTTTGGCTATATATACAGTATATTTATATAATTTTTTAGTTAACAACACTGAAGTGGACCAGGTTATTAGTCAAAATGTGGCTAACATCAGGCTATTTTCTCCTGACCATCTTGGACCTTCCTCCAAAGCATTTGGAGGCACACCACAGCTGTCCTCTCCCAGAAAAGATGCTCTAGTCTGGGTCAAAGCCCTGAGGTAGAAGGTAGATGGTGTGATCCTTGTCTTATTACATGCTGAGAGCCTCCTTCCTCCAAGTAAGCTCCTGTGAGCCCTATTGTCTCGCTGCAACAGCTGCTCTTGACAAAGCCAATAAATCACTGCCTTAATGTGAGATTCTGAGGGCTGCGGTCGCTCCAGCAGTGTGAGAACTCACCTCATCTCTCTCATCACCTAGAGAGCAGAACGGCATTCCTGACCCCTCCACGTCTCTGCTTAGTTTGATGTTATATTGCATTGTGTCATTTTTTCTTTTCACTGTAAGCTTAGCTTGATGTCACAGTGTACAGTTGTCGGGCTGAATTGCTACACTTGCCTTTCATTTGTCATTTTTTTGTCAGGTTTAATTGTCAATGCTTTGGCGAGAAGCTGCATGAAAGATGTCTTGTTCACACGTCAAGGTTTGTTTTAGGAAAGGAACATGTTTTTAGGAATCTAACTGAAATCCCAGAGGACATATTTTTGATCTTTTAAAATTTAGGAGATTTTGTGGTGATTCTCTAATGAAAACAAATGAAACATTTAGAAACAAATGTTTTTTGCACGTTTTTCTAGAAAAATTCTTTATGAAAAGTAAAAAGAAATATATAAGATACTTCTGAGACAAAAAATTTTTAGTTTTTGCTGTAGTTTTGAATTTTTTATTGCTTTTTTTAATTCTATTTTAAAGCTCATAAAACTTAAATAAAACAGTTTTGAAAGACCATTAAGTAAAACTCTTTTGCTATATTTATCTCCAGTTTTTAACAAACTCTTCAACCTTCATTGCACTTTCATAGTTTGAGACTTTTGTGGTCCTCAGAAATGTTCATAGGTATCAGTTTTGAGATGTTTCTCCTATAATTGCTTAGGAGAATAGACACCCTTCTTTTCTTGACATCTCTAGAGGACATTTTTATTGCTCAGAGGTCATTTTTTTATAGTTTGAGAATTATGTGTGGTTCTCATAAATGTAATAATTATCAGCTTTTGTCTCGGATGTGTCTCTTAATTCTCCTAATAATTTTTTTTAGAACTCAATAGACACAAACTAGAAGATTGTTGATGCATGGTAAAGTGCAAGAGATGTATAGCTATAAAATAAATGTGTATTTTTTTTGTAAAAATGTGTAGAATTTGAGAAATGTTGAAGTTCATATTGAAATAATTGGCTTTTGATTACAGACAGGGTCTTGGTAAATTATAGCACAGTTTGAGACATTGTTGAGAAACTTTTGGGAAACTCTAGGGCACTCTGCGAGCCTTAACGCTCAATTCCAATTTTTGCTAAGATCTGATTTTTTTGTATAGCTGTTCACATTGTTGTTTTAAATGTGTCCAATATCAGATTTCCAGTGTGAACAGATCATGGTTCTGAACTGACCTGCATGTGCAAAAGAACGATACTAAAGGGGTTGCCAGGTTTTTACCACAAAATCCACTCAATTGCTTCTCAAAACCAACTAGCCCAATCGTGTTCAATGAGGCATCACGGTAAAAATCGCATTCCGGGGGTTTTATATCAACCCCACGGCAACAGTGAAAAAGTAACCAAATTCTGCGGGAAAATCGCAGACTTGGCAACACACAGTGCGTTGTCATACGGAAGTAAACATTACGCGTTTATTTAGAGTGATCTGCCGCGGAAGCCAGCGAAATTATGCGCAGGCAATATGAAAAATAAAGGCAAAAATGAGAAAAATAGAACAGAGTTTTGAAACTTTTATGATACGAGCCCTCATGTTTTGCTTGTATTATAGAGCTGTCTTTGTAATACTTACGAGCTCTGACACATCACTGCTCTTCTACTGACTACCTTTCGTAACTGTCTTGATAATGTTGGGTATGTTAATTCTTTAAATAGACTCCCATGAGTGCAGAATCGTGACGAATGTTGATCTCGAGTGACATAAAAATCGCATGAATTCCGAAATGACTGTTCACACTGCGGTCGCATTACAAAACATCTGACCTGTATCGGATTTAGTACCACATATGCAAGTGGCATCGGAATTGAAAAGATCAGATTCCATGTGGTTCTTACTGTTCACACTGTCATGGAGAAAACAGATATGAGTCACATGTGGGCAAAAAAAAAATCAGATTTAACCTGCATTGTGAACGTAGCTTCTGGCCCTCGAGATCCATTTTCCTGCAGCATTTAGCTCCAACCCTAATCAAACTCAACTGCCTGTAGCTTTCTAGTAATCCTGAAGACCTTGATTAGCTTGTTCAGGTGTGTTTGATTAGGGTTGGAGCTAAACTTTGCAGGAAAATGGATCTCGAGGGCCAGAGTTGCCCACCCCTGTTCTTGAAGAGACTTGTGAGATTACTGGATTTTTAAGAAATCTGAAAAGCAGCATTTTCTCTCCAATTAATATTATTTCTGCCTCAGAGGAAGCAATCAAGATTGAAATTAAAATCTCCTCTGTGGTTTTTCTTTCTTTGTGGTTTTTCTGTTTCTATAGTTTAGGTTTATATTAAGCAAAATGCCCAATACCCATGTGTGGCACACTTCAGAAATGAGAAAACAAATCCATTTAGTGACAGAAATGAGTCATGGAGCTCAGGTTTGCTCATGGGGGAGGAACGATTCATCAACGAGTGCAAATGACTTTTTGTTCTCCTTGTAAATATTTTCAAAACACTTGCTTGAGATGAATTTCACAGTTTTGGGGGTTTCCCACTGATTGATCTTCAGTTTTAACATGTGTCGTGAAATACAATTTCCTGCTTCACAGATTAGGCAGTATTTGCTTTATTTAGTGTTACTCCTCTGGTGGTTTTTCTGAGGATTCTTTCACTTTTATTTTCATCCTCTTTTCCTTGTTCTCTCTCTGCACTGTCAGCAGACTTTAAAGAGAATTCAATCAAGGTGTGTACCACACTCCGTGGCCCTGCCGATTTAGTTGGAACACCATGAAATATGACTTGAGGAGGAAAGACATGACAATAAGTGGAAATGTTGCCACCAAACACAAAACGAAGCCGTGAGTATGAAGGAGTGCAGACATCGCAGCTTTTACAGGCGCAGCTTCTTCAGCTTGACCTTTTAAGTCCTGTTCGCTTTTTACTTTTGTTTTTGTTCCAAAATGCCTGCAGTATTTTATTCACACACAAATACATGTTGAAATCCCTTAACCTTGTGACTCAGTCGTGGCTTTTTTTTCACGGGTAATTATGAAGCTCTTTCTGTCATACTATCAGAGTTTGAAATGAGGGCACTTCACCTTGAGCAACACGTCACCTTGAACAATGGAGGTTTTGGCATAATTAGCATTGCAAAATGGCTTTAAAGATTAATATTATAAAGACGAACCTCTAAAGACAACAAGGCCTTGAATGAACAGACCCTGAATTGAAGACGCAATTCCGTCACGTCCTTGTCATTCGTAGGGTATGCATCAACATATGTATTTTTTCCCCTTGAATTTTGTTTTATGCTTCTGTCAGTGTTCTAGGGTGCATTTTTAAGGTCACACGGAAGCCAAGGAAACTATAAATCACAAAATTCATGCAGCGCTTTTGCTAAATCACCTCACACAGCTAGGTGTTCTCATAAATAAAAAGGTAATCGAAGGCTCCTGATTACAGATGCCCAATAGGACACAAGCGCACGCGCACACACACATACGCACGCACGCGCACACACACACACACTCACAAACACCTGTGGAGTATCAGGAATAGCAAGGAGTTGCAGACATCCTGGAGCCAAGGGACCCAAAGCAGACATCTAGAACTAGAGTGGAATTACTGAGCTGACTATGCAAGACTACAGGTTACACACACACACACACACACACACACACACACACACACACACACACACACACTTATTTGTTTTATCTAAATGTAGACATTTATATTGTTTTAATGTGTATAAAATGTATTTATTTGAAGAGTTCAGATGCAAAAAGTCCGTCTGACATGTTTTCTTTTAAATGAGCATTTTTTTTTACCAGGCTCCTATGTTTAGGTTCAGTAATTTCACTTTAATGGCAATGAAAAGATTATTAGTCAGTTATTGAAACGCCTTATTTTCAAAAATGTCACTTTAGTCAATTCATTGGTATATTTCAAATTTTGCTGCAAAACCATGTCCATGTGTGCTTTTTTTTTTTTTTTTGCAAAAACCTCTAAGTCCACCTCTTTGGCCAACAAAACATAGTAAAACATCGTTTCTGTCAGTTTTACAGCAGCAAAAGGAACACTGTTGTGTTTACTTGCTACTCGTGAAATCCTGTCATTGCCACTGTAACAATGGACAAAACATGATAAAAACTTGCAGCTCTGCAGTTGAAAGCTGGCTCATATGCACACCGTCATTCATCATGAAATCATTTGATTCGATTCGCCTCTTCCGATTGGTTCTTCTATGGACTTAGAGGCTTTTGCTGACAAAGGGAAGTGGCATTTAGCAGTTTCTGCCAACGAACTGGTATTTCCGAATGGGCTGATGCTGGTATTTGATGAACGAATACTATGTGCGGAGAGCATTCGCTCAAAATCATTTTCTCATTTTTGACAGAAGTGGTGTTTAGCGGCTTTTGCATCTGAACTCTTCATTTATTTACTTGCTTAAGTAAGTAGTAAGTAAGCCCCCCCCCCGTTTTTTCTGATTTTAATTAACCTCGGTTTTGCCCTTGAATAGCTCAGTGAATCCACACACTCACATACTCTTGATTATCTTCTAAATTGCCATGGCTGGTGGGTGCTCTATTATGCTGCGGTTCTCCATAAAACCAATGGTTGTGCACTTTCAGACAATATTTACTGCAAATTGTAATATTTCAGGCCCACAGCAAAGCGTTATACATGCACTCATGTGTAAACAAGCCCCATGTTTTCTTAATGTGGAGTAGTGGAGATTAGCTGGAGATGTTTTCATTTTATTGAAGGTCAATGTGGGTAGAGGATCTGGAGGGCATTAAAAATACATCACCTCTGTGGGCAGGTTGAGAGCACAACCGGTATCTTGTTTCTAATGGTGAGGATGCTGGGTTTGAACCTTGTGCTTTCGGCATCCTCTCCACTAAGGCTTAGGCTATGTTGCTTCATTATGTCATGTGTTTCAGCCTTTTGATAATGCTTATAATATATCTAAATATTTATGTATTTCTGCATTTTACAGTTTCTGCAATCAGAACAGCTATAATGTGGATTGAACAGCTATTCTTATAGAGTAGTTTTAGTAAAGAATTTGTATTTAAGATCTATTGTTTTAGGGCGTTTTCAGACCTTTAGATTGTATGCTTTGTTCCAAAACAGGGACTTAATTTGTTACAATGTTGCATTTTCTTCTTGGTTCAGTTCAACATTTCAAAGCGTACCAAAATGTGTTTATGCAAGTCACATGCAAGTAAAACTGTCCTCTTATTGGTAAGAGTTTCCTCTGCGTCATCCATCAAGATGGACTGACAAATTTGCTCCACGCGCTTATTGTGGCTTTATTTGAAGCTGTTGTGACACGCAAACACTTATACGAATGCAGCTGTCATAAGTGATAAATGAAATATAGACCTATATTATTTAATTTAATATATATATATATATATATATGGATCCGAGCATGATTGCTGTCTTCGTATATGCCTAAACAAACCGAACTAAGGAAGAAAATGCACCAGGTTCCAAAATAAATGCTCCAAACAAGCCAGGTGTGAAAACGCTGCTAATATGTTTTAATTCATTTATTTATTTATTTTCATTTTAAAAGAACCAATTCATTGAATAGGACAGCCCAAGAGCAGAAATTTAGGGAAATCCATTTTTGATCATGAGGCTTAAATGAAAAATTCTATTAAAAATGCTTTATGCTGTCATAAGCATGAATCATAACACAGCACAAACCTAGTCAACTGCCACATGTTAGGAAATGTGATGGGCAAATAAATAATGCATTAAATTCATTTTCACAGTCACAATGTAAATTTTATATTAGTAATAATATAATTTTGAATATATTAAAATATTCAGTTTATCACCCAGCCATCATGTCCAGCAATATAACACACTCATGCAGCAGAGTCAAGAGAGCATTTTATAAGAAAGCAATGTGACTCTCAACCTAAAGAAAGCAGATTTTTACCTTATCCGCACACATACTCACATCTAGGATGTTTGTCTGAGAATATATGAAAAGAGCAAATGGCTGATGTCTCTTAACTCGAGGGTCTGTTTTTTGCAACCTGTTACTTAAGCCCCACCTTGAAGCCATTTTTATGGCAAAAGATCGACTGCGTGAAATTAAACTTCCAGCTATGACTCGAACAATCAAACACAGACGATAGCTTGGCTAAAACACACTTTTTCCTCCTAACTGGCTTAATTTTTCATGACACAGATGATGATTTTTACACATGGGAGGCAGATATTGTAATCCGTAGCCAGTGGGTTGCGGGAATGTTACACTTTGCCTATAAATCATTTTGAGTGAGGATTTGTGCCTCTAGAGAGTGATTTAAAAAAGATGGTATCTGGGCAAAGAAAGCTTGAATATTTTTCCTTGTGCACACATGTCTCTGAAGTTTGCGGTGATCTATCAGACCTCATCTACATCACTGTTGCTCAAGATATAGAATGATGGTGTCAATGTATGCAGAAGATATTATATGTGCTATTGGCCTTTCTAATGTATTTCAGCTGTCAGCAGGTGTCTGCACATTGGTTTGCAGCTGCTTTTGTCTCTTATGCTGCCTCCAAGTCTTAAGAGTTTGGAAGTTGTAATGTGGCGTGATGTATGTTCACATGATTTTAGTCAGAATAGAATGATATTATTATTCCTTTGATGCCACAGAGAAAATTATTTTCATGTAAGCCTGTCACTTCATAAATTGTCAAAAAATTGCTGTCACATCATTTAGCACAAATTTTTTTATCAACTGTACAATTTAGTTCATAAATACAAATAACTCATGATAGTTTAATTAAAACACTTGACATGGAAATTCCTGAAACGCAAAGAAAAGTAGGATTTTTTGGTGGTGTTCACATATGATAGTTGTGGCATGACTTTAGGCCCTGTTTCCACCTGGTATTAAGATACGTTTTGGTAGATTGGATCACAAGTAGACAAGGCAGACATACCCGTTTACACCTGGTGTTTTAATCCGTCTCTTTTGTCCACTTTCAAACTGATTTCTTCGAGGGGAGGGTGGGTAAATGTATGGGTTTTTATCTAATGGACAAAATAAGCTTGCGAAATTTACATTTGAACATGCACAGAAACAACGGAAAACATACAGAGAGCATCAGTTTTCGTTTCTATAGCCGCAAGACCACGCCGAATGCTGTGAGTGCATGTTAGAAATCAGGAATGATGAGAGAACATTGTGTTTGGTACATTTTTCATCTTCAAAACAAATTTGGGTCTTCAGCCAACAAAGTTTAAATCCCATCTGGTTAGCGCGCTTCCCATAATGTTTATGCGTTAGGTCAGTAGGCGGTCTTTTGCGGCTTTTCGAACACATTCAACCACATGAGCGTCTACACTACGAAAGCAATCCGGTCGAATGCGTTTTCGACTACCTCTGTAAGTGGTTGAAAGTGGACAAGCTTAAAACATGTTAGACCCCATTTCCACCTGTATTTAGCATTGTCCACTTGTGATCTGATCGACCAAAACGCATCTTAATACCGGGTGGAAACGGATGCAGATGCAGTTTATACATGCAATGCACATTGCAAAACTAATATTTAAATTTAGTCTTGCATTTCCATATGCAGCGATCAGTATGCCAGAGATGTAAAATCATTTTACAGTCTGTTGTAGTTGCATAGCATCAGGCATATTATTAATTATGTTGAGAATAATTTGAAATACCCTTCTTAATGCAGACAAAGGTATCTAACTACAGGAAAGGCTTTTTCAACAGAGAGCCAAGTAATGTTTCCAAACTCCTTATAGTGATTACTCAAAGTCAATAGACTCGTTAATAATGTCATCACTTTTGTTTATATGCTGATGTTGTGTGAACCTTGAGTTTGACGTGTTTGTAGAACACGCTCATTAGTATTAGTGACAACTAAATGGTTTTTGTGTTAACATATGTACAGACTTGTTGTGGAGGTGGGTGTGAAAAATCTGTTGCAATTTCCATTGAAATGTTTACTGTAGGAAAACATGAAGACATCATAAGGGGAATTTGTGGTATCTGCTTATTAGTGCTTCAATACATTAAACTTGTGATAATATTTACTTCTCTTTTGAACTTTCGAGATCGATAAAACCAGCTTTTGAGAGTTAGATGTTCTTCCAAGTTGACTTTGAAAAGCACAAACTTTGAGTTTGTTTCATTGTGGAATGTTTTTGAGTTTATTCAAGGTAAGGCCATCTTGATTGTTGAAGCTTGGCTCTATCCCTGGAGAGAATCTCTAATCCTCCATTGGATGGACTCACCGATGCTAATCCGAATTGAAGGTTTCTGGGGCGTAATGTTAGGCTCCACTGCCTGTCCTTCTCGCCCCTCCATGCCATCTGCAGCCCTCTTTAGACCCCGTAAAGGACCAAACGGCTTCATTGGGCCTCAGTAAACAGTGGACGATCCAACATAGGACCTATCGTCTGCCATAGATTGAGTCTCTGGTCTTAAGCCAGCTGAACTACAGGGAGCTGGCCATATTGCGATGCTGGGTAGGCCAGCTGGTGGGTTTACATCCCTGACACCAATGACTTTTGTCTCTTGTGCTCTTCTCAAGCTAATTTCCTCCTAGTTAGCATAGCTTAATAATCATTAAAGTGGTCAAAATAATGAGTAATTTAATGTTTCATTAGCTGTGAAGTAGCTTGGAATGAGGTAATTATGTCTATGTGAAGTTTGATAACTCTAGCGCTCATAATGGTTTTCCCAGAAGACATTGTGATGCTCATCTTTACTTTAAACCTTATTTACGAGTCTTAAAGTTTCATAATGATACCAGGAAGACCATAGAAGTACCTAACTTTATGCCCACAAGTGTGATATAGACACACACACACAAAATGGATGGCTTGGAGTGAAGACGACTTATAAACAATGAAAGCATAAAATATAAAGTGCATCTGAGAAAGAAGACACTCTTTAAAATACATGAGGGCCAGTATTTTCTTTTAGGATGGCTCAGCCGCTTAACTGAATATGAACTACAGTGACTCAGAGGACTATTTTTTACTTGTAAAAAAAAGTGGATTTCTCAGTAACATGTACATCTGTGACATTTAATGTTTTGGCTTTCATCACTATTTATGTTTGTCTCTCTACAGAAAAAAATATTAACAAAATCAAAAATTTTAGCCAGGGACCTCTGGTTGAGTTGACACGGAATGACCCTATAGCATCTGCCGTCTTGAGTCTGATCTATATTTCCCTTTTACCTAGAAGCATGAATCCTTATCCACACTAATTCTGGTGAGCTTAATGAACGGACACATAAATCCTCCATATAATAGAGCTTTAGATAAAAGAGTGGTAAGCCACAAGCCTTCCCTGCTGCGTTGCATCCATAGTTGCAGAGGCAGTGATGTATTGTTATAACGGTTTTGACCTCGAGGAGCTGTATCAGCAGCTCCGGTTCCGACAGCCCAGCTGCTTTCATTGAACTGCATGTTAAAATGCCCCCGCAAACCTCATAGATGAGGCTGGAGCCAATGGGCACCATGCCTATCTCCAAAGTTTCTAGACTCCACCTTCAGCAGAAGTAAGCAATAACTATAGACAGCTTCTTTTCTTGATAAGCTCGATTTACAAAACTTCCCCAATGGTTTCCAGTCCCTGTGCGGACATTTGTGTTTCTATCTCCAGACCTCCTGATGTGTTTTCTATTGCTGTTTCCATGAAACACAGAGGAGGATTAAGTGTGTGTCGAATTGCCCGACAGGCGCCACAGGAATACTGCCCCTTATAGGCTTTTGCGATGGCGGAAGGGATCATTGGTATAATCACATAGCTGCAGAGCTGGAAATAGGCTGTAGTTGTGACCGCAGCATCCGCAGGTTCTTCGGAAAAGGTGAAGTGAACCAGCTGGCCGGCGTCACCCTCTCCAGAGATGCACACGTGGTGGGGAGCATTGGCCATAAACCACAACGCTTTTATCCACCTCGCCCCCCTCTCAGATTCCCAAAATAAAAGTGACCCGCTCTCTCTTTCTCCTCTAATCTTGGGGGGTAACGGATGACTGACCATGCCTATCTATAGAAGGGGGAAGTGTTTCTCTAGCTGGGGTCCTGCAGTTTGTATTTAATGCTGTAATATGCAGACAACAACCTTGTGTTCATACTGGCATTTGATGGATGAATTACAGCTGTACCATAAAATGCCTTAAGCTGAGTGCCATATTCCATGCTGAGCAGGTTTTAGGCTGCAGGTGCAAACAGAAACCTGTTGTAATTTGATGAGTGAAGGTCATCTAAACCATTTCGCAAGGTCTAACTTTTTGACAGTTTGGCAGTTCCATTGCAGATTTTTCACAAATCTGTCTTGTCCCATGATAATGTGTGTTAGAAAAGAATTTGTGCTGTTTCCATCAGATTTCATCATCTGTGCACTTCAAGAAGCCTTCGAATAATCCACTTTTTTTTAAGTATGCCTGAGCTGGTCTGCTTTTTAACAGTAATTATTGAACAGTAGATTGAATGTTCTTGGTTATTTTGTTCTTGGTTATTACTTTCATCCAAAAACTAGTGAGCTGCCTAAACTTTCCAAAAATCGTACATTTAGCTTGTCACTAGCAGTACCCTCAGAGGTATACAGCTATACCTTATCTATCCCGAATACAAACTAATATACACTCTTGAGGGGTAGATACTGACAGAGATAACCTACAAGCTGTTGAACCCATAAAGTAGAGCTGCACGATTAATCAGTAAAAGATCACGATCTCGATTCAAACAACCACGCAATCTTGTTCCTAAATGACAACGGCTATGTCTATTAAGCCTTTGAGAAATATGATCACAGCGAGCATTCAAATCTGCGTTGGCGCTGACCCAGAGAGAGCAGTTGTCATGTATAGGTATGAAACAGCTTCACAAACAGTTTTTATTAACACACAGTATCATTGTTTGTGTAACAATAATTCAGATGATCACAGAAGTACTGGGAAAAAAAGTTTATAGTTTAGATATAAACTCTGATGTCTATGGTAGTGATCAAAATAGAGTAAATCACCTTTTGAATGTGACTTGATGCTTCAAATTCAGATTGTATCAATTACATCGTTACACCAGTAGGAAGCGACAAGTGACTGTTAAAAAATGTATTTGTCATTGAATCATTCATTAAAGAGATTTGTTCAAAAACACTGATTCATCCAGTAATGAAACAAGTGAAGTCTTTATGAGTGAGTCATTGAATCATTTATTCAAACTGATTAAAAAAATAAATAATAATAATAATAAAAAAAAAAAAACATAAAGGAGTCATAACATGGATTTTTTTCATTATTTTAATGTTCCTTGAGGTTCACTTATTAATAAAGTAAGTGTGTGTGTGTGTGTGTGGGGGAAAACGATTATTTTCAATCTTAATTCTGAACTTCTGTCTAAAATGATTTGTTTTTAAGAGGCGGCTCCTTTAAGGCTTGTCAGTAAACAGCCGCTGTTATGACTAGCTAACGTCATTGCATAAGAAACACTATCTCGCTATTGCACGCAAGTGTTTTGAAAACAATATCTATATAAAACTATCATTTACAAACAAAGCAGCAATCATTTACTTACGGTTTACTGCTGTCAGATCCAGTACAGTTGGCTGCTTCCGAGTCCTGCACGGGTCCTGTGTGATAAACCCGCACCTGCAGTTATTAACAGCACACCCGACCTGATATCCGACAGAAACACTAATTTTAGCCCGTACCCGACCCCATAAAAACCGCGACCCGACCCACACCCGCATCTAGACTAAAATCATTTTCTCATGTAGCCTAACACAAGCAATAAACCAACATTAGGCACTCTATGTCGCTGCATTTAATTAAACATTGCATTAAACAACACATGTAAAATAACAGAACAAAGAATATTTTAGTAGACCTATTTAAGTTAGTAAATATTTTAGCAGATTCACTCAGCATTTAAATACGGTTGTCTCTTCTGAAACTCAGCAGTGTTTACCTGGCCGGTTGTCCTTTTTGTAGCAGAGTGAAAAATATTCTAAAACTTTTATTCAAAATGTGAATTGCCTATATTAAATACATAAAGCGAGCAAAGCAAAGCAAAAGCTCTGTGCTGCAAATCGTGCTGTAAGCCTTTAACGGTCTTCAGACAGAGCATGAACACAAATAAGCACGGGACCATTTGAAAGCAGCTGTCAAATGCACCGAATTGAGTTGGGATAGTCTTGGCTATTGGACTCGCAGTCCACCCGTGCCTACCGCTCGTCCGACCCGCACCCGTACCGCACCCGATTCTAGGCTGCTTCATCTTTCAACATAAGTTTCTTTGCGAACTCTCCATTACACTGTGCCTCACTGACGAAATAAAATGCTCCGAACAAACATGTAATCCTTCAACATGTTCTGGGACGCCATTAAAATAAACCATCCACTTGTTTCCGACGCTGGGATCGTTCTGAAGTCTGTACAGAGATGCAAACAAGCTGTTTAAACAGGCTGCGTCAAAGCAAATGTTCTTTCACTCTTCCACTTGTCCTGTCGATAGATTCAAGTTCGTGGAACATGTCAGAAACTGAACGCACATCTGTACTGTATCCAGTGTAGACAGTGTCAGTGATTATAATGGGTTCTATTTGCTTTTGACGTGACGCTCACATCCAGTGTAGGCAAATATCACCCGTTAAGTGACTGAATGCCAGTGGGTGGGGCCTATGCTGCAATGATGTGTAATTTCTATGCATCTTATGTATCGTATGTATGCATCATTTTAATTCATTGTATGTGCACTACTGATGCAAAGGCTTTTCCAAAAGGTTGACGTCGTAATTATGCTGCCTTCTAATCCCATAATGCATTGCAACAAGCTCAGTGAACAAACTAATCAAAGATGGTGGACAAGGCCAGAGAAATGAGAGAATTCAAAAAGGTAGGCATCTTAATTTTAATTCAATAAAGCATAGCAACAAGCTTAATAATTTTTGTATTTCAAATCTATTATTTACTCAATATTTGTGCATGCAATGCATTTTTATGTTTATTAGAGTTTGACGTCATTAGCTTTGCACCATGCTAACATCAATCTCCATTGAAATGAATTTTGAATTAAGTCTCCAGTATGGGACGCAGCGCTATTTGTTCAGCCTAAATGATGTATGAGCTTTTCAATTTGTTCACTTATGAGGCTCCACAACAACTAATCTGTATAATCTTTTACATATAGTGATGCTAGTTTTAAGCATTTTATCACCTTGCTTCCTCTTTCTTCTTGCATAATAAAATTATTTCAGCTCAAATCAATAATTCTTGTCCATATAGTATTTATATGGTAAGCAGTCATGTAATTAGCCAAATAATATACAGTTAGCTGGTCATTATCTCAGAATAACCCCCTTATGGGTGATACTGGCAGGGTTTATTTTGTGATAATGACCAGTTGGCTGAACGGTATATTAGCAATGCTGTTTTAATTGGCCATTTATGTACACAGTTCATATGCACTGTTCAACATTCACTGTCTCAGTGTCATAGCACTTTTATCAAAATGTTCAAGCTATTTTTCAGAATCTGCTCTGTGAACATCAGTTAAACTGATGATGAATGAATAACCAGCATCTTTGACTCAATGGGTATTTTTCTCATATGCAATTATTCATAATGGTGAATAATTTGTTCATAGACACTATTATTATGCATTGACGTTCTGATCCGTTGACTTGAAATGATGAGAAGTCCCTCTTGACCAAAAAGTGGGAAGCCATACTTTTCTCATTAATCTACACATGCTTCAGGCTTTTTCATCTTGTTTATTAGAGAATTCATATACAGTGCTTGAACAAAGTCAACTTCAGTTACGTTCTGCAAGCCAGGCGTTTCCTCTGAGGCTGTAAATGCTAATGTCGGGTTGAAGTTTGTTTGCTCTAGTTTGTTTAGGTTGTTCTGTCCTCTCGCTCTCTTACATGCTTATCTGCTGTTACACTGATGGATGGGGCCGCGGGTTTGCTGTTTAAACTGGAGATTGAGGTGCCGGGTCCATGTTTCCCTCGTTCTTTCATTCACATTCTCTCTCTCTCTCTTGCCCTGCCTACCTGTGTGGTCTGCTGCTTTGTCAGCGCAGAGCTGACAGGAGGCCCAGCCCTGTCGTTTGTCTCCCAGCACCGTTCGTGTTTGCTCAGAGCTCTAAGGTCATGGAGTCATGCTGCCTGCCGAAGAGTTTGGAGTAAACTTGATTTCAAAACTGACAATCTGAAATTTTCTTTCAGATTGTCTGACAAAACTGACAATGTGAAAGGATACTTTTATTATAGTTTCACAGCAGGACTCAGAAGGGAAAGCCCGTCATAACTGCTGCTAGAGGATGTAGGTTTTTGCATACATCCTCATTGATTTCTACAGTGGCCCAGTAGTGCACAACACAACAAAATTTAAAAAGCAAACATAAGTTCACAACACAACGGAATCAAGCCACAACACAACGAAATTGAGCCATAACGCAACGGAATAAAGCCACAACACAACGAAATCGAGCCACAACACAACGGAAATGCTCCCGACCACACGGGGGCTCTCAGAGCTCGGTAAAGTTAGTTTTCCTTGCCAATGTTCTATAGAGTCGGCAGTAATGTCAATACCACAATTAGTTTTAACAGTATGTAACCACTGTATATCGACATGAAATATTAATTCAAAATCACCTACGTGCACAATAGCTTCATATTTATACCCGTGAATGATTTGACGCGCTACCACGGCGCATGGTGAAGGGAACGTCTGCCAATTCTACCAAGTGGTTAAAACGCATAAATTGTATTAATTAAAATTACTTTTAACATCTAAAAACAGACATGTTCAAATTCCAAAGCTTGTAGTAGGTTTCTATTGGTAAGACTGACTTACTACAGGTGACATTTTGACAATAAATACAGGGAGGTATAATTTCACCTGTAGTAAGTCAGTCTTACCAATAGGAAACTATGGAACATGAAAAAACCCTTTAAGTGAATTACAGTTAAAAAAAAAAAAAAAAAAAGTCTGGTCACTACTACAACCTTTGGAACAACAACAACAACAACAACAACAAAAAATATACTTTTGGTGAATTATAGTGATTTTTTTTTTTTCCTGAAAATAATTGTTTATTGGAAATACATGAAGGGAGGTATTGACAAAATGTCACTTGTAGTAAGTCAGTCTTACCAACAGGAACAAGCTTTGGAATTTGAACATGTCTGTTTTTAAATGTTAAAAATAATTTTAATGAATACAAATTATTCATTTTAAACACTTGGTGGAATTGGCAGACGTTCCCTTCATCATGCGCCATGGTAGCGTGTCAAATAATTCACAGGTATATGAAGCTATTGTGCACGTAGTTGATTTTGAATTAATATTTCATGTCAATATACAATGTTTACATACTTAAAACTAATCATGGTATTGATATCTTTGTAAGACTTTATAGAACAGTGGCAAGGAAAACTAACTTTACCGAGCTCTGAGAGCCCCCTAGTGGTCGGGAGCATTTCCGTTATGTTGTGGTTCGATTTCGTTGTGTTGTGGCTTGTTTCCGTTGTGTTGTGAACTTAAGTTTGCTTTTTTAATTTCGTTGTGTTGTGCACTACTGGGCCACCGTAGATTTCATCTATGACAGCAAACTTTGACAGCATTTGTGGCATTTGTGGATTATCACAGGAAATAACTTACGCTCATCCCTCATTTAAAACAATAATTGTTACAGTAATGCACTTACAGTACATTGGAAATAAAGTGTAATTAAAAAAAAATTATATAAAGAAACAACCAAGCTACTTGAACAGTAGTCTCACCATTAAAATTTATTTATTTATTTATAATAAATAAATTATTTATTTATTTATTCATTTATTTTACCATTGACTTCCATTTCCGTATAATATTTACTTCCATTGTAAGAGCCTTAACCACTGGATTTATGATGTTTCACATGAAAACGTTTTGAAGCTAATCAAATATTAGCACAAAGAAGCAGACCTTTTCTTCACTAAAGTCATTCAGGGGACCTGTTACCACAACTTAAATAAATGCATTGTTGCACTGCAAGTTAAAAATTCGAATTTATTGTTTTAATTAAACCTTTTAAGTTGCGAACAATATTTTGTTGAGTTCTATTGACATAATAATGTTGATCATTACATCAACTTAATATCGTTTGTAATTTGAACTCAAATGTCTGTGTTAATTGGCATTTTTAAAACATTAAGTTTTAGTAACGTAATGAAATTGTCTTGGTAACTTTGGAAATTAGGCCGTGGATGTCTAGTTCCCATCATGTTTTGCATAGTACTGGACAAGGAGAATAAATGTTGAAATTAAATGTTAATTTATTGTTTTTAGTAAAGGGAAAGACCTGTTAGTGTTTAATGCTGTTATGTTTGACATTTAAAAGAGTTTCTGTAATGTTGAAGTTTTTGTGGTTACCATTGTGCTGAAGAGTAGATACATGAAGGTAAACACTACATTGACTCTATAAGCAATGACTGCGGTAATGTTAGTGACAAGTAATATCTTACTTGTTCATTAAATACACGTTAAAGCTGCAGTCTGTAACTTTTTTTGGTTAAAAATTATCCAAAATCCATTTTTGAGCATGTACATAACCAGCCAGTGTTCAAAACTATATCCTTACCTTAGCTCGATTCACAACGGTAAGCTTGTAATAATGTTTTCTAATAAAAGCGGTACTGGTGGGTTTCCGCGGGAAATTCGAGCACTCAACCGTTCGTCTTTGTGTCATTATGTCACGTCTGTTACATAAAGAAGGAGTCCCAGCTAGTAGGCTATATCATGTGAGGATGCTGCAGGTTGCTGATCATTTATAGCCTTTTCTAACAGCAGCTGGAATAATTAAACTTATCATTTTGATGAGGGATTGTAATCTAGAAAGGTCCAAATGACAATTATCAGTGACAACTGGAGATTCACCCGTAGGCAAAAGACTTCGAACTGCGGAGTGGCTGCAATTGCAGGTTTCAAACAGAGATGGCAAAAAAGAGGCAAGTGGGAATTATCACATTTCCGATAGCACGTGAAGGCAGTATAATTGGTTCCAGGGCTACAACTCTAGTAGTTTTTTTTAATGAATTCATTTGTGTTTATGCTACAAATTATTAAGTTCCTCTAACTCAACGTAGCTTGTTAGTTGAACGTAAATTCACTCAAAGTCTTCTTTCTTGTGCTAGTATTTGATTATCCTTTCAAATAGTTTAATTTATAAAACATCATCAGACCAGCATTGTCTACATTACAAAGAACAACATATTGTTTTCTTTTACTTACTGATTGATGCCCTGCAGTAGAGTATATTGACTTCATCACATAATAAACCCCTAATATACCCTCTCTAGCAGACACTTGTGTGCCGATGTGTTCCTTCACATTTGACCATCTTTTTTCCCTTATTCTGAAGATAATGGGTGAGCACCTTGTTATCGACTCATCTACTTGGACGAATTATCCAGACGTCACGAAAGGCCAGGCTTATCAGCAAATATCACATGCAATCGACATGTGACTTGAGAGAAGTCCTGAAATAGTTATATCTAATTATAACCTTTGCTGAGACGTTGCTCTGCCGATTACCAGACTTTTCGGAGACAATCTGTTATTAGGCACAAATGTCTGACAGTCATTTGTTTGTTCAGAGAGGTCTTTCTCTTCATAGAGGTGTGTGGTCTAGTTTGGTGATCTTGCTGTTTTCACACCTGCATATGTACACAACACACTAGCAACTGTGTCTTGGAACAGCTTGCTTTGCATTTTCAAGGCCTTATTCTTGAAATTATTGTGCCACTCCACATGTTGCTGTTTAAAATCATATAGAGGATGAACAGAAAAATAGATATTGATCTTTTTGACCTCTTGGCCTTTGCTTTCAAATGGGTTTTCTGAACAGAATGTGATATACATGTGATAACCTTGAATGAATTTATCCCTCCGGGTGTTATTTGTTTGCCTACCTCAAATGTAACTTGTTTTTGAATGTTTCTTTCAGCTGCTGAGGTCAGTTGCTCTTCTGAGAAGTTATAATCCTTATGGAATCTGTTGTAGGTATGTGAAGTGGATAATAAACCATATCAAATTGGTCTGCGTCATACAAAAATCAGTTTTGTGATACCTTGTCTGTGCTTGGATTTATATTTATGCCCTAGGTATAAAAAACCTAGATATATTGTGTGCCAGCAAATTTGTTTCACCAAATCTCAACAGGGAGAGTCTTTAACAGCCCTATTCTCAACAATTTAGAGCTTGTTTCTGAACTAAAGCTTTTGCAGATGACTTAAACACAATTCCATCCTCGTTGCAGCGAAATTAGATTGCTTAATCTCTCAGATAATGTCTTGGGAAAGCTATCACAGATCTCTAATGCAGTGCAATTAAAGATATTCAACTTATGAAAGCAACAAATTAAGATTTAAGTTAGTGAAGATAAGGTTCTTGCGTGTGCATCGATCTCTTTTTATGTCTTTGTAATCACTCGACCATGTAGCTTTACAATAATCCACTTAGGCACTCTTTGAAATTGTTTTTTAATGGTTCTCAGTGGGTCTTAGAAGTATCTTCTACCCCCACTGTTTTGTCCGACTGTTTGGCCTTTTGTGGAGTGAACTGTCAAAAAGGGAACTACTGAGGCGGCGATCACTCTGTTTTATCATTTAGGCTCCATTGATTCACACTGACAAGATTGTATCATAGTGGAACAGCAGTGTAAATTCAGTTTTTCTTGTTCATGATTTTCTTTACTTGTCTCTTGATCTCTCAGAGTCCTTTCCTCTGTGCATGTTGGAAATTTTGTATGTGTGTTATTTGAAGCTGTCAAAGACACATACGCACAAAAAAATCCTGTTAAATTTATGCTAAAAATCTGGTAATTGTGGTGTTCAGATTTTATTGTAAAAAATACCATGATGACAGAATGCCTTTCGGAGTAAGAAACTTAATTTAATATAATGTTTCACTGTGAATTCTAAGAAACTCATTCATACTTTTTACTGCATTTTACATTTTGTATATTTCGTAATATATGGTAAGGTAACTTACATTTAACTAATTAACTTTTTTTTTTTTTTTTTTTCCTTCAACTGCTGAGGTTAGTTGCTCCTCTGAGAAGTTCCATAAATTATAATCCTTGTGAAACTGCAAATAATGAACCATAGCAATTTGATCTGTCATATGAAAATCAGTTTTGGCATGCTCTGGGTTAATTTCAATTTATTTAATGTTTTCTTATCTCATGTTTCACCTATTTCAGTAGTAAAAAGACAGTTCATTATGGAAGCCTGCTTCTTCCCCTAGAGTAAATAAATAAAGCGGGTCAATGGGAGATAAAGCCTAAAATAAAAAACGGTGTTGCATATTAAGATGTTAAGCCGCATCGTGAGTTATAAAGTCAAAATTGTGAAAAATAGTTTAAAACAATGATGTATAAATACTGTAAGATTCAAATATTATATAATTTTTCCATATTACAGTAATGGAAATGAAATGTGCTGAGATTTCTGTGTAATTGTTATCTATCCATACAAATTCATGTCTGGAGCTTTAGGCCAGTGCTGTAATTTGCAGTCCCATCAATCCCTGCTACCGCCATTCTTCACAAACATCAAAGACAACTTGTGTGTGTGTGCACGCATCCATGCCCACAAGAGAAATTGTGCTTGCTTGTGTGTTTCTTTTTGTCAGTCAGTATAAGCATGGTCTCTTGTGGGTATCGAGTTCGGCATGTGGTCTTGAGCGTGTGCTCTCTGCACAGGACAGAATCAAGAGTAGATGGCTTGAGAGGTGGCCAAACGAATGCCCGTCAGCCCGCGTGCCAGCATTGACGCAGGCGATATTGAATCAGGCATTAGCAGACTGATGACTTCAACCCGAAGGGCTCTGCACCGTGGAGCTTTCCACTTGGGGTTTCCAGCTCTGAATAAAGCCAGATTCTTCAATCAAGACCTTCCATAGCGCTGTCAATAGCATTGATATTAGGCGCTGTTTAAAGCTGTGAATCATGCTACTAAATGCAGGGTGCACTGTGGATATCTGCAGGAAAATGGCACAGTGAATTAGAGGCAGTATTGTGATGAAACACAACGATCGATGACAGCTGGCTGATTCGCTGATCTAAGTAGCCAAATTAACCGTTTCACACTTGCAGCTTGAAATGCTTCATTATTGTCTACTGACCATTTAGTCCAGGGTCTCTGAAGCGTGACAAGTAAAGTGAACTAGATTTCTACATTTTCTGTTGCTTGTAAATGTCGCTTACTTGTTTGTGGCCCACCCCCAAGTTTCTATGAAATTCTTGTCCGTAGATATATCATGGTTTAAGTTTTTTTTTTTTTTTTTTTTTTTTTTTTTTTTTAAATTTTATTATTATTATTTTTTTTATAGAAAATAAGTTTGGGCAATATTCGCATTTTAAGAATTGTCTCTTTCAATTTATAAATTTTAATTTCATTTGCCACATCCCTTATGAGGTGAAATTGAAATTTGAATTGGAATGACAAGAGGTTGAATTTATTGAAATACAATTCTTTCAAAGTTCTTTACAACTTTCAAACAAGACTCTCAGGCCTCGACAAACATCCATTTTTCTTATTAAAAATTATTTGTTTCAATTTATTTTAACTGAAATTTCAGTTCTAGGTAGGGGTGTGACAAGACAGCTCACGAGAAAAGACACAAGATTGAGTTCACGAGAACGAGACGAGACAAGATTTTTTTAACAGTATTTTTAAGAAATCCTCAATGACGAAATGCATGACTAGAAAAATAGTCTGCAGGTGCATTTAACTAATCATCTTGTAATGAATGTCATTTCAGTTCTACTCTCTGAGTATGAATTATCATATGCATTGAAAGACAACAATATACAAGCACTGTAAAAGGTTTTGCCACAAACTCAACTGACTGGCTTCTCTCCTGTATGATTTCATTTGAGTCTCTTCAGACCTTACTTTACATGAATTATGAGCTTCTACAACTTTTGACCTCCTAACTGAACTCCTTTCCACAAATTGATCATAGAAATAAAAACACTATAAATAAAAATTAATAACAGTTTTATCTTAATCTTAAGTGCAAACAAAAAGTGCAACCATAATCAAAGTACAAAGTACTCTCTCAATATTCAATGTGCAAATGAAGAGTTCCATTGCAAAAACCTCTAAGTCTGTCTGACATGTTTTCTTTTAAAAGAGCATTTTTATGTTTAGGTTCCGTAATTTCACTTTAATGGCAATGAAAAGGTTATTAGTCAGTTATTGAAATGCCATATTTTCAAAAATGTTACTTTAGTCAATTCATTGGTATTTAACAATTTTTTTGCAAAAAACTCCACCTCTTTGGACAACAAGACATTCCGTTTCTGTCAGTTTTACACCAGCAAAAAGAACACTGTTGTGTTTACTTGCTACTTGCGAAATCCTGTCATTGCCACTGTAACAATGGAAAAACATGGACAAAACATGATAAAAACTTGCAGCTCAGCAATTGAAAGCCGGCTCATACACACACTGTCATTCATCTTAAAATCATATGATTCGATTCACGTCTTCCGATTGGTTCATCTGTGGACTTAGAGGGTTTTGCCGACAAAGGGAAGTGGCGTTTAGCGGTTTCTGCCAACAAACCGGTATTTCTGAATGGGCTGACTCCGGGGTTTAGCAGATTTGAATCAAAGTATTTAATGACGGTATTTAATGACGCTTAATATCATTATCTCATTTTTGATGGAGGTGGCGTTTAGCGGCTTTTGCATCTGAACTTTTCAAATAGAGACCAAATTTTTCTTCAAGCATGATACAGAGCTAAGAGATGGTTACAACTACACAGCCCAGCTTAAGATAGCTTTCATATTGGGAGATATTTGCATGCATCAGGCGCTTTCAAAATGCAGGGTATTGAAATCACGTTTAAATGCGCACTCACATTTTACTTTCGCGATTGGGCGTACTCTGTGAATGGGGAACGGCGGTGCTGAGCGCACATTCTACACAGCAAAATCCCCAGTGTTAAATTAACACCCAAAGTGTACATATGAGTCCATCTTGTCGGGTGTTAAAAAGTAACACTGAAGCAGTGTTAAAGTTAATGAAAAATTGATTGATGATTGAGTGATGATTGACAATTAGTGGTGACACCTGATGTTAATAAGCAGAATCACTGAAGGAAAGAGAGAAAAAAAGGTGTTAATTAATGTTTTATGGAATGTTTCATTTCAAGTCACCATGAAAGAGGTCAGCGTTTGCTTTAGTTGGGCTCTTGACTCTTTACCTTTTTATTATTAGTTTTTCTCTGGCTGCTCCAACTTTGTGTTTGTAAAGCACATTTGTTATGGCCAGAGAAAATATGATCTGGTCACAATATGTTTTGGTGATGATATTATCATCATGCAATGGCCTGATGTCATTTAGAGTCTAAATCTCTGACCGTATGCTTGATGTGTAGCTTTAGTATTAATGATTGTAGTCCTGTGATTTTACAGCTTGAGATCCAACAGCAGTATGAACAATTAGTTTTTTTTTGTTTTTTTTTTAAGAAAAATACATTATGCACAGAGATTCTGTGTTTAGACGCACACAGACATCAAGAATCAGCATATGATTCTCAAGAACAGTGACAATAAATAAATACAAAATACTGACAAACAGATCAAATCTGAACATCACAAAACAAGCTACTGTCACAACAAAACAACAGCAAAATAAAAGCAAACATGAACAATCTACGAAAATTACAGGACAATTCAGCTGCATAATTTATTCATGCAGCAATGCATGATGGGAGCCATGGATGAGTTTTGATTGGTGGCTCCCATCATGCACTGCAACATGAAGCACTTTGTTTGATTGTCACCATTGTTGAGGGTCATATGCTGATTCTTGATGTCTGTGTGTGTTTAAAAAAAAAACTTCAGATTATAAAAGCTCTGCTGGATCTCAAGCGGTAACAGTTTTAGTATAAAGAAATAATATAACATCTATATGACCAGTTAACAATACTGGATGTCACCAATGAATCTGGCCATTTCACAATGAGAATGTCATCATCAAAACACAACCGTTATGACTGTGCTTCCCAAAGCATTGTAAACCTAAATTGATCAACTTTGGCTTACAACACTTTTGGGAAATGCAGCCCAGATCATAGTTTTTCTGGCCATAACAAATGTGCTCTACAAACACAAAGTTGGAGCAGCCAGAGAAAAATTAATGTTAATAAATAAAGAGTCAAGAGCCCAACTAAAGGAAATGCTTTTCACCATCATGGTGACTTCAAACTAAACTTTCATTAAAACATTAACATCTAAACATCTGTTAATTCTCAATAAGAACTTTTTTGATGTATTACAGAAATAAAATCAAACTGGTTTATAATAAGTGTAATAATGTTTAATGCAGTGGTCTCAAACTCCATTCCTGGAGGGCCACAGCTCTGCACAGTTTAGCTCCAACCAGCTCCAACTCACACCTGCTTGGACGTTTCTAGTAATCCTGAAGACCTTGATTAGCTGGATCAGGTGTGTTTGATTAGGGTTGGAGCAAAACTGTGCAGAGCTGTGGCCCTCCAGGAATTGAGTTTGAGACCACTGGTTTAATGGCTGGAAGTCAGTTGTAGTTGTCGTGTCTCTCTCTTTTTCTCTTGTTGTTTCTTCAGTGATTCTGCTTATTAACATCAGGTGTCACCACTAATTGTCAATCATCACTCAATCATCAATCAATTATTTCATTAACTTTAACACTGCTTCAGTGTTACTTTTTAACACCCGGCAAGATGGAATCATATGTACACTTTGGGTGTTAATTTAACACTGGGGATTTTGCTGTGTACAAGATAAGACATTTGTCAGACACTTAGGCTCTGTTCTGCAATGTCTTGTCAGTCATCTCGTCACTTACTCTTGCGTGATCAGTGAACTCTGATTCTTGCTGCATTACGTATGACTCTGCAGCTCGTGTTGGATGAGCTGGATGGGTCTGAAGCGACCGTTATCCAACTGAATTAATGGTTTTTATTTTTATAAACGTAGCAATGGCATATTCTATCCTAATTTCACTCTCACACTCCGTCATGGCAATATCGCGAGACAGCTTTTCACCTCGACGAGAAATCTCGTCACACCCCTAGTGTTACGTTTTGTTGTCTACCTTAATTTAAATTTAAAAACATTCTTACATTTATTCTGAAAAATCACAACCCTGATATAAACTATGCACCAAAAACAGTAGGTGTTAAGGTTCAAACTTAGAGTTAAGTATGAACAATGAGGAGTTGAAGAGGAGTCTGCTCGGGACATGATTTGGGCCAGACTCAAACCTGGGTCCATGTAAGCCTTTTATATTTTAATTCAAATTGCATTTCGATTATTTTACTGTACTATATTTAGCAAAGATGATTTAGCATTCTCTTTTGATTTTGAGATAATGTTTAGCTAAACTTTCTTTTAACCTGTTAACAATTATTCTTTGGATTTGGAAGTGGTCGTTTTCTTAGTTGTTCCAAGGAAAATGGATTGGAATCTGGCATACATCATGTTCCCATCCTTTTCCCCTCTCTCTCTCTGTCACCTTTTCTATGTTTGAAGGCATATAAAAGTGGTATTTTTCAACATTTTCATCATTTAGAAAAAGCAAATAAGTAATTAAGTAAAAAAAATTTTTAAATTAATGTGGTTCTTAAGAGAGAACATAAAGACCGGTCTTAACACTGTCGATGAGCCTGATCATGCACACTGTGATACAAACAAATGGGGAATTTTGCTAATTAAAATTTTTCCTCTTAAGTTGCAGCCAACACATCACAGTTTCTCTAACAAGAGCCAGATACTGAAATTTAAAGAGTTAAATTGCCTAATTGACTATTTACTTGACTTATGAACTCTTTTAAAGGAAATTGAAAACGCACATTTACAGTCTACAGTATATAAATATAAAACACATGTTTGGTGTGAGCGCACAGCAATGCATCAGGTACTTAAGATGTAACTCTACGTTCCACAGAAAAGCCTGAAGTATCTTCAAGCTACTATCCAGTGTCAATGCTTGAAATGGTGCTATAATTCCTCAGGCTGATACACTGCCAATTTATCCATGCTTCTTACATGGCAACGGGAGAGTATGGATAAATGGTTTTAAAGTAGTAAACACCAGTCACACACCAACCTCCAAATATAATCACAGGTTTCATTTCACTGCAACATTTCTGTAAATATCACATATTTGATTAGCAAATGTATGCAACAGACGGATGACTTTGAAGTGGTTAAATTATTAAATTCTGATCCTTATTTTTACACTTATTTCAACTCAAATATCTTCATTTTTTTTTTTTAACATATCCACAGTCCTGTACTATAGCCAAATGTGCAGCTGCGTACTTGGTCTCATATTCATCTCCCTGCCCCATCCAACAACCCTCCCAAGCCTCCCACCCCCCACCCCCCGCCCCCCGCCTTCCCCGGTCCCACTCCTCCTCCATCAGCTCATGATTTCATTTAATTCTTCGTAGCCCTCCCAGGCTCTCCCCTGGCCAGTCAGCGCAGTTGACAGCACTGAACTTGTATACGCATAAAGCACAGTGATGATAAAGCACATTAGCAAAGCTGCTGTATTGGCTAGGGGAGGGTCGAGCTCCCCGAGCTGCTGCCTTATTGGTGGTCTTACTGGCTGGTGAGGGGCTTGGGAGGAGAAGTACAGGCAGAGAGAGAGAGTGAGGTGAGAGCTTTGCGCTAGGTTGGGAGGGAATGCCCACTAGATGCGGCTGCTGATAATAGCATGTATCAGCACCAGAGCAGTGATTGAGAGCACAGACAGCGAAGAGGAAAGAGAGAGGAGCAAGGAACAGCATGCCGTGCCATAGAGTGGTTAAATCAGAGCAGCGTGATTGATTCAGGCAAACAAGGATAAAAAAAAAAAAAAAGGAGATCTAGAGAGTCTCTCAGGCCTGGAAATCCTGAGAGGGAGAACGGGGGTGGAAGTTAGAAGGCTGTGGGAACTCATCAACTCCTCGTGGAAAGGCACAGCTGAGGTCAGCAGGCAGGAGTGTGGGATCGAGCAGCAGCTGAAGGAATCCAGGCTGGGGGTGGACACTCTTTTAGAGGGGTAAA
>CM077458.1:19954896-20068070 GCA_039654765.1 Mylopharyngodon piceus | reverse complement strand
CGCGAGTTGCATGAGTGTACTCTTAAGACAGAGTGCCAAGATGGAACTTGGGTGGGAAATTGTGCTACTTCACAAATGAATATGTGAGCTAGAATATTTCAATGCACTGCAGCTTACAAAGCGCTATAAAGCCAAGGCGAGCGGAGTCCAGCGCACCTTCTCTGCCGCGTTCTGATGTGAAATTGTCATCACCACGTTGGCTTGAGACAGACTTGACAGGTAAATTGCAGTCTGAGTCAGTGAGTCAACTTTTTTTCCAATAACATTTTATTTTCCCTGTGACCTGGTGGTTCAAACAATGTTTTTGAATTCAAAATGAATTTTTGAAACAAAAAATGGTTGCTTTTGGCGCTAGAGGGACGATTCTCTGAAATTCTCTTCGGTGAGAGCTCTGTCCTTCAAATGAATCAATGTGAAAAAGCTGACTGTTTCCTACCTCATGACTATGTCGGTCAGAAAATGCAAAACAGAAAATGCTAAGTGAAAAAGAATCAGAAAATATGCATTGACATCATAAAACTCCTCCAAATCCCAGCCTGCTTCTTAAGTTTTCGCGAAGCTAAGTCTGTGTTTGGTGACAGCTAGATAACACGCCGTTCTATGAGATATAAGTGAGGTTGGCAGCAAAGGTCTCAGATTAGAAGATAGATGTGCACATCGTGTTGAATAAGGGAAGAATTCCAATAACAAGAGCTGTCTTCCTCAAACACAACAGCCTCTGCCTGTTGATAAAACCCTTTATTTATAGTAAAGTTTAAATTTCTAAAAAGGCTATGTTCACAGTGAAAGATTGATTTTTGTGAAGTTTGGATTGTTGTGGAGTGTGTTTAACACGATTTAAGCACTAATGGTCAACATCTAAACTCACTAGAAACTTTTACTGCTTTCCTAAGGTTTCTATACACATACATTCATTATCTCAGTGCAAAAATCCAAGAAAACTTTTCACGTTAAACTTTGGAATTCATCTGCGTACTGTGCCCATATTGTTCAAGAAATAGTTCATCCTAAAAAGATGACAAAAAGTATCATACAAGTTTCTATGAAACCATATAGATAAACTTTGTGTTAGGAACAGATGGAAATATAAGTTACTTGTCACGATCCCTGTGTCTCCACTGTTTGTGCACCTCATGTTTCCCTGCCACTCTGCTCACCTTAGTTATTTGCCATGGACACTCATTGGACCCTGTGTTTTGGGCCTCATTTGTCTGTTTACTCTGCCTATATAAGCCTGGTCGATTCATCTATTCCCTGCGAAGTATTGTTGTTTGTAATGTCTGCTATTCTGAGAGTTCTTTCCTTTGTTTCCGTGTTCCTAGTTTTGATCTTTGCCTGTTTCCTGGATTTCAATGTTCTTGCTGCCTGTGTGTTCTTGCCCTGTTGTTTGTTTGGACTGCCTGCCTGGAGTTACTGACCCTTTGCCTCTTTGACCTCGGAGAGTTTGGATTACCTCTTTAAATAAACCACTGCAGTTAGGATCCTCCTACTTTGGTGTCCCTGTGCATTTCCGTTAGCATTACTATTCTATTGAGTTCTTGTTACTATTCTATACTATTATAGTTGTTTAGTGCAATTTATGAAGTTTAGAATTTATTCCTATCTGCCGTAGCTTTTAATGTCTCATTCCAGGGTTATTATGTAGTTTTACATTTTTAATGTTTAGTTTTTCTGTCAGTATTTATTAGTAATTCTAAAGAATCTTCTAGTGTTATTGCCCCACTTTACCATATCTAGTGGCATTTTCCATTTTTAAAGGATTAAGTTCACTTTCAAATGAAAATTACCCCAAGCTTTCTTATCACAAATTTCTCAACATCCTAGAGTGTATATGGACTTTCTTCTTTCCTGATGAACACAATCTGAGTTATATTAATAAATATCCTGAAGCATCGAAGCTTTATAATGGGAGTGTAGACTGGACCAACGAGTATGAAGCTCAAGAAGGTGCATCCATCCAGCAAAATGTACTCCACACGGCAGCCCCGGCGGGTTAATAAAGGCCTTCTGAAGCGAAACGATGCATTTGTAAGAAAAATATCCATATTTATGAAGTAAAATATCTAGCTTCCACCAGACCGCCTTCCGTATCTCAACTTACGAAGAAAATCTAACACCTCTCGCAGTTCAAAACACTTGCGCTCACGTCCTATGCCTTCCTTGACTGACGCGACGTCAGTTACGCTTTCTTCCTAAGTTAAATACGGAAGGCGTTCTGGTGGAAGCTAGATATTTTACTTTATAACTTGTTAAATATGGACATTTTTCTTAGAAAAACACATCGCTTCACTTCAGAAGGCCTTTATTATCCCCCGGAGCTGTGTGGAGTACGTTTTTAGCTTTGGAAGGATTACACTTTTCTTTGAGTTTCATACTCATTGGTCTATTCACTGCCTTTATAAAGCTTAGATGCGTCAGGATATTTATTAATATAACTCCAACTGTGTTCATCTGTAAGAAGAAAGTCATATACACCTAGGATGGCTTTAGAATGAGTAAAGCTTGGGGTAATTTTCATTTGAAAGTGAACTAATCCTTTAATGCAGGTGGGTTGTGGAGGGTTTCAGGTTTTATAATATACAGTGCATCTATAGAGGGTATGCACATGACGTCACCGTCGACCGTTATGACTGCGGTTACGCCCACTGAGTGGCAAAAGACTAAGTGGCAGCATTGGTTTTCAGCGTGAATGCCGCGAAAAACACACAAAACACATCCAAAACGGGAAAGAGCTTTGCGACTGACTGTACAAATAGCTTTGACACAAAATCTGAGGTATATTTTTACAGACTGCTGACAGCTACAGAAAAAGAAGCAAATAGGTCACTGCAATTCACAGAAAAAGCTGGACTCCAGGCAAAGAAACATGTTTTGCAGTTATCTTTTTGTGTCAAAATGTTGGATTTTGGGGTAAAACCATACCCTATATATTGTATTGTAATATATTGTTTTGACAACTCATCAATTAAATATTTACCATCTTATATTCTGCATAATTGGGTGTTTTTAAATAAACACTGACAAAAACTATACAAGTTTTAGGGCTGGACGATATGACAAAATATATAACATTGATATAAGTGATCACTCCAATTTAGACCTACTTATATTGTATTTATATAAAGCATTCACAGTCAGATTTGCTTTATGTATTTCCCCGGTGTCGAAATCAGGCACATATAAATGTCAGGAAACACGATTCCTGGCTGCATGCCAATATCCATGGATTAGGTTTCTTTGACATGTTATAAGGAACACTTTCGAGCCCAACCTTTAGTGTAATTGTTTGTTTTACTCGCGTTTTTGCAGTTTCCTCTATTAAATCCAGTCATCCAGCAGGTTCTTTCGCCACTCAGTCCAGCTGAGGGAGCACGTTCTGGCGGGAAAGTGACATCTATGCATACACTCTATAACTAAAACTACAATTTTTGTAGTCATAAAAATTTTGTTTCAGTTTTTACAAGTTATTGCATCTTGTGTCAGCCAGTACTATAGACAGTTGAGGGTTTGCAGAGTAACTGTCATTATTTCTGCTGTGTAAGTGCTGGATTTGTCCTCTGAGTCCAGTACTGCTCATGTCCCTGGGCTCTTTACACCTATATCTGATGCCCTTCAGTCCTGGCTCTGTCCGAACATCCCCTCTGGTTGTCCAGGTCTGTGTCTTCCTACAATGAGAGTGCAGCCTTTTCAAGGCTAGACAAACTAGTGTTTGCTATTTGTTTGCCCAGAGCAGCAACATCTGTTTGTCTTGGGTAACCGAAAGCTTTATAACTTTCGCACTGTTTGGACTGGTGGGTTTATGGCCCTAGAGAGCCGTTTTGATGGTGTGTTCAGAGCTTTTTAAAGTTTAGCACACATACAGATACTTGTAGTCCCAATATATATTTTATGAGACAGTGAGGGGATAATAAAGAGTATTCCTTGGTTTCATCTGGCCATTTATGTATGTATTTTTTTATACTTTAAATAAACACAAGCTTTCTTTTTTAATTGCTTACAGCTTCTGGAAGGTTTGTTTTTGATAGTCAAAAGTTTTGTGGTCGGTAAGATTTTTTTTTATTGATTTTGAAAGAATTAAAAGTGTAGAAGTATTGTGTGTCTCTTGAAATAACTATTTAATATATATATATATATATATATATATATATATATATATAATAAAATAAAAAATCTTACTGACCTCAAACTTTTGAATGGTAGTATAGCAGCAGCAGCAACAACAAAAAATTGAGCTTCCATTGACGATTAATGGATCTGTATTTTTTTCCTTTATTGTGCACTCCATCTCCATCTTCTACATTCGTCTCCTCTATCCTAATTTCAATCCATAATTAAAGAGCCTGTAGTCCTCGTAAGTATTCTGTTGAGCTGCCAGAAATCTGTGGAGCAGAGCAGCACAAATTAGCCAACGGTATCTAATAGTTTTCCCCCCTCCTGCTCCAATTCCCTTTCCTTCTCATCCTCCACTGTGAGAAAGTGAGTTGTGGTGGCAGGTGTCAGCTGAGAGAGCTGGCTGCTGATTGGCAGAGACGTTCTGATTGATTTTGAGTCGTTGAGCCCAATGCCAGATGTGAGATTCAAGATAAATGTCAAAAGCACTTAGCTGCTGCTTCAATGAAACTGGCGTCGCTACACTCTTTCTTACTAAATATTCTGTTTGTGTGAGAAAAACATCACATTGCCCAAGTTAGATCCGCTCCCCATGTCTTTTTATATTGACATAGGCAATTCTTTTTTCCCGTCATCACTGGTTTGTGAAAATCATATCCATGTCATTGAATACATACACAAAAGCTCTCAAACTGTTTTTTTAATTAGTTTAAAATTGGCAAAAAGCAATTTTCTATCTTCATGACATGTAATTTCACTCAGTTCCATCTTCCTGTGTGAAACTTTAAACTGTAAGTATTCCTGTTTAATCTTCTGCAGCGCATCTGTCGGCTTTTAAGGCTCACTACTGATTCTCTTCAGCGGTACATTTTTCCCACAGTTCCGCTGCATTATTCACAGTCAAGTTTCTCTTTGAGACACTGCGATGGAAGACCCGACTCTCTTCTTCACCGTGGGGGGACAAACTGTGCTTTGTGAAAGCAACGGGGGGTTTAGTCGAAAGCAAAGACAATGTGAATTTGTCATGACTGTTTACAGCTGTTTTTTTTTTTATTAGTTTACTAAAACCACTCATGTAAGGAGCCAAGAGAGACAGATCAAGTTGTCTAGGCTGGAACGCAGAGAACAGTCACAGTTTTCTTCATGACTGAGACGAAAGGATGTTGTGGTGCTCATTAATTCTACAATAATTGCCCAAAGAAGCTGCAGGCAACCCTCTAAAGAGCAGCAATTTGGACCCATCGTTCTCGGCTTTGTAATCTGTAGGTTTGGGCTGGTTTGAAAGGCTTCAGTCCATTATATTTTAAATAGAAAGTTTTAAGTTATGATCTATTCTGATTGGCCTCCTGGGAGTTTAACCCTACGGGAACCTTCTTAAAAGGTTTTGACTAGTTCTTAGTTTAGAGAACAGCAGATTTTATCTAAAGTGATTTACAATGAATTGAAGGTATTAGTTCATGCATTCCCAGGGAATCGAACCCATGATCTTGGCGTTGCTAGTGCCATGCTCTACTATGTGTGTGTGTGTGTGTATATATATATATATATAAAACAAACTAGAAAACACTGCCACACACTTAAAAAGAAAAAGCTAATGCAACATTTTGTCAACGTAATTTGTCCAGTTTAATTGTGTGCAAAATTTTTTATCATCTTTTATTTATCAGCCGTGCATATTGTTTAATTGTAATTCCCTACTAAATTGAATAATATTTCTTGTATGCTACAAAATATTATCAATAGACATTTTTTAGTAAAAACATTTCAGATTTTTTTAAAATGTTTAAAGGTTTTATGTGGTAAAACAAGCATTAATATCGCTTTATTATTCATATAATGCTATATTTTATTATTATTATTAATCCATTTTTGGAAAAGGCTCACTTTCATTGTGTAAAACTTTTCATCATTTATTTTCTGAGCCCTGTGTTTGACTATTTAGAAATTTGTGGGAAGCTTTGCTATTATAGAAGATAAATGGCTGAAAGTTGTTTATGTCTCATCCTCTCAAGCTAAATATGTTTTGTCTATCTGCTCAGATGAGAGATTTGATTATTTAGACTTGGCTTCTTATTAGTATCCATTCATGACTTATTCTCTAAGATGGATGGCAGTGGCTTAACAAATGAAAGGCAGGGATTGATCGCTCTCTAAGGACGGTTACATCAGATCATGTGCTCCATCTAATCTGCTCATGGTATCAAAGACATGTTTGAATCTCCCAAATCTCTTAAATTGATATCATATCAAGTTAATTCAGTATCACTGGAACATTACAGGACTTGGTTCTTTCTGTACAAACAGTATACTTACACCCATTAATGTGATTTAAAGCTATATTACCTGATGCAAGGGACTCTCTGCAGTCTATTCCAGCAATAAAGGGCCAGCGGTCATTTGAGCAGGATGGGGCTGCTCAGTAATGGGGTATCATTTCCCTCTTGGTGCTGAGTGCATACCAGCCTTTATGTCTTCATTACAATAGACGGTTTTATTTTAGTGTAAAATCAATGACAGCTAACTGGCTTCTTAAAGAGAGGCCCGCAACCCCCGGGGCGGTGAAACTCTTAGTTTTTCTAAAACTCTCTCTATTTCTCTCTCACCCTCTTTATTTCTTTTTATCACTCTCATATGAAGAAGGTTATTAATGTTCCACACCGGAGAAAATAAACACATTTGTTTAAAGCATTAGAATGCTAATCAGTATGTGTTAAAGGAGTTTTTTTTTTTTTTTTTTTTCCCTGTACTTACCAACTTTATAAGTCTTGGTTTCTGTAATCTTCATCAGTATGCCATCCATGGACTCTATCTTAAACTATTTTAAAGCCACCAGCTACTTGAAAATGTTCTGGGTTCAATACAAGGTAAGCTCTATCAAGAGCTGCTGTGACTAACGTAAGTTGACTTGTCCTGCGGTGTGATATGCTCCAATTTTAAACTGCATTTTGCAAATTTTTTGATTATTTTATCATTACACAATTTTATTATATTCTTTATTAATATTTTAAAATATATGTGACCGTGCTGGCAAAGTGAGTCAGAATGTGCACGGGCTAATTACGAGCTACAGGCAAAACAAGTCAAAAATGTCAATTTTGGTCAAATTTGAGGTTTTCACAAAAATGAGTTCATTAAGTCCTCATCTAGCGATCCAAATCCTTCAAATAGCAATTAAACATCTAAAAGTATCTTTATTTGTATGTTTTTTAAGAGGAGTACCTTTCCTTCGTCCATTTGAAAGCTGTTTTTCTCTGCTCGCTTCACTACTCGCTCTTCCCCTCAGCAATTTCCTCATTAGTCCAAGTTTGGTATCGTTTTAAAGCGCAGCATTCCAACTTCGTGAATATTCATAGCGAATTTTTGATGGCATGAGTCTGAACCAATGAAATGTGATTTTCAAACTCATGCTGATGTAAAATCGATCTTACTCGCGCTGACTGACAGATCCGAAGAGCTCGCACAAATACGCCTCAGACAACGTGTGATCCCGATATACACGCATAAACAGAATTATACTTCAAAATATTGAAAAAAAGTTGAATATATATATTTTCCTATATATATATTTGGTTTTGATGAGGTGTGTGCCAAATGAGGTGTTATTAACGGATTTTATGGTATTGTTGCTAGGTGATTTTGTTTTGAAATCTTTAGAAAACTTTAACTTGATTTTTCTCAAAATTGACTTTGCTGACTCTGTCGACTTCAAACAAGTGTAGCTCGGTCATTTTTTGTCGGATTTCAACAAATCATACATCATTTTGAAGGTTTTTTTAAATAGAGATTGTGAATATAACAATAACATTTTTGAAAATTTGCTCATTGCAACTCATTTTGCCAGCACGGGTCACATATATAATTATTTGTTATTACTCATGCAGCTTTTACGACCTCATATTACATTAAATATTTGTGCTTTCAGAAAATCAGCTGTCAAACCATAGGACCATTTAAAATGAATTAATGAAGGAAAAAGATGTTATAAATTCAAATTTGATAAACAACAGCATGTCACATCAGGTGTTGATAAAGTTTAACTTGTTTTGAGGCTGGAACATTTCTTTAGTGTCCTTCAAATGCCCACATGCACACCGTTTTGAGTTACTCCAGGGCTGCTTTGTCCTAATAAATCGTGAAGACGACTGGGTCAGGATGATATAACCTCTCATTAAGGCTGGTTTGCTGGACACATACACTTTGACCCCCTTCTGAGGCAGAGCATGAAAAGGTTAATCGCTCTCTCACAGCAGACACGTACACACATAGGCGACCCGCATTCTGGAGGCCGCGTGAGTCACGTCCATCACTGGGCTGCAATAAGATTGAAGTTGCATGACTGTGTGTGAGTGAGCAGGTTTCTGCTGCAGTTGATAAAGTGGTCAGAGTGATGGATAAGTTTCTTGCTCAGCTCCTCAGCTTTCCTGAAGAACCCGTTCCATAGTTTCAATTACACTGACCTTGAGTTTAAGCTATGTGCCTCTCTGCAAACCCCATTTATCCAGTCGAATTGAGTCGTCTCTTAAAGCTCCAGCCATCATGTTCGTTGACATAAAATCCAAGACTCTGTCCTCCTAAACTTTTAGAGCTATCTACTGTACCTCACCTTTTTAAAATTACACACTTGGTGTTCTCTTTATCCTGTAAGAAATGTGAGGTGAAAGGCAGTGTGTTTAACCATCCAGTGTTTATACCTCAGAGGCTCTGCTTGAGGCATACCAAGTTGGTTAATGCATTGTGAGACAGGCTTCCCATGATAAATGTCCTTTCGGAGACACTTTGTTTACTGAGGAGTCTGCAAACTGCCATGTCGCCTTTCAACTCCAGCAGCAGCTTAGCGTTAGAGTTGTGCTGCTATAAATATAGCAGTGCCTTTTAAAACAAACACTCGCCATATAGAGCGTCAAACATGCACATCCACTCGAACCTTGAAGCACATTGATATACTTAGGCACATTTTGCATGTTGCTTCTAATCCAGTGAAGCGCATCTGTTGAAAATTTTGCTTTGACAGTGAGATGCAAGGCTTCTCCCACACATATTCAGTAATCTAAGATGCAGTGAAACACCAGCGCAAAGGCAGCGTTGAAGCAGTGTCTAAGCCTCCAGCTTTAGCTTGAATTGTGACTGACACCTCCATCTCCATCGCTCATTCTTGTGGAAATTATAATATTCAGTATCCTCCTGAATATATACCATATACAAAAAATACTTTCTATGTGGAATACAAAGGCATATGATGCACATGTACATACTATATACACAACCCTCTACAATGCGAGGAAATCATTCAAGCTGGGCGACTAAATAATGTCTAACATTAGCCACTGGCTAATCAATTGTTAGATTTCACTCGCCAGTGTGTGTTAGAGGCTAAGTATAAGTTTAGCACAGATATATTTTCACTCGCCAAACACTCTGACAGAGCACTTGAGATTTTCGCTCTTCGTTAAGCAATCCGTAAAGCACACTTCAATTCATCTCAATGGGTGCGCAGCGCAGTGTATTTGACGCACTGTAAACTCTAGTGTGAAGACGCCCACTGAGAGCGCTCATTGTTTCTCTCACACACGTAAAGAGCAAGAGAGAGCGAGAGTTTTACATTCCACGCAGAATTGACGCGCTACATGTAAATGATATTCTTTGTTGTATTTTCCTGTCAAAATAACGGAGTTCATTTCGAATTATTCAGCTTTTAAGGACAAGCAGAAGCCACTGCCAGTTTCTCCGGTAGCGGGCGGAATTAATGCACAAATGGCAATCTCATTGGCTAGCGCTCACCTATTACTCTCCCTGTTTTGATTTCCTCAAATCAGTTTGAGCGAACACAGACAACTTGATTAAAGGATTAGTTCACTTCAGAATTCAAATTTCCTGATAATTTACTCACCCCCATGTCATCAAAGATGTTTATGTCTTTCTTTCTTCAGGCGAAAAGAAATTAAGGTTTTTGAGGAAAACATTCCAGGATTTTTCTCCATATAGTGGACTTCAACGGCTACCAGCGGGTTGAAGGTCCAAATTGCAGTTTAAATGCAGCCTCAAAGGGCATGATCCCAGCCAAGGAATAAGGGTCTTATCTAGCGAAACGTTCAGTCATTTTCTAAATTTTTTTTTAAAAAATTATGTACTTTTTAACCACAAATGCTCGTCTTGCACTAGCTCTGCGATGTGCCACACATTACGTAATCATGTTGGAAAGACTAAGTCAAACGGCCTTTACCAAAAAAAAAAAAAAAAAAAAAGGTAAAACAATGATGTCGGGCAATTTTGAAGTTGGAGGAGAAGTTTTTCGCCCTACTGCGGTTACAAATTACCTTTCCAATGTGATTACGCAATGCGTGGCGCATCGTATAGCTAGTGCAAGACGAGCATTTGTGGTTAAAAAGTATATACAAATTTTTTTTTTTAAGAAAATGACTGCTTGTTTTGCTAGATAAGACCCTTATTCCTTGGCTGGGATCGTGTAGAGCCCTTTGAAGCTGCATTGAAACTGCAATTTGGACCTTCAACCCGTTGGTAGCCGTTGAAGTCCACTATATGGAGAAAAATCCTGGAATGTTTTCCTCAAAAACCATAATTTCTTTTTGACTGAAGAAAGAAAGACATAAACATCTTGGATGACATGCGGGTGAGTAAATTGTCAGGAAATTTGAATTCTGAAGTGAATATAGTTAATAGTATATCAGTCTGGTGAGTAAACTAAAAAATGTACTAGCCAATGGCGATTCTATTGTATTGCCAAGGTGTGCATAAAGGGTTGATACAAATAATGTAATTTTTATGTAGTTCAACTGCTGGGTAAATAACTGAAGCTGTTTTGAGCAGATCAGGAGGTTAAGAGAATCTACATTTTCCTGAAGTCACGTGATCATGAATATTGCTCTAAATGCAGTAGCCTGTGTTTGAAATATTTGTCAACAGTTTAACAGGTCATTTCCCCTTAATATCTTGTTAAACTGAAGCGAAAGGCACGGTTGTAGATGTTCTCTCCGTTTTTCTTTTTGTTTTGTTTTGTTTTTTTGCCCTGGTTACCTCTCTGTGCTGCCAGCCACATCAGCAGTGCTTACTGAACGCGACTTTCCACTTTATTTCAACGTAAGAGATTTGACATCTTTAAAATGCACAGTCATTGATTTTCTGATGACTTCCTCTATGTTTTTTTTAAAGAGAGCTTAAAAATACTACAAACAGAAAAGCTCAGAAAGGATTCTTGGAGTGCTGAGCTCAGTTGGGTGTTAAATTATTAAGTCTGTCCAGCGAGTTTGTATAAAACAAGATAGAACTGAAGCAAGAGGCTAGAATCTCCCAGTCTCTCTTTCTCTCATCCTTTTTTTTTTTCATCTGAGACTCATTTGAGAAGAACAAAGCCTCCATTTATGTCCCCCGTTGAGGCACACACTGCTAATGCACCATTATGAGGCACTCACCTTACCCCACTCACGTCCTTTTCCTGGGCTTTCAGGACTTTGCCGTAGCGCCGAGGACACTTTTTACTATCTTTCCCTCCATGCTGCACCTCGACCCTGTCTTTTTTCCCCCCTCTAATGTGTTCTCTCACATTCTGCCCCTGCGTTTCACCTCTGCTTCTTCCTCGATTTTTTGATGTGATGGCACAGGCTCCCGTTTCAATCACTAGAGAGGTTTTACAAATAAGGTAAATGAGTTAAAATTGCACACAGCCTGAAGGATGGTCAGAAGGGCTGCTAAGCAGCATGGTCGATGTTTCCAGGCATGCTCTGACTCCATAAGCGTTCGAGGATGTTTAAGCAGTGCTGAGGCTGTAGGACCATGCCAATGCTAATGACCTTCAGTCACTGTTACACATATAAATTCTGTATGATGGATGAACATGAAATGGCTTAGTGATTTGAAAAACGGTGTTGTTAAATGTAGATTAGTTTGTTAGCTTAACCCTCAATTGTGCATTCCCATACAGAAATATAGTGCTCGGGCAAACTTATAGTGATAAATTTGCTCATATTTCAAATGCAAATGAGCTTTGTGGTATATTGTTTGAACATAATGTAACAAGAGAAAGAGAACATATAATGAGGGGCGAAAAAGTAGGACAGTGTTTTATCCTTTTGGAAATTACTGGATTGTGAAAAGTGGTCTCTTTATTATATTTTATATTTTTAGATATATATGTAAAAAAAAAAAAAAAATAATAATAATAAAAAATAGATTTTACCCTGTATTTAACTGGATGTTGTAAATTGTGTTGTAAAGCAACCTTGAGCTTAGAAAGGTGCTATATAAATTAAAGATATTATTATTTATTAAAGTCCTTTAATTTTATTTTATTTCATTTTTTTTTATTTCTATCAGAAGAAATAAAATATATATTTATATTATATAATGCATTAAATTGATCAAGTGACAGACAAGTTACAAAAAAATCAATTTCCAACAAATGCTGTTTTTTTTACATTATATTCACAAAGAATTGTGAAAAAAAAAAAAAAAAGAAAAAAGAAAAGAACAATACATAAAGCAGAACAACTGTTTTGTAACATTGGTAATAAAATGTTTTATTACAAATAAAATCATGTTTCATGAGCACCAAATCAGCATATTGATAATGATTTTTGAAGGATCATGTGACACTGAAGACTGGCGTAATGATGCTGAAAATTCAGCTCTGCCATTACTGGAATAAATTACATTTTTCAAACATATTAAAATAGAAAACAGTTATTTTAAATTGTAATAATATTTCACAATATTACTGTTTTTACTGTAATTTTTGCTCAAATAAATGCAGCCTTGGTGAACATAAAATGCTTATTTTAAAAACATTTTTAAAAATTTTATCGACCCCAAACTTTTAACAAGTAGTGTGTAATAAAAAAAAAAATAATAATAAATAAGGTAAATGGAATCATTCTCAAAGGGCTGTTCTGATACAGTCACATAATATATCATGATTCTTTGCATTAAGGTCTTTGTATTGTCTATTCTTTTTATATTTTTCACACATATCTTGCAGCGTAGTCTGGACAAAAGTAATGCAAACTGCACGAGAGATTGAAACCAACAACACAGATATGCTCTCATTTTCGCCCAATTATGAAATCATGATCCATCTCAATGTATTGAATTGAATTATAACATATGTATCATGGTATGTATTGGTATCCCTCACAATCTCACTTTCATTTGCATCAAAATAAATAAATCTACTCTTAGGTTTGGCTGCTTCATTTCAGGTTATTTTACAATTTGCTGCTTCACAACATGGACATTGATACATCGAGTTCTCCATGTTATATTAGCGCAGAGCCGTTTCTCACCACCCAGGGCATTAAAAATGGCCCTCACCCTCAGGCTAAAGTGCTCCCTCACCAAACAGATCATCAGTGCCCACTTTTAACCTGCCAAGTTTAAGATACACACAGACTCTGTCTCTCACAGTGTTCTTTATCTCATCCGTGGTGGGAAAGGTTCTCGGCAGAAGAGCGTGCTGATAATTTCAACCACCATGACTGATGGAATTTGTTTTATTCAATCTCTTACCCAAATCCCTTCCTGTCCTCAAGTTTGCTGCTTCAATCTCGAAGGCATTGTCCGGCAGTTCAGTTAACCACCTCGTTTATGCTTGAAAGCAAATGAGAGCGTATGTAAAAGCGATTAATTATTTATTTAATCTAAAAAAATCAAGGATGCAACTGTCGGATTTGCTCTTATCGCCATTGCGCCGCTTGTCGGTTGTCGAACATGCTAACGCTTCAGCGACAAACGCATTCACACTGGGAAGACACTCTTGATGCTTTTTGATTTGCCGTGTGGCGCCTGTCAATTTATCAGTGCTGGGTGAGATTCCTTATTCACGAGGAGATTGCTTTGAATATTTCAATAACAGCGAAGGAAATGTCAGCCGTTCCTTCCTCGTCATCTCTGCAGGCATCACTTTGTGCCCTTATCACAGATTGATGGGGAGTACAGCCTCTCCTCTCAGTGTTGTCAATCAGAAGCCTCGATAAACACTACAAATACGCCACCGCAGTCACGCAGCTGGACTCTTGTGTCTGCACACAAATGTCAATGGACAGTCTGTGTTTTATCAAAATGATGGTGTGGCCCTCTAGGGACAAAGTTCGCATGGTGTTTGTGCCCCCTAGAGGAACCAATTGGCATTGAAAATGGTTTCAAATCCACTGTATTATTCTGCTGATTCTTTTTTTTTTTTTTTTTTTTTTTTTTTTCCATTGGACCTCTGTAGACTTCAACGAAAAAGCATGAAATGCTTCTGCCTCAAACTTTCTTTTATGTCTGCATGGGATGGAAAGCTACGTTTCTGTTAGTTTTTGTGGTGCATAATGAATGTTGTTTTTCAAAACAACAGCTTTTTCGCTGAATCGATGTTCCAGAATGCATCAATATCTCATAATCTATTGTTTCTCTCTGCAGTTGTGTGGCTGTGGGCTGCTGGGAGTTGGAATCTGGCTGTCTGTGTCTCAAGGCAGCTTCGCCACCTTCTCCCCCTCCTTCCCCTCCCTCTCTGCTGCCAACATGGTCATCGCCATAGGCGCCATCGTCATGGTGACGGGCTTCCTCGGTTGCCTGGGCGCCATCAAGGAAAACAAGTGCCTGCTTCTGAGCGTGAGTTATGCCACACCTACACACTTTTACATTCCCGAAGTGTAAAAACACACTACCAGACCTGTTGCAAGTAGAAAAAGTATAATGCATTGAAGGCATTTGCATTAAAAATATAATACTTTATAATCAGTTGTATGCTCTTGTGAATAATTTTAACCACAATAATAGTATGCATTATAATATTAATTCATAGTTATGAGTGTTAGTGTGTTGTATGCATAAGAAATTGCATTAAAGCACATTAAGTAGATATAAGGTATGAAAAAAAAAATACAAATATTTTTGCTAAATGCACACTAAACTATCGACTATTTTCCCAGTCAATTTACAATTTCCTACATGGCTGCGCTAGTTTCATGTCTCTTGTGTTGGTCTGCAGTCTCTTTCTTCTTACATAAAACAATCATTTCAGCCAAATCAACATTTCATGTCCTTTTATTATTTATTCAGCGAGTAGCTGTGTAAAAAGAGGGATAATGTACCGTCGGCCAGTCATTATCCCAAAATAAGCCCTGTCAGGATGTGAAGTGGACTATATTATGCTTTATGAGTACCTTTTATAATGCATTATACTTACAGGCTTAAAGTAAACTGTTACCAGAAAGGTTTGTTAATTATCTTCATTGCCAAAAAAGTCTCCACATCGCATTGAAGGCTTTTGGTTCAGAACTAGAGTTAAACCACATCCCTCTATATTTTCCCCGTTTGACTGCCTTTGTTCTTTCTTTTTGAATTTACTCTCATTCTCACTCTCTCCTCCCACCACCACCAATCATTCTGCTAATATTGTTACACAGTCTAATTGAAAAAGGTTGTCGCTCAACGTGCTTTTCTGTCATTTACAGCAGTGTTTTCCAACCCTGTTCCTGGAGGCACACCAACACTAAACATTTTCGAACTCTTCCTAATCAAACACATGATTAGGAATTCAACTCATCAGTTCATTAATAGAGACTCCAATACCAGAAATATATGGGTCAGAAAAAGGAGATGTCCAAAATGTTGGTTGCACTGTTGGTGTGCCCAGGGTGCGAACTACGTGGGGAGCTAGGGGGAGCTCGGCTCCCCTTAATAAGACATGGGTTCCCCTGAAAACGTGATTTGTGAAATTTTGGGGGGTCTCAAAAAATATTGACAATGTGTTATTTTGATGTGCAATTTCAGTTTTGTGTAATGTGATCATCGTGGATTATTATGTGTGAAATAGCAAAAATATCATTCATTCACGCATGACGGTGATTTAAACCTAATTCACTTCAATAAAGATAACTATACATGCTATTCTTGTCACGAGCATCAAGGTGTGGGGGCGCTGCGGTGCAAATTCCACTCATGTTTAGTACATGTTAACTCGAACAGCAAAGGAAACTGACCCCAGGCCTGTGTTAAGGTAAGGCATGTTATTCGCAATTATGTGTTGTGGCTGGGTTGTTATAGCTCTGCATGACTCTCAATGTATTCCTCGGAGGAATTTTGGTATTTTTCTGTAGCCTGACAAGTAACTTTAACCGTTGTTCATGTGAACTCAAAGACAGCCTGATGCTTTGTTTATAGACTATTTGTGGGTGGCTTTTTTTGTTTCACCTATCAATTCGTGTCGATAATGTATAATAGGGTAAATCCTATATAATGCTTGCATAAAGCAAGTAGGGTAACCCCCCCCCCCCCCCCATTATAAAACAAAAAATCAAGTGGATTCCCCCATAGTACACTACATAGTTTGAACGCTGGGTGTGCCTCCTGGAACAGGGTTGGAAAACACTGATTTATAGAAATGAATAATGAATCTGTCACAATGTCATTTTGTTTTGTTTTGGGACATTGAATATGGTGTTATCTGCTTGTGGACTTCCACACATAATTCCAAATAAGCATCATTTTGTTCATGATTTTATTTACTGTAATTAAAGGCACAATATGTAAGATTTTTGCATTAAAATACCCCATAACCACTAGCACAGTGATATATATTTTGTTCACTTGTGTACTTGCATTTTCCCAAATGTTTCCAACAATTTTTAAATCCAGAGAAATTCACAATTTTAACCAGTGTAACGTCCCTCCTCATTGCGTTGCCTGTCAATGGTGTCATGTCTGCGCTATCCTCATTTTCCGCTTTTTCTGCCATAGAAGCTATGGCAGTTTCATGAAAAAATACGGAAGTAGTAGTTGTAGCATCTAGCACACCACTCTATTTTTGTTTCTAGCAAACCACTTTGTTGTTGTTTAGCACAGTCGTCATGGACCATAATTATTCATTATCGTTACAGCAGGTTCTGACGCCAAAGATAAGTGCGAGAAATGTAAACGTACGGGCGAATCAAATGACCCAAAAAGAGTTTTCGACCAGAGGAAAAATATAGCGAGGATCAATATCAGTGTGGCATTTCCTAACACTGTTTAAAGCTGCTGTCCGTAACTTTTTTGGTTAAAAATTAAGTACATAATAGAGGTCTGCATTCCTGCGGTCGTCAGTCAGCGTCATTCTGTTCTTGCGTGGATGTTAAAAAAGATTTCATTTTGCAGTATAGCTAGTAAGCCAACAGTTTTCGTTTATATGTATTTTTGGCTTAGCCTATAGTTTTGAGAGACATGTTGTAGGCTATTTAATTTAGCCTATTTTTCTCTGTGATATTTAGCCTATTATTCTTTGTGACATTTTTTTCTCTGACATTTTTTAGGGTGTTGACAGCATCATAAGACAAATAACAAATAAAAATCTTGTATATGCTATGCAACATTTTATAATTGTTATCCCCAATCACTCTCTTTCTTTAGGGGAAGTTTAAATGCGAGATTCTGGAAACAATCTAAATTTAGCGGGACCCGTCGGGTCGGGAAGAAAATCACTATATGCGGATAGCGGGTGAACACAGAGTGAATTTTAGGCGGGAGTGGGTGCGTGCGGAATAGAACCTTGCGGGAGCGGGCGGGAGCGGGACGAAAAAAACAGTCCCGTGCAGACCTCTAGTACATAACCAGCCAGTGTTCAAAACTATCTCCTTGCCTTAGCCCGATTCACAACAGTAAGCTTGTAATAATGTGTTCTAATTCAGGTGGTACTGGTGGGTTTCTGCGGGAAATTCAAGCATACCGCCGTTCATCTTTGCGTCATTACATCATGTCTGTTTACATAAAGAACGAGTCCCAGCTAGTAGGCTATATCGCATGTGACAGATCATTTATAGCCTTTTCTCACAACAGCTGGAATAATTAAACTTATCATTTGGATGGCGGATTGTATGGTATGACAAATTAATGTTAGAGATTAGACTGTACAGAATTTTAAATCTACAGGTAACGCTAATACACACTAAATACATATATTCACGCAGTGATGATGTTGTTAACATTAACAATTTGAGAACAAAGTATAACAATAATAATGATTTGCATGGTTTGATGTGATATGAGCTAAGCGATCATTAGATTTAATCACCATTGGTAGCGCAATTTATTGTAATGCTTTTTTTTCTCTGTTGGTCAGAACAAAAGTGGCAGATTTGTTACTTGTTCAGATGAGATTCTCTGGTAAAAATTCTTATTTTGGTTATATTTCCAAGACTACAGTCTGTGATTCTGAAGTACCTGTACAGTATCCACCAGTGCGGTGACTGACAGCCACACATTCTCCTCAAAACATTAGATTCATCCACTCTGAGGAGCCGTGCCAATGCACAACCCACGTAAAGATGATAATTCATTATCATAATATTCATTCACAATAACTGCAATTGCAGGTTTCAAACAGAGATGGCGACAAAGAGGTAAAACTTACGGACTGCATCTTTAACAAGTCTATGACAGTGTAATTAAATACAGTATGTGTTATACTTATATAGTAAGTCAGCCTTTTTGCAAATGCTGTGGATATGTTCAAATGTACTTTAAGTATGATAGTTTTGAACACGTAAAACTGCGCTGTGTTACCCCACCATTTAATTAGACAAATAAAGTAACACGTGTAGTAATTTAGCATTAAACATTGTTTCTTTCGGCTAATTCATTAGAATTAAATCATGTGATCAAACATAACAGTTATAAAACTTTATTTCATTACCTCATCAATGAACATGATTTGTGATTCCATCGGCACTGGAGGTGAAGACGACAACTCCCATCATTCCACACTCCTTCACAGCGTCATCAAGCTACGCCTTTGTTATGGTTTTGAATATGCGACCTCTAGCGGCGAAAATTACATACTGTGCCTTTAACTGTAATTTAAAAATATTACGTTTCATTCAGTTCAAGTGAAGGGAGAGACGCTTGGAGAATTCATAACTTAGTCAAACCCAGAATCATCATCACCATTCCCTCTTATCATTATTTTTTAATGTCAATCTCCAGTTCCGATGGTTCCCTAAATGCCTATTAGATAGGACTGGTGTAATTTCGAATGGCCTGACCTTTAGATTTCGCTGCACGATCTGTGCTGTATATATGCTGCGCCCCGAGCTCTGAGGGAGAGTGAGACATCAGAGAAAGGTTTTCACGTGTTTGAGATTTAAGCAGCCGGTCCCATGTTCCTGGATGTGGTGTAGCGCTCTCGTCCCCCAGAGCTCTAGGAAGGAAGAACCTTCAAAGCTTTTGCAGTCTTCACATCCATTCCTTCAACTTTGCCCTATTTACGTATACCCCATATGGCCCGGACCAGCGAGTAAAGTCATGGCAGAGCAGACATATACACAGATTGTCATTCAGCGGTTGGCGAGGCCACACGTAGACAACACAATCGCTCTCGTCATCCTCTAATGGCGGAAGGAAACTTATTTTACAGACCTGTCAATGTCGAGGTTCAATAAACAAGTATCTTAAAGGCTTTCAGATGGCCCGAATCTGTGTTTCAGATGGACTTTGACAGGAACGGTCATCAGGAGATGACTGGAAAGTGTATCAAGCACTCAGCGGAATAATGTTTACTGGCTGACAGGCACATGCTGTATGGAAGGCTGTGTAAATATTTAGCTGAAGAAGTGAAATAGAATGAGAGGGAGAAAGCGAGTATAGAAAGCCAAGATGATTCATTCAGACAGGTCTTTCCCTGTGCGTCTCTCTCTCAATCGTATCACTCACTTCCTATTTTTGTGTATTTTCTTTCTGCAGTTCTTCATTGTCTTGCTGATTATTCTGCTGGCTGAGCTGATTTTGCTCATTCTTTTCTTCGTCTACTCTGATAAGGTAAGCCTGTTCACCAATTATATATTCTGCAAATGATTTTACAGTATGTCCTCACATATCTAATCTCTAATTAGTGGCGATTTCTTAGGCTTTGATTTTGCATGGCAGACAAACCACTTCCACATAGATGTTTATTAAAATGTCAATTATTGATTCAGTAAATGTGTAGTCATTGTAGTTTATGCACATGTCTCTTAATTTTAGATGTGAAATTTAATAAAATGAAATTTATTTTTGAGTTTTGAATATGGAATTTATTATATCTGAAAACTTGAAGCTGTAATTTTATAATTGAAATATGTACGGCTAATTTCACCACAAAATCTGAACATATATAAATCAAGTCCCCCTCAATAATTGAAAATGGTCAATTGCCCACCCCCACCCCCACCCCCCAATATTTGATATTTCTTAATGCTGTTCTCCATTACTCACTGCTCTGTTTGTTGTTAGGATGACAGACATGACAAAAAAATGATCCACTTTGAGTGAGCGTATACAATTTTAATGTATTTTAATGTAATTTTGTTGCTTCCGTCAACCATTTTTTTTATGTAATATCCCCATAAAATTAGCATAAAATACATGGATGGAAACCCGTTATCAAGTAAACTGTTGTTCAGTATACTTGTCCCATTTCCCAGCTAAAAAAGGTCAGCGGCCTCTTTAAAGAACAGTTGCCTCTCTTGTCTTTGGCAGTGCAGGTTAAGAGTTTTCATCACCAGCCGAGCTCTCAAAGGTCAGAGGTCACCCCACATAACAAGGCCTAATCCCGGCCAGCTGTCACCAAGTAATTGGCGCTGAGCTCTTTCTCGGTCAATCCTTCCACCTGCCGCAGTGGTCAGGCTCTTTCTCATGGCCTTCAGGGCACCGCACAGGCACACAACTGGAAGCGATACTGTGCCAACTGGTATGTCTATAACAGGGCAATCTGACCTTTTGACACCATGCAGATCCTGGCGGATTGCTACTCGCCCAGAGCACGCAGAGGTCCTGTTTCTTCTTTGATGAAGTCACAAGTGTCACCAAGCATATGCTTTAGATGGTGCACTGCACGGTTTCCTTTTCAAGGACGCTTCCCAAAAGTACGGCAGGATGCTAATCCAGTCAAGGATTTCTGGGTGGTTCATTATTCACTCCGTTTGCCACGCTCTCTGTGGAAGCTAAAGTAATTCACTTACCCACAATCCATTTAGAGATTAGGATCTGCCTATCTCTAAGGTACGAGAACTGCCTGGTTGTCTTATCGGAGCGTGTAACTCACACTCAACTGTAGACCACAAACCAAGGCTATATTTTGGTTGCAAAATGAACATTTTTTTTAAGCATAAGACTTCTTTCTCTGCTTGCTTCTGTCTGTATGAGTATGTTTCTGCAAGGACACATTTATATCTCTATATTGTGTGTAGACTCAAGATTGTACCTTCCTATGAAGTAAGCTAGACTGAAAGCAATGTACCCAACATGTATTAGTCTTTAAAGACCACTCTGAGACCCCCAGCCATGTATTGATGTTGTTCGCACTACCGATATAAGATACCACTATGACCTTTAACACACTGTGATGAGGGAGATACTTCAGAGAGAAGAGAGGGAAGATGAGATATAGAGACCTGTATCAACTGCACAGGGCTGTGAGCACGTCTCTTTCATTTCTCCACCACATGAACTGGGCAGCAGGGGTACTGCCGTCACTCAAAACTCTGTTCGCGCAGAATGGCGTGAGTGATCAGAGGAATGTTTAATTGACTCCATTATTTGATCTCCAAATCACAAGGCAGTTATCACATCTAAGGAAAAAAGTCATGCTGGCAATGTATGAAAGCATGCTTATTCTGTACAAATCACAAAGTTAAAGCCAAACATTTTGCTCAGGTAGTAGTACTAGGCAGGGAATTATATAGAGCTAATTTTAGAAGTGAAATTTAATAAGATGAAATTTATTTTTGAGTTTTGAATATGGAATTTATTATATCTGAAAACTTTAGGCTGTAATTTTATAATTGGAATACGTACGGCTAATTTCACCACAAAATCTGAACGTATATAAATCAAGTCCCCTTCAATAATTGAAAATGGTCAATTGCCCACCCCCACCCCCCAATATTTGATTTCTTAATGCTGCTCTCCATTACTCACTGCTCTGTTTGTTGTTAAGATGACAGACCGTTTAAAAAGTTACATTTTTAGTTTGGTTTGCCTTAAGGCAGGAACACACCAAACCGACGGTCGGCCGTCGGGCAGTTTTTGTTCGTCGGCCGACTAAGTTTTCTCAGTGTGTTCTGCACCGTTGGCTGAAGTTGGTCCTCATCTGCTTTTTTTTGGCCGATTCGACATGTTGAATCGGTGTCGGAGCTCGTCGGTCTGTCGGGCCATCTGATCATTCTGATTGGCTGTTCAGCTACTGCCAACTGCTGGTACGGAAAGGCATTTCATCTTACATAGGCGCAGTGTCAGGGCAACTTTGGACCCAGACGCTGCCGACATGAGCCAACCCCACAGACTGCTTTCGTCGCCACTTGTTCGTCGGCGTCGGCTTGGTGTGTTCCTGCCTTTAGCTGTCTAACAGCGCTAGTCAATGTCAAAATGACTGAGATGGCCAATCAGATCAAAGAAGGCAGGGCTTACTATTCACCGAAGACGTGTGTGAATTCCAATGCGACAATTTTAGTTTTTACAGTGAAAGAGTGTGTGTGTGGTAAGATAAAAGTAGCTAAACATTTAATATTTGACAACTGTTTTACGATGGATATGTTTAACATACAGTGATGCAAACTACTCAACTTTTTTATGGAATTTCTCCATTTTGAATTGAAAATATGCTATCATTTAAATGATGTCATTCATAACTGAATGTGACGAGACGATACATTTTTTTTTTTCTTTCACATATTAGACATATAAACAAGAGTAAATTTGTGCATATTTTTAAGTAAAATATTATTTGCGAAGAGTTTAAATGGACTACCTCACAACTATAAACTATAATTAGACCTAGAACTTCTTTTACTGTTTTTATGTCTTCTTTATTCCCTTAAATCCCTTTTAATCCTTTAATTATTTAATTTATTTAAATAAAAATACCACCCTCCTCCCGCCTCAAAAAAACTTTGGTGTGTGTGTATATATATATATATATATATATATATATATATATATATATATATATATATATATATACTGTATATAATATTGAATAATATGTTACAAAGACATCCATTTCAAATAATGTGTGAATGTATAAATGTCACAAAAAAAAAAACTAATTTATTAAATGTAAAATTTACAAAATTGCAAACTCTCTGTAATTTTTCTAGCTTCATAATTTGAGAGCTGTAAAGTTTCAGTAGTGATGCTTTTTGCCATCCTCGATCTTTAACTCAGCAAGAGGCTTCCCTCCTGCAGGTATGTTGGAGAAACAAAGGTATAGTAGGTCTTCACCTCACTGAGCGTACATGAACGCCGTGGATTAAAGCACACACGTGGGCCCTCCAATGACCCACCATCTGACTGCAGCAGATGGCGAAGGCTAGGCACCAGATTAGAGCATCCGTCTTTACACTCATGACCTCATTCCAGCGCGTGTGCTGCAGGACGGCGGCCAAATGAAGCCATATTAGCTGGTTTGAACGGGGGAAGCACAGTAGCGTGATTTTTCGGATAGGCTTACAGAGACAGATGAAGAGCATTACTGCGCACTTTCGCCTCCTCAGCTGTGGTTACGGTTTAATCCATAGATGACTAACAATTTTTAGCCTCTAATGTTGTGCCATTACATGAGTAAACCTGATACAATTAGGGATGCTCTAAAAACGAATAGCGACCCACATGTGCAGGGGATGGGTTGAGTGTTTTTGACAGGAAGTAAAACTCCAGGTACCATTTTAAAGGCCCCCCAAACTCGTATCATAATTTAGTCGCACAAAACACTTGTGTTTCCTGTTATTTTTAAGGTGATTCTGGGAGTTTAAAGCTTGTGATCTCATGTGGCAGCATTATTGTGGTTGCTTGTTTACTTGTCGATTTTGGCTCTGAATTAAACCAATTAACTCGCGTTAAACAAATCAACAAAGAATGTGCCTGTGTTAAAATGATTTACATCAGGCTTGACTATATAAACAGTCATTTTCCACTTCATGAGCTTAAGTAGAAAAAGTGTCTTGTAAAGTGCCTGATCAGGTGGGGCGGTCAGCCAGGGTTTCTAAGGACTCCAGGCCAGGTTTCAAAGCACCTGACGGCGTGACAGTAGGTCCCACGCTGCGCCTATCTTGCCAGCTCACAGCATGGCCAGACTTTCCCTTGCTGATCAAGAGTCTGGCCCATCATCTGGGCTGGAAATTACCATCCTATGACAGGCACTTAGATCGGGAAGCTTTTATTTGTGCTAATGGAACATTATTTCCAAAGTGCAAATGGTCGTTAATGGGATAGTTCATCGTAGAATGAAAATTCAGTCACTATTAACTAGTGCTGGGCACTGGGATGAACCAATATACCAGTTTAAATTTCATGTACAATATGCATTTTTCAAATACCGTCATACCAGTGCGTAGCTGAAATAACTGCTGCATCTATTCAATGGCCACGAAAAGCACTATGTAGAGTGTATTGAGAGGGGACCTCTATTAACTGCATACCCTTCTTACTAATGGATATTATAACTTTATAACACAACAATAAATAAGCCACACAACTAACTCTCTTTAACATGGCAAATACCATGAGCCCTTTTGAATAAATCAAAAGATAGGGCTGTTCAATGAACCAAATCTTGATATGGACTAGTGTCTGTAAATATTAAATCTAAAAAAAAAACTGTTTCTGAAGTCTGCATGTTCTGCGTGTCTGTGTCATAAGGTGCATCTAAATCAGCTCCCTAGTTCAGTAGTCAGGGCACTGATCAGGGAGTCGGCCATTTTAAGGTCTCAATTGCAAAATCCTTCCAGTGGACTGAAACATTCACTCCCCAAAAAGCCATCAATGCTCCCTTTGTTCCCTTAACGGAAATTCTGAAGCACAAAATAATCATGTGATACAACTCAATACACATCGTGAAAGAATCTTTAAAAAACAAACTGTTATTTAATTATATTTTAGCATAAACATACATAGCTAGACATGTAATAAACATAATCTAACATTTATAATTAATTAACGGCTGAATTTTGCAGGGATATCAAAGTAGTGACGCTCGTGGTGTTTTCAGCATCTGCCATCTCACTATTCGATGACATGAACACATGAACTTCATCTGCAGACCTGCTCTGAGAGTTAACTTCATGAGCATTTCACCATTTCATTTGATAAAGCTATTGTCATATCATATACACACAGGAACTCAAAGGTCTTTACGACAACCCGTCAAAATAAATTTTGGTCTAACTTGAGGAAATTATGAAAGAAATATATTACCATTGCACAGCAGAATATACTTTTTAAAGTAGGAGTAATAATAATATTACAATTTATTAGAACATTTTAGGGAATATCACACGTTTTCATACGTTTTAATTTAAATAGTAAACTTGCCAAAAATGAAATGAATTATTACATTTTCATTTGATTACATTTTAAAAGGTTAACTAAATTTTATAAATCGATTTGATTACCCCCATTTTTTAAAAGTAAATTTGTCAAGTCAAGTCACCTTTATATGTATTCCTCTTTATACAATACAGATTGTTTTAGAGTGATAACAGGAAAATTATGCATTTTGGCTGTTGTTTTCACAACAAAACCTGCCCAGTTGCTACTCAAAACTAGCCCAATCACATTTCAGGGAGGTCCCATGTTTCTGGGGGGTAAAATCTGCATTTTTGGCAGGGTTCCCCTGGTAAAATTCGCATTCCAGGAGCTAAATATCATGTTATTTGGGGTCGCTTCAACCCGCAGACATGAATAACAACCCGCAGCAACAGTGTAAAAGTGGCCCAATTCCACGGGAAAACCGCAGACTTGGCAACACTGGTCATCGTCCAGCTCTGTATGTGACATTACAATGTTTTTTATATTCTATGTACTCCTAACAGCAAAATAAGCCACTATAAATGTATATAAAGGTCATAAAAAGAAAAAAAAAAATACTGTGATGTGATACACCATGAAATGGCCAGAGTCTTAAACAAATACCATGATAAAGAATGTTGGTCATACTGCCCAGCACTACTATTAAACCACCCTCATGATGTTCCAAACCCATATTACCTTTTTTTCCTCTTTGGAAGAAGAAATTTAAATAATGTACTGGTCTTTCTTTTTCATGTCAAACATTAAATGAGGATACAAAAAAAAAGTATCATAAAAGTTGTCTTTATGACTTGCATGCTAAATACCAAGTCTTCTGAAGTCATAAGACTTTTGGTGAGGAACACTGATGTTATTCACTGATGTAATCTTCCCACCCTCTGACTGCTAATACAAGAGAATCATTAAGTCAGCAAGAACCAGCTCACTTCTCTCATGAACTCTTGAGGAAAGCCAAGCAATGAATAAACACCAACCTATTGTATGACTTCAGAAGACTTGGAATATAGTGTCATAAGAGTCATATGGACCAATTTTATGGTAACATTTTCCTTTTTTGGTTGAACTATCACTTTTGGCTAGGATTTAAAGGTGTGTGTTTGCATTCTGTAAATATCTCAAAACTTTTTTTTGTTGGCGTAGGCAGAGGTGATGGACAGTGAAGAATCTGCTGTCTGACCTCATCTTTCCCTTCCTCTACTCTTTAGTAAACAGCAGGCTTTCCTCAACACACACACATTGTGCTGACACCTCTCCACAAACCCAAGCCCCCAGGGCATCAATATGACAAACCTGTCCAAACCTATCCACACTCTAGAGACTCAAACACACGAGACCAAAACAAAAGCACACAGTTTTCTCTCTGTATAACCATTCGCTCTTGTTTCCGTTCCCAGTTCACCCCAAGAATTGTTGGTATAGAAGATAATGATGTCATCCATTAGCTACATCTAACATCTGACCCTCTGGTCAAACCCTCCACATTCCCAAACAAACACTAACATCTTTACATTAACAAGTTGCCTGAGAACATAGGAAACGAACTAGAGGAATGATTACAAATCAAACACCAAGAGCCGCTAGGTCATTCACATGATCCAGATGCTTGCGCTGGCTGAAATGGCTTTGGACCGTGCGTTCTGAGACTGTATCCAACTGGACAGACGTTATTTAAACAGAACCCAAGGCCAGGTATACAAACTCCTAATGAGCTATGCATTAGCTACAAGCAGCCACAGGCCATGGGAAACATATGCTCCATTCACTTTTTGAGCACTTGTATAGTAATAGTGGATTTAAAGGCTCTTGGTAATGATATGAGATGCTAATTGAGAAGTAGGATTCAAATGCTTGAGCTCTTTAATAATACAAATTTGGCCAGAGTTGTCTAGCAGATGATTATATTCTTGTCCCAAAAAAACAGATAAAATATTGATAAACAACTGGACTGGAGTTCATCCATCTGAATAGTTTTTGATTCTTCCTGTTTTGTGTAGATTTAGATTGACAGTCCGATTGTAACTTCCTTACAGTAACCTTTCATTTACACTGGCACTCTTCCAGTGTCTGAGAGAAGAACTCATTATCTTTCTGCATAATATGATGCTCCTAACAGTATGTTGCATTAGCATAGCTCATCCCTTTGGGCTTGCAAGATGGCAACCGGAGCCAGAATATAATCAGAGCACCACCTCACCAATACTTTTCATTTCAGTGACAGGATATTTATCATTGCAGATAGCGCTCGCCTCTGAGGATAGGACAGCCTCCTTTTGTTATCAGAAAAGAGAGTCGTTCCAACGTCCTCCACTAGCCTTCTTTGTGGGGTTTTGGATGAGAAGAAAGATTACTAGATTATTTGACATGACTGCTGCCTTTCAATGATGATGTGCTTTATATCCTGAAACCTTTCATGAAATATATATTCCCACACCTTTTGATTGATGTATTTCCATGACTTTCAGTAACTTTTCCAGAGATTTGTGATTACTGGATACATATTTGCTGTTTCCAGGCTATTGCTAATGTGTTTACAGTATCTTTCTGATCAAAAGTACAGTAATATTGTTAAATATTATTACAATTTAAAATAACTGTTTTCTATTTTTAAAATGTAATTTATTCCTGTGATTGCAAAGCTAAATTTTCTGTAGCCACAGTCTTGAGTTGTCACATGATCCTTCAGAAATCATTCTAATATGCCGATTTGGTGAATATATGCTAAAAACCGCTTAATATTTTTGTGGAAACAATGATAGTTTTTTTAATCAGGATTCTCTGATAAATAGAAAGAACAGCATTTGTTTAAAATAGAAATCTTTTGTCAAATTAAAGGGTTAGTTCACCCAAAAATGAAAATTCTGTCATTAATTACTCGCACTCATGTCGTTCCACACCCGTAAGACCTTCATTCATCTTCGGAACACAAATTAAGATATTTTTCATAAAATCCGATGGCTCAGTGAGGCCTGCATTGCCAACAAGATAATTAACACTTTCAAATGCCCAGAAAGCTACTAAAGACATATTTAAAACAGTTCATGTGACTACAGTGGTTCAACCTTAATGTTATGAAGCGTTGAGAATACTTTTTGTGCACCAAAAAAACAAAATAACGACTTTATTCAGCAATATCTAGCGATGGGCGATTTTTCAAAACACTGCTTCATGAAGCTTCGAAGCTTTACGAATCTTTTGTTTCGAATCAGTGGTTCGGAGTGTGTATCAAACTGCCAAAGTCACGTGTTTTCAGTAAAGGAGGCTTTATGATGTCATAAGTGTTTTGAAATTTCAATGGTTCACCACTGGAGGGCGTGACTCCACTTATTTGAAACAAAAGATTTGTAAAGCTTTGAAGCTTCATGAAGCAGTGTTTTGAAATCGCTCATCACTAGATATTAAATAAAGTCGTTATTTTGTTTGTTTTGGTGCACAAAAAGAATTCTCGTCGCTTCATAACATTAAGGTTGAACCACTGTAGTCTTAGTTTTAAATATGTTTTTAGTACCTTTCTGGGCATCTGAAAGTGTTAATTGTCTTGCTGTCAATGGAGGCCTCATCTGAGCCATCGGTTTTTTTCTTAATTATCTTAATTTGTGTTCTGAAGATGAACGAAGGTCTTACGGGGGTGGTTCGACATGAGGGTGAGTAATTAATGACAGAATTTTCATTTTTTGGTGAACTAACCCTTTAAATGTCTTTTCTGTCACTTTTGATCAATTGAATGCATCTTTGCTGAAGAAAGGTATTGATTTCTTAATATAAAAAAAAAAAAAAATAACTGACCTTTGAAGTATTTACACTACTACTTTGTCTTTATTTTCATGACCTGATACTGTACATTGTGCCTTTTCATTGCACTGTGAGAAAATTAATTCTTGTCAAAAAAAAAAAAAAAATTTTTCTAGGAACCCTCAGCTCTTGGCATTAGGGAGGCTTAGTCGGACATGTAACATCCCTCCATTAGACATGCTATTTTGCAGTTTGAACTGGATGAACAGAATTGCGTGACTTTTTCAGGCACAAGCTGATTAAGAATTTATTATAAGTCTGAGCCTAATTGTAATTGGACCGTGTGGAATATGGGAGTCTCGTGTGCTGGATAATTGGGACGCTTTTCTTTAGGTATGAAAGAACAGCCATTACCAAACAGTTGTGATCATCATGTGTTCCAAGCAGGATGTGAAAGGAGTGATGTCACAGTGTGCTCTGATGGAGTTGAGAGTGTGCTTTGATGTATTCTTGTATAATGAGACTCCTCGGACTCAAGATGTTTCCGTAGAGGAGAATGATGGTGCTTATTCACCTTTCGTTTTATTCTCCATTCTGAAACGTGGCTACTGACACAGTGTACCCACCAGGAAAAATGTCTGCCGCTAATGAGTGTACACTCCAGTGAGAGACATATGCCTTCTACCAGCTTTTTAATATCTTGCTTTGACTTACTGTTATTGCTGCAGTTGTGCATCATTTGCTGAATTTATTTCATCATGGCATCACTGGAATGAATGAAAAAAAAAAAAAAAAAAAAAAAAAATCACATGACAGGGTCTCCAGAGAACATTTTAACCCAATTTTTCTACATATATTTGAAAGATTATCAGAATTAAAATTTTAGACTCTTAATTAATTAATTTCCCTCAGCATTTAAAGATGTTTCACAACATGAATGTTTCAGTTTGCTTTATTATTAGTGGTATTTGCTAAGGCAAGCATCCCAGTTCCCATGGACATGAATGATACCTTAAAGTTATAGTTCATCCAAAAATGAAAATTCTGTCATCATTTACTCACCCTCAAGATGTTCCAAACCTACAAGTATATACATTTCTTTCTTCTGCTGAACATATAAGAACATATTTTGAAGAATATGGGGAACCAAACAGTTGATGGGGCCCCATTGACTTCCATAGTATGGAGAAAAAATATATATATATACTATGGAAGTCAATGGGGCCAATCAACTGTTTGGTTACCGACATTCTTCAGAATATCTTCTTTTGTGTTCAGCAGAAGAAAGAGATTCATATAGGTTTGGAACACATTGCTGAGTAAATGATGACAGAATTTTCAGTTTTGGGTGAACTATGCCTTTAAATTTTGTGGCTTATTGAGTAGAGCTGTGATGTTACTGTTCTATGTGATTTAATTCACGCTTTCTGCCTGGTAGATGATAAAATGGGCAAAAAAGATCCAATAGATTTGCATCGATGAAGGGTCCCAAATCATATCTAGGAATACTTTGGAATCTACTAAATGATAGAAATTTGATGGGCTTTTTTAGGATAGTAAGCAACCACCCACAACATCTTAGCATCATGCACAGGCACCGGTCACATTTTCTTCAGAAGTTCAGAGTCTTTCAGAAGTGAGCAGAACAGGGAGTGTTAAATACAACAGCAATACAAACTGTGACAATAAATCATGTTAAAGCAGTCAGTGCAGATATTATCTCTATATATCTTATTTATAGCTCTGTGTGAGAGACTATCTTTCATTGAAATATGCCTGAAATTCCAGAATATGGTGTTTTATTTTTTCTTATGGGTGAAACGATGTTAATCTGGCTTGTGTCTATATCAGGACCACCGCTCTGTCAAACTGTAATCACCCCGCACTTCCGTCGCTCTGGGCCAGAGTGCACTGAACCACTAATGTGAGATCGTACACCTCATTAAAACTGCCAGCGAAATATTTATCTACCACAGCCGAGGGGGAAAAGATAGTGATTCCAGAGTGGCGTATATGAGTATGTTGTTCTCCAGCATCAATGATGGCATGCTTTTTTACGCTCTATTCTCTATGCCATTCAATTAATGATGCTAATTACATTAATTTGACACATAGTCAAGAACCCAATGGAAAATATTGACTAAATAGACGCTCCTTATTAGGGTAGACAAGCAGATAATATTTCACTTAGGACTTGAATATTGTTCTTCATTATTTGCAATCTGTTCCTCACATTACTGATATTTATACATATTTACATTTATTCATCCAAACCACTTGAATGAATTTATATTCAAGCTTTCAAGCTAGAAAATTAATTTAATTTATAATCATTTATTCAGTTCAAAAATTAGGAATAATTAGGCATGAAAGACAGTAGATTAATTATGATTAATACAAATTATGTAGAAATAAGAATGATATAATACAATTTGATAGCATACGTGTGTGATTAATTTTATTAATTTATAAATAATTATTAGATATGAATGACTTCATACAATAATTGAATAATACAAATTATATTATATATATATACACACACACACACACACACACACACACATACATATATATATATATATATATATATATATATATATATATATACAATCTGTTCCTCCCATTGCTGATATTTACATTTATTCATCTAAACCACTTGAATGAATATATTCAAACTTTCAAGCTATAAAATTTATTGAATTTATTAGGAATAATTAGGCATGAAAGATACAATACATTAATTATGATTAATACAAATTATGTAGAAATATGAATGATATAATACAATTTAATAATAGCATACGTGTGTGATTAATTTTCTTAATTTATATATAATTAATTATTAGATATGAATGACTTCATACAATAATTATGATTAATACAAATTATAATATATATATATATATATAATGTATATAATAATTCTTCAGTTCAAAAGTTACGAATAATTAGATATGAATGACTCCTATCTATCTATCTATATATATATATATATATATATATATATAATCAATATTTTTATTAAGTTGTTTAATTTAAGTGGCCTTGCTGAAATATTGGTACAATCAAGATGAGATTTGTGATTGACTATGACTGAACGTTTCCTTCTGCTGTTCACAGGTCAGTGAGAACGCAAAGCAGGACCTGAAAGATGGTCTTGCGCTCTACAACACAGACAACAACATTGGGCTGAGAAACGCCTGGAATATCATCCAAGCTGAGGTACTCTTTGTGAAATTATGATCATGTTGAGTATCTTGAAAATATTCTCTAATGTACACAGCAATATCTGGAACTTAATCTAGCCTGGTTATTAATAAAATGTATTGTTGTCCCCCAACAGTGGAAGTGTTGTGGAGTAACTGGGTACACAGATTGGCACGAGGCTCTGAAAGAAAAGGTGGTGCCCGACCGCTGCTGTCAAGAGCATTATCAGGAGTGTGGCCGCAACTCCACCAACATGTTCTGGACACGGGTGAGTGAAACCAATGACAAATGTTGCCATAATTCCTCAGACCTTTAATTGCCTTGACATGTGAAGTGAACTATACTTATACTGCATTTCAAACGCACGACATTCAATTTTAATCATCCTCATTTTGAATACATTTGGACTGTTAATCTTATATTCATTAAAGAACATTTCTGAATCAAGACAGGATAAAAGAAAAGACTGGAGGTAATAATTGAGAGGATTTCTTTTTTTCTTTCTCTTTTCTGTCCTTGAAAAGAGTTATTATTAATAAATGAAAGGCGGTAAAAGCCGTAGATTTAAGACATCTCTGTTGGTAGGAGCTCTAAGTGCGTCTGTAAAGTACAAGAGTCATGTATCTTTATGTATTTCTTCTCACTTTTGGACACTAGATGCGTTTGTCTTCCCCTTTAGGAGTTGATTTAACTCACAAAAACTGATTTTAATGTTTAAATGAGATTGTAGGGAGGGCAATGGTTTCTTGAGGGAATATTTTTGTGCCATCGACAGAGCTGTAGTGTACATCAGTAGCTGATGTTACATGTCAAACTGTCACACTGTCTTATCTGCAGCTTTTAGTTACCTCAGAGGTACTAATGGAGTGTGTGCTTGAGACGAGACAATTCCATTTAGTGAATTTTCAATGTTCTCTTCAAATGCATTTTTTTCATTAAAATAGAATGAGCACGTTTGTAAAACTGCCACAAAAGAAAATTTTGAATGTCACGATTTCCAGTCTATTGCCTTGTAGGGAGCGAATTACACAAGGACACATTTGTAGTTAAGTTAGCCTGAAACCACAAGCCGTTTAATTGTTAAATTTATCTTCACCCGCAGAAGTTAAACAGCTAGCCAACATAAGTTGTTTTAAATTCATAGAACAAGAGGAATTAGTCAAAAGAATTGTGACATGAGGCTGTTTGCACAGGAATCCAAGAGTTCTGCCATATCTGAAGGTATTATATTGTATTACCACCACAGTTTTCAGTTGTGCTGGAAATGGATTTCCTTTTCAGTACCTTAGTATGACAAGCAGCCCACAACACCACCAACTCAAAGCTGTTTTGTCTTTTTTTTCGCATAGCCACCATACATTATATTGCTGAATATGCTTTTTCTTTTTTTTCTCTTTTTTTTAAGTCACTGCGCGTTGAAAATGCAGCCGCAGCAGTCGCTCGCTCGCTCATGCATGCGCTCAAACAAATTCCACTGCTGCTGGAGTTCAGCTCATTTTCTCTAGATCAGAATTAACAACTAGCAAATTACAAAGTGAAACATACACAATCTGTTTGTATTAGTGCTTTCGCCCAGAAGGTAAATCACATCTCATGACTTTTCCTGTCTTCCAGGGCTGCTACGAGAAAGTTGAAGAGTGGCTTGAAGATAATAAGCACCTACTCGGAACCATCGGCATGTGTATCTTGGTAGTTCAGGTAAGATTGTGTGTGCTGGTGTGTTTTGCCATCACTCAGTGTGTCAAACGCAGTGGTGATAATGAGCGTGCCTGTCTTGTCTGGTTCTGCTGAAACGGTGAAGCACATGTATGGAGCACCACAGTCAGCACAGCAGAGAATAGGTGAACCGATCATTAGGGCTTGCTGATATGCGAATATATAGAAAGTGAAAGTCTGACGGTCCCAGATGATGTCTTGCATTGGTTCATTATAGCCCTAGAAAAAGCATGAATTCAATGGTCTAATGTGTACATTCTGCACAGGTGATTTGCATTAATGTCAAACTGATGATTGAAGATTTTTCTTGGAACTAGGCCAAGACATATTAAGTATAGTCCAAACTCCTGATTTGACAGCTTGCTTGACTTTATACTTTGACATCTTTGCCACTTTTAAAGTTAACAAACTGAATTTAAGTGCATCTCTTCACCATTTTACATGATCGTCAAAAGTTTGGTTTACTGTCATTTATTGCAAGGCAGAAATACAAAATGTTGGATTAGCCAAGATGGTCTCTCGGTTAATCCACGAGTTCTCGTAAACCCATGGTCTGTAATTACCTGCGGTTTATTGAGGATAATAGCGCACAGGGGTCTTTACTAGTATGTACTAAGAGGTGACCTCAAGCTTGTAAGCAAACACTTGCCACCTAATCCTCCTCACGGGCTGAGCTGGGGCGAAAGTCACAAGTGATTTACTTAGATCTCATCCAGCAAAAGCCAGCCAAATCTGGTTTTTAGTCACTAAACTGTGTGTTCTGTAAGTGCTTTGTTGTTTTAAATTATTAGTGGGCCTTCTAATGTAATACTTAGGGTTAGGGATTTGAACAAACCTCAAAGAACCATGGTACTTTCATATATTTCATTGCGCTGTTAGATTACTATTCATGTCCCATGAAATACCATTCAAAGGTTTTGGATAAGTATTTTTTTATGGAAATTAAAACTTTTATTTAGCAAGGATGCATTAAATTGATTAAAAAAAGACAGTAAAGACATATAGTGTTGCAAAAGATTTATGTTTCAAAATGCTGTTTTTTATAAACTTTCTATTCATCAAAGAATCCTGTGGAAAAATGTATCACGGTTTCCGTGAAACTATTAAGCAGCACAACTGTTTTCAACATTGATAATAAAAAGAAATGTTTCTTTACCACATTTTATATTAATATAAACAGGATTTCTGCGGGTCTGAAAAAGCTCTTAAAAAGTTTTAATTCACTCTTACACAGATTAAGGCCTTAAAAATGTCTTAAATCAAAGCAGAACGTCTTAAATTCATAAAGTCATTACATTAAAAGTTGCATACATTGCAAAAAAAAATTGATATGTTCCTCAGTGATTTTGTCCTGTTTTCCAATACAAATATCTAAACAACTTTAAATCAAGATACATTTACTTGAGATGCAAATTTAAAGCTGCAGTCCGTAACTTTTTTTGGTTAAAAATGATCCAAAATCAATTTTTGAGCAAGTACATAACCAGCCAGTGTTCAAAACTATCTCCTTACCTTAGCCCGATTCACAACGGTAAGCTTGTAATAATGTTTTATAATAAAACAATACTGGTGGATTTCCGCGGTAAATTCGAGCATGCAGCCGTTTGTCTTTGCGTCATTATGTCACGTCTGTGAACAGAAAGAAAGGAGTCCCTGCATATAGGATGCTGCTGGTAGCAGATTGTTTATAGCCTTTTCTCACAGCAGCTGCAATAATTAAACTTATCATTTTGATGGCGGATTGTAATCCAGAAAGGTCCAAATGACAATCATCAGTGACAACTGGAGATTCAGCCGTGGTCAAAAAGCAAAAGACTTCGGACTGTGGGGTGGCTACAGAAATTGAAATCCACAGGTAACACTAATACACACTAAATACACAGTCACGCAATGCTGATATTGTTAACATTAACAATTTGAGAACTAAGTATAACAACAATAATAATTTGCACAGTTTGATGCGATATGAGCTAGGCGATCGTTAGATTTAATCTCCACTGGCAGCGCGATTTATTGTAGGCCTAATGCTTTTTCCCTCAGTTGGTCAGAACAAAAGTGGCAGACATGTTACTTACTTGTTCAGATGACTTTTTCCGGTGAAAATTCCTACTTTGGTCATACTTCAAGACTACAATCTGTGATTCAGAAGTACAGTATCCACACCGGTATGGTGACTGACAGCAAACATTAGATTGATCCACACTGAGGAGTTGTGCCGATGCACAATGCACATAAAGATAATAATTCTGCATATAACTGCAATTGCAGGTTTCAAACAGAGATGGCGAATCTAAGAGGCAAATCTTATGGACAGCAGCTTTAAAATGAAGTTTCGAAAAATTGAACAAGAACTGTCAATGAGTTATGAAAACATCCCTTTGAATTAAGCTGATTTTTTTCTGAGCCCATTAGCAGATATTTGTTCTTGTTTTAATCATAAACTCACTTAATTTTGATCAATTTCACAAAAAAACAAGACTTCATATTTTATGTCATTTTGTATCTCCAGTAAATGCATCTTGATTTAAGAATCTTTAGACATTTGCACTGGAAAACAAACTGGAAGACAAAAAAAAAATCACTTTAATTTCCACCGTGTGATCAGAAGATACACAGTAAAAGTTATTTCCATATTCTAGTGGTTGGGAGCAGAGGTATTCAAGCTACTTCTCTGTAAAATGAATTAACAAGTAATGGATATCTGTTGGAAGTCGTATTTTCAAACTCTGAAGTGTTGCTAATACAGCTCATTGTGTTTCTCCCTAGACATTTGCATTTAGAGAACATATTGACAAATTGAGTTCCCTTCAATTTATTCCTTAAATTTACTTTACTTGGTCTTAAAAAGGTCTTTAAAAAGTCTTAAATTTACCTTCATAAAACCTGCAAAAACCCTGATAAAACAGTTATATTAATTGTAATATTTCATAATATTACTGTTTTTATTGTAATTTTTGATCAAATGGATGCAGTACAAACCCCAAACCAAGTTAGAATACCATGGTACTCCATTAGTGTACCGTAGTTCTTTTTCATAAAAACACATGGATTCTGAAAGGAATCATTTCCCTATGGGTTTCGACCACAGTGCATCTCTGGTTGTCAGACATTGCTGAGGCCTAGACTTCTCCACCAGTCTCATACTGAAGTCTGTGTGAGAGTCTGCCAAGATTTACTGTTCAGTGTCTGTGGGAATTCGTAGTGTAAAGAAGAAGCGATGCGATACCTTTAAAGTTCAAAGACGTGAGAGAATCAGATTTAATCCACACTCCGAGTCTGTTGGCACTTCCTGCTCGTGATAAAAACTGTGCTGTTCTGCAGCTTTAAGATAATGATTGTGGAATGTCGACCACCACTGTGCGTTTGATGTATCAGGATAGATCTAAAAATGAACTTCAAAGAGTCAGTATATTTGCAACACATATCCGTTTACCTCCATGACAGTATGTGTCTTCACCAAACTTGTTTTTTTTTTTTTTTTTTCTACAAAATGACGTCAATTTTTGCAAGTCTATCTGTAAAAAGGTCTGTAATCAACTATCCACTGGCATTCACATTCATTTGCTTGGTTGTTTGCAGTTGCCAAATAGCTAAAAAATCAATTATAATATAAAGAAATAAACAATTAAAAAAAAAAAAAAAATCAATCAATCAATGGCTAATCATCTACTGTAATATGATGAAATTAAAAATAAACAACTGACAAATGACAAAACTATAATGAAATAAAAAAGTAAAACAAGAAATTACTTTGTGTGTGCTGGCAAAAATAACAGTTTACAATAAGGTTACATTTGTTAACATTAGTTAAAGGGTTAGTTCACCCAAAAATGAATATTTTGTCATTAATTGCTCACCTCATGTCGTTCCAAACCCGTAAGACTTTTGTTAATCTTCAGAACACAAATGAAGATCTTTTTGATGAAATCTGAGAGCTTGCACAGACAGCTACGCAATTGAAACTTTGACACTTCAAAAAGTTCATTAAGAAATCATAGAACTAATCCATATGAATTGAGTGGTTTAGTCCAAATTTTCTGAAGAGACTTGATCGCTTTATATGATGAACAGATTGAATTTAGAAGCTCAACAGAAACTAGACGTGTGAGAACAAACCTCTTGCAGAAGCTCAAACGTGCTGCATAACACACGAGAATGAACCTCATTGGTTCTCGCACGCTTCAAGCAAACATGCTTGAGCTTAAGTTTACCACAACTGATGTGTGAGTTGATGAATGTTTATATGTGAATAAAAGCCTACATTCAAACTGTTCATCATATAAACTGATCGTGTCTCTTCAGAAAATTTGGACTAAACCGCTCGATTCATATGGATTAGTTTTACGATCTCTTTCTGAACTTTTTGAAGCGTCAAAGTGGTAGTCCCGTAGCTGTCTATGGAGGGACAGATCGCTCAGATTTTATCAAAAAGATCTTCATTTGTGTTCCGAAGATGAACAAAAAACTTACAGATTTAGAACGACATGAGGGTGAGTAATTAATGACAGAATTTTTATTTTTGTGTGAACTAACCCTTTAATGCATTAGGTATCATAATGACCAATATTTGTACAGCATTTATCAATATTAGCTGTTACTAATTTTTAACAAGGTGTATAAATTTATAAATTAACATAATGTATGTATTATGAACAAACATAAATTAACATCATATTTCTAAAAAATGAAATTAACTTTATTTCATATATTAGATATTGACTCCTTGATTTTTCTAGTGTTTGATTAGGCGCACATGCAGTGTTTTGTCTCCATTCAGCCAAGCCATCTGTGTTTGCCGACATATCGCTCATGTGTGTCATTAACCTTTACATTTGGATTTTTGTCATTTCAGCTCTTGGGAATGGCCTTTTCCATGACACTGTTCCATCAGATCCACAGAAGCGGGAAGAAGTATGATGCCTAACGAGGCCGTTTCTCAAGGGAGGAGACCTGGTGCTTTATGGGACAGACTCTGGAGGACAGCTCCTCCTCTTGTATCTAACTTCCACCACTGGCCAGCCCCTCTTCCCATTATTCCCCACCTTACACCTTACCATCCTGTATAGACTTCAGTCATGGTCTGTCTCTTTTCCACTCTTTCTCCCCCATCTGCTTATCTGCCAAAGAGACCCGGGGACAGAGAGGAATGAGAGGACCAACTCTTGGCCAGCATCCTCCCCATGAGGCCTCTGACTTTCTCCATCTCCTCTAGAACCTTTATTTTACGCTTGAACTAACTAACGTTTGCAAGAAGGAGAATAATGATGACAAACTGCGTGGCTTCACTAATACGTAAATTCTTAAGCCCAACATACAGAGCGTTGAGAAGACATCAGACTGGAAACCTTTGGGGTGGGATGAATTTGAAAAGCATCGCTCATTATCACCTCCATCTACGATGTAAATGACAAACAGCTCCATTTTAGCATGATGCGGTTTTGTACGAGACAGAAATCTTTGTCATTTCGGCTCAAGACTTTTTTGTTCGTTTTTTTATAAGTGACTTTGCCCCAACCCCGTAATTGTCATTTTTTTGCACCTAATGATTGGAAGAAGGCGGTACAAGTATTCTGACTTCAGCGAGGTATGACCAGGAATCTGAGTTTGTCTGTGTGTGTTGCTACACAAGCTTGTTCTTGTGTTTAAAGGTTTGTGATTTGAGGATGTATCGAAACGTGTCGAAAGTTTCACCCTGATGAGAACCATTACAACCTAATGTCAGTATAATACATCAAATAGGGACTGTTTTATCATATACAGACTGTCTGATTACCCAGCCGCCCACATACAAGCAAAAACATCCTCTTTGTTAACCACTAAAAGGTCATTTTAACTGAACTGCTACTAAAACTCTGTAGCACTGACAATGAAGTGCAGTTATTATAGAATAAATGGGGGAAGGTTACAAGTAAGTAGACCAAGCATGAGTAAAAGGCAGAGCTTTGTGAGTTTGAGCATTTCCCCACGTTTTGCTCAATGAATCCAACTCTGTACTCCAAAGAATGTTGAGACAGAGCCTAATAGCACAGATTCCACCTTGTTCATGTTTGCACATTTCTCTAGGACAGTAACGTTTACATTTTTGGCAGATCTGTCTGGATTGGGATCTGGACCTGATTGACTTAAAGAGTTCAACCAAAAACGAAAATCTGTCATCATTTACTCACCTTCAAGTTTTCCAAGCCTGCAGGACTTTTAGTTTTTGCATGGAACACAAAACGAAACAGTTTGAAGAATGTTTGTTGCTTTTTCCTATACACAAAAGCAGACTTGATGCTTTCGAATAGAGTTGTCAAAAGTACTGTTAGGTAGTACAATCGGTACTGAAACTTTAAAAATGTAATGCTTTGAGCGCTGTTGAGCGGATTCGTAAACACCTCTGATTGGCCATTGTGATCACGTGCTCATCAGATAGGTCTGTGATTATCTACAGTGATCAACGCATGGGAGCGTTTGAAAACACACGGAAGTGTTTGAATTTGAAAGCGCGAGCGGGAACATTTGAAAGCAGGCGTCTATCAGCAAACTGGTCTGTGATAGACGCCTGCTTTCAAAGGCTCCCGTGTGTCTCTGTGTAAGTGCTCGGTAAAAAGCGTCAATGTTTTTGAAGCATTGATCATTGAAGCCAATCACAGACATATCTGATGAGCGCGTGAACACGCATCAGAGGTGTTTACGAATCCGCTCAATAGCGCTCAAAGCGTCACATTTTTTCAAAATTTCAGTACCGACTAGGTACCGAAGTTGGTACTTTTGACAACTTACTTTCGGACTCTAAAAATGAGGGAAAAATATGATAAAAGTAGTGCATATGACTAGTGTTAGTGCTCTTTTCCTCAACAGTTGGATTCAGAAAACTTGGAATATAGGGTAACACTTTATTTTACAGTGTCATTGTTACATATATCACATGTAGTTACTATTGTAATATCTATAAATTATGCATAATTACATGCAACTAACCCTAAACCAAACCAAATCCTAAACCTATAGTAAGTACATGTAGTTACTTAATATTACTCAGTACTTAAATGTATAATTACAGTGTAACAAAGACACCTTAAAATAAAGTGTAACCGAATATACTGTATTTTCCAGGTTTTCTGAATCCCGACAGCCCTCCACCAGATCTCATTTGTGCATATGCATATCCAAATATGATGCATAAAGATGCATTTCATCAGGTTTGATGTAATTGATCTTGAGTGTCTCAAGAAATGCAACTGAACGCAACACAAAAACGTTTAATATGCTAATGCGGTGCTACGGAGGGCAAGATAGATTTAAATGTGGTAATTTATAGAACTTAGTGATTGATGGGCGTTCTAATTCTGCAGAAATCTTCTGACCTTTCTGACGAGTTCTGTAGGCTCATATTACATGTGAGCTAGATAATGACTTAAATTGGTGGTCTGTTCTCCTTTTGTGTCCCACGGAAGAACATCACAGGGTACAGAATGACATGAGCTGACAGAAATTTCCTTTTTGAATGAACTATTTCTTTCAAGTTGGAAGCTTTAAGTCTACTACTAAAGGCTGATTTATACTTCTGCATCGGACCTACACCGGAGCCTCTGCGCCGTAGGCTATGCGTCTGTTTTCATTTATACTTCTGCGTCGTTGTCCGCGTCAACATGCATGCAGACCACTAGTAGGCAGTGTCCGCGGTCATGTTGAGTATCAAGGCAAAAGCCGAAGAAGAAGCAGCTTGTCATGTACGTTGTCAGAGACGCTTACAAATAGAAGCGGCAAATAGGTAACGACTTTTGTTGCAGTTTGACTGCATGTGTCCCCTGAAACAGAGTGTTATTCATTCCTATGGAAGTTGAAAACGCTCTCTTCTCCTATTGCTCTGCGCCAGTTTTTTGACCCGAGGGAGGGGTTCTAGCAGACCAATCACAGCGCTTGCGGTCCACGTAGAATTGATGCGTTGTTACATTTTTGAAGAGGTGCACATCAGGCTACGTCGTAGGCTACGCGTGGTACAAACAACCTATGCCGTAGCTACGGCGTACACTCAACGCAGAAGTATAAATCAGACATAATGCTAACCCAACATAACATATTGTCAATACTGCTTCCTTACAAGATATAAGTCAAGTATTAAAGTTAAATCACATACAGTATGGAGCCAAAAAGAAAGAGAACCAAATACAAGTACAGTTGTAGTGTTAGTTAGACTGTAATCCTCCAAACTATAATTCATCTCGAGAAAGAGCGTCTGCAGTGTTTCTGTTTCCGCACACCTCAGCTTTATGGCCTGTGCTATTTTTCTGTCTCTGTCGGCTCTTTTCTGTCTCTATCTGTCTTTTAGTTTCGAGAATCAGGCTGGAATGGTTACATTCCTGCTGAATGAAGTGATAATGCTTCTGTATCACATAGCCTAAAGGGACTTGGTTCAAAGAAAATGCATCTTGACAATGAAGTTTTGAAGTGAAAGTGTTTATCAGCAGACCGTTTTTAGGGTTTAAAAATCACTAAGCAGTAGATCGGGCGTGATGATGGCTGCGAGACAACCAGAGTGGGGTCACTGTCACTGGCTGTCACTGAGACTACATGAGACTACATGCCCTCCCTTGGGAGCTTGGCCACGTGCGCATCGTTTGTGTGACCGAGAGGGACGTAATAGAGCACTCAAGATGGAGAGAAAAATAACACCTCTCATCCCATCAAACACTCACTGACACACAATCTATGTTTACTGTATTTTAGAAAGATTGCTTTCCGTAAAACAGTTGGGACCAGAAGCGACAGCTACTTCTAACGTTCATCCTCTGTTGAAATGGAGGGGAAAGAGTGCTTCTGCTTAGGATGAGTGTAGAAACTCTGTCACTGTACACACTGCTGCTATAAGAGCCATCTGTGCTTATTACGATAGTGGAGAAGGTGAAAGACTGAGAAACTGCAGACTCAACCTCACTCACTTCTCTGCCTGGAAGCATTTAAAGTCAACATGAAACTAAAATTGACCCCATTTACTTTATTTTTTTTCTTATTCTTTTTTGTGGCTATGTGTATCCATATATTATTATCTAATGTTATATATTATCTTTTAGGCCAGGGGATATTATAATTTTACACATATATATATATATATATATATATATATATATATCCAAACTTTTTAGATTACTGTGGTTGGTAATGCAGCCATTCTTAAATCTTACCAATAGTAAAAATATTAATTTAATGCTGGTTAAAGCTGCAGTCCGTAACTTTTTTTGGTTAAAAATGATCCAAAATCAATTTTTGAGCAAGTACATAACCAGCCAGTGTTCAAAACTATCTCCTTACCTTAGCCCGATTCACAACGGTAAGCTTGTAATAATGTTTTCTAATTCAAGTGGTACTGGTAGGTTTCTGCGGGAAATTCGAGCATGCTGCCGTTCATCTTTGCGTCATTACGTCACATCTGTTTACATAAAGAACGAGTCCCAGCTAGTAGGCTATATCGCATGTGAGGATGCTGCAGGTGACAGATCATTTATAGCCTTTTTTTCACAGCAGCTGGAATAATTAAACTTATCATTTTGATGGCGGATTGTATGGCATGACAAATTAACGTTAGAGATTAGACTCTACAGAAATTGAAATCTACAGGTAACACTAATACACACTAAATACACATTGTTAACATTAACAATTTGAGAACAAAGTATAACAATAATAATAATTTGCACGGTCAGATGTGATATAAGCTAAGCGATCGTTAGATTTAATCACCATTGGTAGCGCAATTTATTGTAATGCTTTTTTTCTCAGTTGGTCAGAACAAAAGTGGCCGATTTACAAGTTACTTACTTGTTCAGATGACATTTTCCAGTAAAAATTCTTAATTTGATCATACTTCAAGACTACAATCTGTGATTCCGACGTACAGTATCCACCGGTGTGGTGACTGACAGCCACACATTCTCCTCAAAACATTAGATTCATCCGCGCTGAGGAGCCGTGCCGATGCACAACCCACGTGAAGATAATTCTGCAAATAACTGCAATTGCAGGTTTCAAACAGAGATGGCGACAAAGAGGCAAAACTTACAGACTGCAGCTTTAACTAATAAAGTTTACAAATATTGATATATTTGCATTATTGTTGGGATACGTCAAGACAGAACATTCATGTTTGGTTCCACCCAGGTATGCAAAGAAAGTCAATTCCATATGGATGAAGTATTAGTCCCAATGTACATTCATTTTAGTCAAAGAACATACTGTTTTACTAGTAGACGTGTCATATTACAGATGTAAAATGGGTTATCAAGGGTGTTTCATACTGGCTTTAAGGGATATGTGTTATTTATGAGGCATTTGTATCTGGAGGGCTGAAATCTACAGCATTTTCCAATCAGTACCGCGTGTTCACCATCACTAGCAAATAGAAACAATATAAGCAAATTATCTAATATGCAAGTTTGGCTCCAGTGGGCCACAGTCAACATTATTACCATCATAAATGAAAATGTTTTTGTGTTATGCCTGGTGGTCTGGCTTCAACCCCATTTTTGCTTCAAGAACACCGTGGTGTTAGTTAATACTAGCTTTGATTAGGTCTGCACTGATGCGCGCCATCTGCTCAGTGTACTATCTCTTAACCCCACCACGCTAAACTTCATGATGTGTTCCAACACTCTTATCTGACTGATTTACAAACTTTGGCCACAAAATTGCATCCTGTGAACCAATCCCACGTGTAAGCTTTCCGAGGTTAGGAATTGTTGAAGAGTTTGGAAAGATTTTTTGGGTCCTTGTTTCAGCGTTTTTAATTTTTGAAAGATGTCTTCAAACCCATCTCTCTTCTCTTCTTTTACAAAAAAAGTATATACCCACGTATATACAATACCCATTTTTTTTTCTTTATATTTTTCCACTGTTATAGGCTTCATTGTGTATTTAAATCTGAAATTGTCAGATGTTGAGTTATTAGTGTTGAATGACAACCAACAGCAGTTTGGCATTAGCAATTTTCATTTTTACTTTTTTTTTGTGTCTGTTTTGAAATGCATTTGTGTCAAGCCTAATGCGTGTAAACATTTCAGTACAGATCATCTCATAAACGTTTGCAAATGTGTTTGACATCTGGGGCATATCTGTTTAATATGCAATGAAAATATTGCTATTTGCTAACTGTCTAAATGTGTCTGTCAAATATCTAATGGTGCAAGAGAATCTCAGTGCTTGATACTCCAACACAAGGGTTGTAATGTCATTTTTGGTTGTTCTTTTCTTGTACATTGTTCATTGTTTTATGTTGTCATTGTTTTTGTATCATATTCTCATCACTTATCAAGTTTAAGGGTGTGCTAAGCATTAATTGATAATGTTTTTGCATTATATATATATATATATATATATATATATAAACCTTTAGTTTTTCTAAATGTTTTTTTTTTTCTTTGCCTCTCCTATTGCCACATTAGAATTAATTTATGTTTGATTTTCATAATAAAACAGATGTATGTGGATACTATCATACAGCACATACAAATTCATATTATAGTTTCTAGCCATTGTAAAGCAGAACTTTTCATTGCTGTTAATGAAGTTCATTAACTGTTAATTGCCCAATACTAAGGAATTATATGCAAGGCATGGTCTCTCTCTATCATGTCATATATTGAAGATTGCAAAATTCATATCTCCAGAACATCTAAGAACATTCTTGCACACCCGTACCATCTGATTGTATATTTTGGGATATTTTTTCAACAGTCGTTGAAACTAATTTTGTACCCATTCAATGTGTTTTTTTCTTTAGTTTTTGTACCTATTAATTCAAGAACCTAAGTTGTAGATCTGAATTACATGTTGGCATTTGTTGGTATATTGACTTGTGATATTTTAATCAACAGTGTTGCAGGGACAGGGAAGCTTTTTATTGGTGATCTAAATGACCACATTACAACTAAAATAATTATTGAATTTTTTTCTCCCATTAACAGACACTGCCATAAAATGATCTAATAATCTGGTGTGCTTTGGGTTTAAAAAAAAAAAAAAAAAGGTGGGGGATCTAAAAAGTAATTCAGTTCTAATCACTGTCATATCTGTATTTTTGTACTGCCATTCTAACCACCACCAGTAAGCTGCATATACAAGCTGTAGAAACGTATGCTCTTGAGTGACGTGTTTAATGTAGTCCTGGTGAGTGGCAGTTATCAGATATCTTGTGAACCCAGATTTGTCCTGTGGAGTATTTTGCTACATGTAAAGCACTATAAATATATTAGGTGGTGCACTAAATTGCATTCTTTAAATCCTACTATTTTTTAAATAAAGGAAAGTGTGTTGCCAAACCCCTGTGAGAATGTTGTTTATTGCCTTTTGTACTCTTCTAGAGGCTTGAAATTTTTCACAGAATTTGGGCCATTTTACAAAGAAGATTGCATCTTCTTTCTCCTTTAATTCAAGATCACACTATGGCTGCATCCAAAATCACATACTTCCCTATACAACCCGATCTCACAGCAATTTGTACGTATTTTACGAGGTGGCTAATTCGTATGTACGACCTCACTCGTATGAATTCATACATTTTTTGCTAAATCGTACGTATTTTACGAGTTGCCAAATTCATATGAATTTGTTTGAATGACCTACCCCTAACCCCGCCCCTAAACCTACCCGTCACTGGGGTTTAGACAAATCGTATGAATTTGTACAAATTAGCCACCTCGTAAAATATGTACGAATTGGTCGTGAGATAGCGTTGTCCCTATAATATATAGTAGGCTAAAAATAGTAGTATGTAGTATGAATTCGGACATATTTCTGACAAAAGAAGTATGTCCAAATTCACGGTACTCATAAAAGAGTAGGCAAAAAGTGACCTACTACTTCCAGCGAGATTCTGAAGTGTGCATACGATGGACTTTACTAGCCCATGAGGCCACAGGAGAGGATTTGTGAATGACTGAAGTGATGCAACTGACTCTGCTAGGTCATATAATAATGACAACATGGCGAATGTAGTACGTCCAGATTACATTCATACTAGGGTGACCAGATTTCTCATGGTGGAATAAAGGGACGGGTGAGCAAGTGTTGGGCAACATGACCATGATATGAGCAATTTTATTTCATTATATATATATATATATATATATATAAGAAATTTACAAACAAATTACAAACAACACGACAAATACGTTAGAGATACAAATTAAATAAACTTGTTTTTCAGATACAGTAGGTTTATTTAACATGTATACATCTATCTAACAACTTTTGTTGTTTGATTAACATCAATGACAAATATTTAATTAGGCTACTGTCCCTTTAAGACCAAATTCATGGATGTAATGCTGCCTTCACGTGCTATCGGTAATTTGATAATTCCCACTTCTGAAGTCGTGATTACGAGCTCATCGCATTCAAATTTCGAAATGGGAGCGCATTCATGTGGAATTTTTACCTAAGAAACTTTTTAAGATAATTCCGAGAGCACGTGAAGGTAACATAATATGCTGACACATATCCGGTTTTCACCCACCTGTTTACGTCCACTTAAGCCATAACCGACTGTATTTACGTGAGATACTCCACACGATGGATATTTTGACAACTATGTGTGCATTTGACCATTCAGGGCAAGGAGAACTGATCGCGCGCTGTCTGAGAGAACTGGGGGGCGCGATTCCGCCTATCCCGCCTTCACTAACGGCAAGTTAATCAATAACGAATTGTGATTGGATGGTAATTTTGTTCTACGACGAATTGATTGGACTGTTCTTGTGACAGAACACTTACTACTAGTAGTTCTATGATCACCTAGTCGTAATAACATTTTAGGAAAGATTAAATACGGGACAAAACATGATTTTTTTCTTAAGTCGGGACACTAAAAATAGAGCTGAAATACGGGACTGTCCCGGGAAAAACGGGACGTCTGGTCACCCTAATTCATACAAAACATACTTTTTTTAACAGTCGTGAAGTAATAACTCATTCAAAATAAGTACCTGAGAGTGTGCGATTCTGGACACAACCTCTATGTTTAGTTTGTAATTGATTGTGTGGAATTAAAACTACAAATGCTGGGTTAAAACAACCCAAGTTTGGTTGAAAATCAACAAACGCGGTTGGTGAACATTTATTAATAAGCAATTTAATAAATGTTCATTAAACTTAATAATGTTCATTTATTAAATATATTTATAAATGTTAATTTCAAACATATTTTAGGTTCATTTTAAGCAATCAATACAGTCATTTTTAAATAGTAGTTGAGTTAAATAAAACTACCCAGCAGGTTGGGCAAACATTTAACCCAACCGCTAGGTTAAAACAACCCAATCGCTGGGTTTGTCCATTTTCAACCCAACTTGGGTTGTTTTTTAACCCAGCATTTTTTAGAGTGTATAAATAGTATAAACTTATATAATATATATCCTGATGTTTCCAAATAAATGTATCAAAAAATATGATAAATAGCATAAAACTTCATCATTATTCTGTTATTGGCCATAATACAAATAACTATATGGTCAAAGTAATTGGTGCCTTTTTAAAGTCGACTTTGCAAAGCACTTCTTTAATCCAGAAAGTTTTGTATCAGTCCTATAAAAAAGTCATTAGACATTATAGATCAATGCTGTTCTCTATTCTTGGTTGGATCAATACTCTTATAGCTACAGTATATTTTAAAAGCTACTGAGTAGCATCTGAATGTGGTAATACGAGTATTATGATAGACTATATCCATATCGCATACAAAGGATGTGATTTTTGTGGACGTAGGGCGGAAACAAACAAATCAATGTCTTGGATCTCATGAAGTACACTGGTCTGTCTCCAAACTTTCAAAGAAAAAAACATTCAGGGCCTATAGCAATAAACCTGTGAGAAAGACTCTCAACAACCCGATTGATTGTCCTTCGCCTCCCATGAATAAAGGATTCAATGAGCTTTACAGATGCAGTCCAGAGAAACAGCAGAGCTCCCAGTGGGAAAAGGCAGTCAGACAACCAGCAGAGTCCAAACTACTCCTGAAACTGCAGTTTCATGATGGGTCATTTATATTTAGAACAGCTTTCCAGCAGTAGAGTTTCTTGTGCTGCCTGCCCTGGTTTCCCAGTCCTTGATCTACCAAGAGTCTTGCAGCAGCCCTGCTAATCAAGTCATCACTTTGAACCAGTTAGCAGGCAGGTGACAGTCCGATTCACTGAAGTCTCAAGGTCTACTTTTCTTCACAAAGTGTCTATTATCACCCGCCACTATGTCTTCTCATATTGAGATACTGTAGACAGAGAATATTGTTGAAACTAGAACACCGGAAAAGCCCTGTCTGTTTTGCCTAACTGCAAATTCTTGTCCACACTGGCTGTACTGGTGATCGAAAACAATGGAACGGAGCTTTCAAAGCATCCAAAGGCAGCTTTTATGTAACGTGGCGCTCTGGCCATTTCGACAGACACTAATGTACGCGGCGTGTCAGTCCACATGTACAACAGCTGTTGCAGTCCATTTCAGGCTATAGCTGCGGACTGAAACATACATGGTGGATGGCATATCTGTTTGGCATTGCTGATTTTTTAATCATCTTCAGCCTCTAAAAATCTGTTAGAATGGATAGGCAGGCGAGCCTTACCAGGACGGAAATGTTCTCTTTCGTCAACCCTTGGATTCGGTACTTCCTGTTCTTCTTCAGCTTTTTATTCTGGGTAAGTAAGGCCTCTGACACCAGCTCCAAATTGGTTTTGTTGAGGGAAAGGACATTTCCAGGCTGCAGATCATAAGCTCTTTGGCCAGCTTGGAAATGAATAAAACATCAGGGGGTGTAATTTAGTCTGTTCAACAGACTTGCTGTTGCAATTGTTCTGCAACCGTAATGTTTTCAACACAACATGACTTGTTTCGAAACACTCTATTTGCATACAATTGTAAGGAATTTTATAGCTATGAATAGAGTAAAAATGCACTCTCTAGAATGTAATCTCAGAATATGATGCAGTGGAAGGCTTGAATCCCCCAAAGAAACGTGCAATCAAAACAAAAGCATCTGTTCTCATGCTCCTCTTCTGTTGGTAGAGTTTATGTTGTGTTTTATCAGTGCATTGACTGTGATACAGTCTGCCCGGATTTTCCATTCAAAATCAAGTACTGCTTGCACTGCAGAAATCGCCTAGCATTATGCTTTTGTTCAGGACTCTCAAGCTTCCTGTAAACTTCCCACTGGATGTACTGCAAAGGTTTAAAACACAAAATGTACCTTGAACAGACAAAAAACAAAAAACAAACAAAAAAAAATCTTAAACTCTTTGTTCTGACAAAGACGTCTACCTAAACCTTACTGAACATTTCACATTTCACCTTCATACAGCTAGGATATACTACACCATTTTCCCCCCCTTATCTTTATTGATCTTGGGGTAAGATTTTTAAAATAAAGTAATACTTTTATTCAGCAAGGATACATTAAATTGTGACAGTAAAAACATTTATATTGTTACAAAAGATTTCTCTTTAAAATAAATGCTGCTTTTTTTTTCTTTTCTTTTTTTTTACTTTCTATTCATCAAAGAATCCTGAAATTCAGCTTTGCCATCATAGAAATAAATTACATTTTAAAATATATTAAAATAGAAAACAGTTATTTTAAATTGTAATATTTCACAATATTACTGTTGTTATGGTATTTTTGATTAAATACATTCAGCATTGGTGAGCATAAGACACAAAATATATTTTATGGACCCCAAATTTTGAACGGTACATTTTAAAAAAAAAAAAAAAAAAAAAAAAAGAAAGAATTTTTTTAGGTAAAAAAAATTTGCTAATTAACTCTTTCCCCACCAGCATTTTTTTTTTTTTTTTTACAGTTAGCCAGCCACTGCAAATATTTTTGATTATTTTCACAAAACTTTCATGGCCCCCAGAATATTTTGTTATATGAATATCTGAACATGCAATATGTGACCCTGGACCACAAAACCAGTTATAAGGGTCAATTTTTTTAAAATTGAGATTTATAGTATGAATTATATATTTATATATCATCTGAAAGCTGAATAAATAAATAAGCTTTCCATTGATGTATGGTTTGTTAGGATAAGACAATATTTGCCCGAGATACAACTATTTGAAAATCTGGAATCTGAGGGTGCAAAAAAATCAAAATATTGAGAAAATTGGCTTTAAAGTTGTCCAATTGAAGTCCTTAGCAATGCATATCCACTCACAAAAATAGATTTTTGATATATTTACGATAGGAAATTTACAAAATATCTTAATGGAACATGATCTTTACTTAATATCCTAATGATTTTTGGCATAAAAGAAAAATCGATAATTTTGACCCATACAATGTATTGTTGGCTATTGCTACAAATATACCTGTGTGACTTATGACTGGTTTTGTGGTCCAGGGACACATATATCAAAAGAAAGAACAGAGCCTCTGCTTTAAAAAAAGAGAGAAAAAACTTTTATTCTAGCTTCATGCATTCTTTTTTATCAACACTTGAATGTGGGTGTTTCATTAAAAAAAAGCAACATTTTGAACAAAAAGCTGAGAAAATCACATTTTTGCCAAAGACTACAACATGCATAAGCAATGCTTTTATCACTTGTTCCTGCTTCTTTTTTGCTTGTGTTTTGATCCGGAGATTCTGTATTCTTTCAGAAGATGCATAAAAGCGCCACAAAACATATAAAACATGGATTCCCGGAAAATTACGTCAATGGCGGAGAAAGAGTTAAACTATTATAATGTAACTCGTATTCTAACTGATGCTTCCATTAGTATCAAAGTTTCAGCAAAACCCCATCTATTAGTCATCTAGATGACACTATCAAACAAACCAAAAACTAGCAAAAAGTTGATTCATCATTAAAAATGGAAATGGACTAAAAGCAGCATACCATGCATTTGCATAATTTGCTCAATTTTGTCACATTATCAGCAGTCACTGTCACTCGTATCGCCTCAAATTGCCAACTCTCACCGAAAACAAATACTCTGTGGACTGTGATCGGGATTAATTGTCTTTTGTGAGTGAGTGTTGTGCTGGGAATGTGGACGGCACTGCCAATTCACACTTTTCACACTAAACCAATGTTTGTGCACAACAGACGGACCTCTGGACGGCATAATCCATTAGTCTTTTGTTCCAACCGCACTAGCTGGCTGGGTTTTTCAGAAAAGCACAAAACCGTGTATATGGAGTGGCTGTTTCTCCACTGCACCAAAAAGCTTCTGAATAGCTCTTTAACCTGATTCCTTATATGCAAGCCAAGTGTGTAGATGCTCTCAAAGTACAGTCATCAACTCTTAAGGAGTGAGCTGATAGGATTCAACTGCTTTTATAAAACTCAGATGGAAGACTCTTCAGTTTCATAATGGAACTGCAGTGGCAGTCAAACACACACACAAAAAAACATACCACAGGTTGAGTGCAGCAATATTACCAGCGATGCCAACAGGGTCTCAGGACCAGGCTATTGCTCAGAGACTGTTATATTTCATCTTCAGGAATGTAGTCTTTGTTTAAAATAATAATAATAAAAGAAATAATGTATGTATGTGAAGAAACTAATACAGTCGTAGTCAGAATTATTGGCACCCTTGGTAAATATGATCAAAGACGGCTGTGAAAATAAATCTGTATTGTTAATGCTTTTGATCTTTTATTTAAAAAATAAAAAAACACAATAATCGAACATTTCATTGAAGTAAAACTAATGAATGTGGGGGGAAAATTTATTATGAAATAAATGTTTTTCTCTAATACACGTTGGCCACGATTATTGGTACCCCTAGAAATTCTTATGAGTAAAATATCTCTGAAGTATATTTCCATTCATATTCACAATTTTTAGCAAACCATGGTGAATAGGAACATGAAAATATCCAGCCATGACTTCCTGTTTCACAGAAGTATAAATATACGGTAACACAAAGGCCAAATTCACTTAATCATCCATCACAATGGGTAAAACCAAAGAATATAGTTCTGATGTGCAGCAAAAGATTGTTGAGCTTCACAAAATAGAAAGTGGCTGTAAGGAAATATCTAAAGCTGTCCCATTTCCATCATCAGGGCAATAATTATGAAGTTCCAATCAACAGGAAACGTTATGAATCTGCCTGAAAGAGGATGTGTGTCTCTGTCTTAATGCACGGCGAGGAGGAGAGTTTGAGTGGCCAAAGACTCTCCAAGGATCACAGCTGGAGAATTGCAGAAAACAGTTAGGATCAGAAAGCCTAAAAAAAATATCAAACAGCACCTACATCACCATAAGTTGTTTGGGAGGGTTTCAAGAAAAATCCTCTGCTCTCCTCCAAAAACAAACTTCAGCATATTCAGTTGTCAGACACTACTGGAACTTCAAACGGAATGGGTTCTATGGTCAGATGAAACTAAAAAAAGAGCTTTTTGGCAGCAAACCCACGAGGTGGGTTTGGTGCACACAAAAAAGTACCCCATGCCCACGGTTAAATATACTGCTGGATATTTAATGTTGTGGGCCTATTTTTCTGCTGGAGGTCCTGGACATCCTGTTTTACATGCCATTATGGATTTTATCAAATACCAACAGATAAAAAATTCATCTGTTGACAGCCTCAGCTAGAAATCTTATAATGGGCCATGGTTGGATCTTCCATCAGGACAATGATCCGAAACAAAAATTAAAATCAACATTAAAATGTGTCACTGAGCACAAAATGAAGCTTCTGCCATGGCCATTCCATTCCCCTGACCTGAACACTGGAAAATGAGTGGGGTGAACTGAAGACGAGATCCACCAACATGGAGCTGGGAATTTGAAGGATCTGGAGAGATTCTGTATGAAGGAATGGTCTCTGATCTCTTGTCAGGTGTTCTCCAAACTCATCGGGCATTATAGGAGAAGATCCAGAGCTGTTAGCTTTGCAAAAAGGAGGTTGAAAAAAGTATGAATAAAAGGGTGCCAATAATTGTGGCCAATGTGTATTAGAGAAAAACATTTGTTTCATAATGAGATTTCCCCCCACCCCCCATCATTTTCAATTGTTTTACTTCAATGGTTAGAAATTTTGTGAATTTTTTAATAAAAGATCAAAAGGATTAACAATGCAGATTTATTTCCCACAGGCTTCTTTGTTCATATTACCAAGTGTGCCAATAATTCTGACCAGGACTCTCTCTCTCTCTCTCTCTCTCTGTGTGTGTATATTTTATATATATATATATATATATTTGGATACATTGTGCAGTTGATTATTTCACTTTATTTATTGATGTTTATTTATTTATTTTTTAGGTGTTTTCTCTTCTTATTGTAGCCATTGGGGTATATGCCAAAGTTGAAAAGGCAACAGGTATGACAACTATTTTGTGTGTGTTCCTCACCTCACCTGATAGAATAAACTGCAGATGTATGGATCAGTTAAGAGGTTTGCTGTGTTTCTGTGTTACTTTTTTCTCTTTTTCCCACAGACACAGTGCGTGACACGTTCTTCATTGATCCTGCTGTGATGCTCATTGTGGTGGGGGTGGTCATGTTCTTCATTACCTTCTGTGGATGCATCGGAGCTCTGCGGGAAAATATACGGCTCCTTAAAATTGTGAGCAGAAACTGAATTATTATCTACACATACTTAACGTTTATTCAAAGTTACTTACAAATAAGCATTACACTTTATCTTTTTCAGTAGTTATAACTCCTTTCCTATATAGATGTATAAGGAGGCTAGTTGTCACATAGGGTGTAACTAAAAAGGTTATGATATGATATCATAATATATGTTTCATATATATATATATATATATATATATATATATATATATGTTTTTTTTTGTTGTTTTTGTTTATTGAAATAAAGCTGAAATACAAATATGAATATAGGTAACTAGATGAAAAACTAAACAAAAGGGCTTTTCACACTGCGCTTAACCCCAGGTTATCGTCGTTCTAAACACCGCTTTTAACCCCGGGTAAAGCAGTGTTTCACACTTGTAATTTTGAAACGGGGTTAGCACCGCTTTTTACCCGGGGTTTTAAAAGCGGTGCTAACCCTGCTCTTTTGCTGTGTTAACTCCGCATTGCGGTGCCAAACTTGTACAGTGTGAAACGATGGTGTTAGAATGTTACAACTAGATGCTTAGCAACCGACAACCAATCGCGTGCCTTATATTCACGGGCTTTGGGCAGTCATGGAAACACCGCGTGATGTATAAACAGTCATTTCTGCATATGATAGGAAAAATGTCAAACGGCGATGGAAAACGCGACAATTGGAGTGAAGAAAAGACCGTCATTCTTACCTTTATAGCTTGAAAAGTTCACTCAGAAAAATTGATATTACAGTCAACAATGTGTAATATGAGGACGCGCAATGCTAGAGCCTCAATGTAAACAGGTCACGTGCTGCGTTTGTCCATTCAGTGACACTGACACCGCAAATATGCAGATAAGGACTTTATCCCGGGGTTTAGGTACAGTATGTGCAGTGTGAAACATACCCAGGATTGGCTGTTAACCCCGGGTACAGTATGCAGTGTGAAACATGAATAAAGATAACCCAGGATTTCGTTTACCAGGGGTTTAGAATGACCCAGGGTTAACTATTTCAAGTGTGAAAAGCCCTAATGTTGGGAAGTCGTGTTTAAGACGTCATGTGCATTCAAGTCAATTTCGTCGGAGCAAGATGGCGGTGTACCTTCTCTTAATTAACTACACAAAAATACAGCAAGGTTTTTATTTAAGCTTATTTTGTAGTAAATTAAAAAAAGAGCCTGACAATGTCACTGCTAAATACCTGGTATTGTGGTATTTTGCCACTTTTTCTCACTGACACGCCCTCAAATCATAAGCTCTGGGCTTAAAGAAAATCCCGAGCTTCCCACTCGTATATATACGACTTTGTGGTGACGTTCGTGTGTGTTCAACTCGTAAATACGATCTTTCCGACATGACTTGAATGCACCATAAGTTTAATTTGAAGCACTAAAAGCATATAACAAAATTACTAAAATTTAAATTAAAATACTAAAATAAAAGCTAATTCGAAATATTGTTAAAAACTACTTTAGTATATAAATGATATACTAAAATAACACTGTGTATTTAGTGTATTTGTTTTTACTGTGACAACATGTCCCGCATTTGTATTATTTTTCTCCCTGGTAATTATAGTGGAAATGATAAATATCTTCAGTGGCCAAGACATTTAAAGTGTCAAAAATAAATCTACACAGCGAAGTACAAAGAGTAGAAAGTGTGACAACTAGCCTCGGTCTTCTCTGTACATATATCTGTTACTTATCAGTAAAATTGATCATTTAGCAGACAAGTAAGAGAATCTTCTTTCCTGTTCCTCTCTAGTTCTCATTTAGTCTTACCCTGGTCTTTCTTATCCAAATGGCCATTGCAATCCTTGGCTTCTTCTACTCTGACCAGGTGGGCTTTCACTTGAAATTATAGACGCAGCACTGATATGGGATATAGGCTATCACATGAAGTGTATTTCATTGTTACGACTTTCAGGGCTGTTAAAGATTAATTGTAACATTAGGCTTTGGCTTGGTTGGGGAGGGTTAACCTATTTTAGCAGTCAACTTTCAGTCTCTAAGTTCATCTCATGGGATAGCAAGTCAATTTAAAAGCAATTCACTATTCACTTCCATTGTTCATCTTACCCGTAATGTCAATTCTTGCTATAGAGTTTCCTTTCGGTCTACTATTACCTCATCCTAAGAGTGGAATCTTGAAGTTCTACAGTCCAGCAGAAGGTCGAGAGTATCACATCACACTAGACTTCACAGCACACACGGTTAAACAGGGAGGGCAGTTTAACGACGTCGCTTCAAGCATCTTCGCTGCCTAATGATTAAAGAGCTTTGCCACATCAAAGTGGGACCAAATGTTCCGTTTCAATGGAGGCTTTCTAGGAGGCTTCCTGTTAATGACATTCAGAGGTGCTTGAACATGCCAGCGTTAGAGGAACTGACAGGGGAGAAGGAGAGAGCTCAGGGGGGCCCCGAGAGTTAATTACCACACTAAAGCATATGCTATTAGAGCCGCCATGGTGAATTAGCGCTGTCGACCTGTCTCCTGTAGCACAATTACATATGCATATACAACCCAGATGTAAGTGTTCGATTTTAGGTACGTATGGAAATATACTTGGTGGCTAGACTGTATGAAGTGTCATGTTCACAGACACGCGAAGCTCTGGGGAAATTTGTGAAAAAAGCCATTGTGCATTATCGAGATGACCTGGACCTTCAAAACCTAATGGACTACATCCAGAAAGAGGTAGGGATGTCATTTTGTTCAGACGGTGCAGAGTTATAATGCATATGGCCACATGCAACCCCCCCCCCCAAAAAAAAAACAAAAAAAAAGCCCTTATGTACAGTATACACTTGCTGTTTTACGGTCAAAATTGATTACATTTTTTATCAAATATACATTTATGGATTGAATCTTTTTTAATGTTTTTGAAGTCTCTTATACTCATTAAGACTTCATTTGATCAAAAATACAGTAAAAACACTAATATTGTGAAATTTCAAATAACTGTTTTTTTTTATTATTATTATATATTTTATATTCCTGTGGTAGCAAAGCTTAATTTTCAGCATCATTACTCCAGTCTTCTGTGTCACATGATGAAATTAGTATAATAAGCTGCCTCATTTTTTATTTTATTTATTTTATTCTTTATTTTATTTTATTTTACTTTGGAAACCTTGATGCTTTTTCAGGATTCTGTGATGAATAGAAAATTTAAAAGAAAAGTACTTATTTGAAATTAAAAATGTTGGCATCAATGTAAAGGTCTTTACTATCAATTTAATGCATCTGAATAAAATTATAAAAGGATTAGTTCACTTTAAAATGAAAAGTACCCCAAGCTTTACTCACCCTCAAGCCATCCTAAGTGTATATGACTTTCTTCTTTCTGATGAACACAATCTGAGTTATATTAATAAATATCCTGATGCATCCAAGCTTTATAATGGCAGTGAATGGGACCAACGAGTATGAAGCTCAAGAAAGTGCATCCATCCAAAGCAATACGTACTCCACGCGGCTCCAGGGGGGCCTTCTGAAGCAAAGTGATGCATTTGTGTAAGAAAAATGTCCATATTTAACAAGTTATAAAGTAAAATATCTAGCTTCCACCAGACCGCCTTCCGTATTCAACTTAGGAAAAAAGCATAACTGATGTTGCGTCAGTTACGCGTTTTTCGTAATTTGAATACGGAAGGCGTAGGACGTAGCGTAAGGGTAGATATTTTACTTTATAACTTGTTAAATATGGAAATTTTCCTTACACAAACGCATCGCTTCGCTTCAGAAGGCCTTTATTAACCCCTGGAACTGCATGGTATTTATTAATATAACTCTGGTTGTGTTCATCAGAAAGAAGAAAGTCATATACTAGAATGGCTTGAGGGTGGTGAGTAAAGCTTGGGGTAATTTTCATTTTAAAGTGAACTAATCCTTTAATTCCTTATCAACCCTATATCATCTGGACCAATACTGTGGTGCTTTTTGTAATTTATGTAGCTTGTCTCAGCTTGGACATTCTGCAATATATTTCATTTTGTGAATAGAAATATGTTAATTTCAAGCAACATGAGGGTTACACAATGACAAAATTTTCATTTTTGGTGAACTATCCCTATTTTATCCCTAACTACAGTGCAGAGTTTGGTAAATATGGCAATGTGAACTCAACACATGCATGGCTCTCTAAATAAGCAAATGTTCTTTTCTACAATACAGTACAGTATGTTATCCTGCATCTTTGTCCTCCTCACAATGAAAATTTTCATGGGTTCAGCAGATAAGAGGTGAATATGTGGTCTGAGAGACAGTGTCTAAAAATATTTTCTCTCCCTTCTTTCCTCGCTGCTCCTTGCAGTTCAAATGCTGTGGCTGGAACAACTACACCGACTGGTCCTGGAACCTCTACTTCAACTGCACCCCATCAAACCCCAGCAATGAGAGGTGTGCAGTTCCCTTCTCATGCTGCACTCCTCTACCAGGAGAGGTGAGAGTAAACCACCTATATGCAGACCGATCTTTAATCTGCAGTTATGAATAAATGAAAATGGACATCGAAATATAAGCAGATATAAGATCTGCATGTGAAGCGAGGATTCATATGCTGCTTTATAAGTTCTAAATCATTATAATTACATTTTAACTTCACAGTATTGTTTTATATTACCCCAGGTCCACCCGGGACGTGTGAGGAGTCGGCTGTCAATTGTGTCAATTGCACCCAATTGAACGAAGTCTCTTGTGCTCGGTTTCCGGTTTTATTTTGTAGAAACCATGGAAACACCAAAGACGCTTTAATATATTACATGTTTTAATGGACAAGGGAACAACTGTTTTGATATATTTATAGACAGAAAACTAATTATTGTTATATAGCTCAACACATTTGGTCTTATTGCTTAAATCTGCTTAAATCATGCTTTACCATGCCTCAGAGAAAAACACAATTTTGTGAAGTAGCTAACATAGCATAATCAGATGCAGCTTATTTTAGTAACAGTAATACAGAATTTTCTCCATCATACAATACGTTTTAAAATTAATTGCATGCCATTTATCAACACAAGCCATCCAGCATTTAATATGATATTCTAAAATCGATCTAGCTTACTGCAGTGTGCAACAAGTGTCTCACAGCAGCCGCTGAGTGAACGCACATGTTATAACGTTATATTTTCAACACAGTCAAATGTATCTAATATGATAAACAGAGCTGTGTTACCTCATACTCATGACCGGAAAAGCAGAAGGAGCGCCGGCAACTGTGGCATAATAAAAGTTCTGCTGCTCGCGGCGAGTGTTGCATTCGTCTCTCGTTAACAATCGCTCCAGCAGCCTCGTTCAGTTCCCACAACACTCGATCCTGCTCTACTTCATACTACAGTAACGTTAATAATCGCATCCACGAACATGATTTCTTCCCGAGCCCTATCCCTTCGGCTGTGAGGTGAAGACCACATGTCCCAAGCTTGCGTGCTCAAACTTGGTGTCATCAAGCTACGGCTTTGTTTTGAATAGGCCTCTAGCAACCTCTAGCGGACAGAAAATTCTACATATTGCACCTTTAAAACCAAAATTATATTTATTGTCCCATGCACTGACAACCATATAAACATTCCCGATGCTATCTATATTGATCCGCTTGAGTTATGTAATTTGGTCAAATGCAGGCAATTTCACTGTGTATAAAGCATAAAATATGCTTCAAATGATTATTCATATATTTAAATATGCACTACATTAATGGCAAGACAAGATGATCTAGCTGTTGTGGGGAAAGAAAAATAATAAATCATACTTGTCACAGCAGTAGTTCTCCCCTCCAACATGCTTAAAGTTTCTAGCACGGCTATCTCAGGAATTTGGTTATCAAAATTATTTACGAACTTCCCAGTGGTAAACACGACATTAGAGGGCATTCATGTGCATTTTTACCTAGGAAACTGGTATTTAAGATAATTTTGATAGCACGTGAAGGCAACATAATTCCCAGTGGGAAAAAAGAAAAAAACAAAAACAAGCCACAGCCTCAATTTTTCTCATTCAATATTCTGTTTCACTCAGAAAATACGCCACAATACTGAAGTAAAGTCGGTAACCATCATGGTGACCAGTGGAGCATAAGCTTAGTTTGAGAACAGATATATGTTAAATGTTCTATATTGCCGTATTCATTCAGCAAAATGCTATGCTGATGCTATCAAAACATTGTGTTACCAATTAGCAAGTTAGCATTTACTGAATTAGCTAGTTAAAGCTAGCCAAGTTTCCACTACTAAAAATATTTGAGATTACATGATATTTTAAGTTAATTGTATGAATTAGCTTACTCAGATATTTCAAGTTAAGAGCAATTAAAATGTATAAGTACAAAATTAAAATCTGCTAGTTTTGCTTAAGGTGGGTGCACACTGCGATTTTGGCCACGATTTGGTCGGCAAATTTTGAGAATCCTAAAAGATTCCTATAATCTTAGGCAAAAATCTGTAGTCTTTGATCGCTAGTTTGACATGTTCACCAACAGCTGATTAATGACCGTTGCGATCAAATTTTACCTCCGACGAAATTCTGCCAGTGTCAGAAGATTTGGCACACAGTCCTGCAGTGTGACTTCTCCTACGACAAACGTCAAATTGTCTTCGTTTTTCAAGATAAGCCGTGATCAAAATTAACGCTAGAGATTTCTTTTTAGCCAACATTTCAGTCCCGCATGTAATGCAGCTCACTGTCACCAAATGTGTGTGGGTTGATGATGTAAAACTCCGGACAAGTTTTAAAGCGTGCGTCCGTTTTTAACGGGTCTTGACTGTCATACAGTCTGACATATATGACAGCTGAGATCCCACAGTGTGACATGAGGAGTTCGTACAGTCTGACAAGCAACAATCGTAAAGGACTAATATAAATCGCACAGTGCGCACCCAGCTTTACTTAAACTTTGAATTTTTTAACTTTCTGTAACATTCTGTAACTGGTTACCTCAGTTTTTTTGTTGAAAAAGTTTTGCCATCTTATTCAGGTTTACAGTGTATGATTGATTTGTGGTGTTAGAAAGTTTTACTACTATAGCTCATACTGTAGCTTGTTCTTAGTTAATACATTAATGTCATAATGTAATTCAAAAGTTTGAAAAAATTCTAAGAGATCAAAATCAATTTTCACCTAGTGGATGTAAAAAAAAAAAAAAAAAAAAAAAAAATTCCAATATGGACCCAAGCCATATAAGCTTATGACCAAAACACGACTTACTGGTCTATGTTAAAATAGCCCACTTTCAATGAAACCTCCAAATATATCCTAGCAACAGCACAGCAACATGCTAACAACCACTCAGAACACTTTAGCCACTGCAAAACACTGGCAACCACCTAAAACACTCTAGCATCAAGGTGGCAAGCTTTGCACATGCAGGCAAAAACCACTCACATTTTCAGAAAATGTAAAATTTGAGTTCAGTTATACAGTGATCCTTCATTTTGATCCTTTATTTCAACACATTCCCACCCCTTTTGTTCTCAGTCTTTGTAGTGTAGCATTAGTGCAAAGGCAAAGTTGTATAATTTTTCATCTCATCAGCTCAGCAAAACTGTATGTGGTCATTGGTTTATTGCACTCAGCAACAAAGTGCCATGAGAGACGGATTCAAAGTGTCCTTTGCGCCTTCATCTTTAACGATGATGGCCTGTACTGCTAATTACTACCCCTGTTATAATCACATCAGTAAAAGCTTTGTGAAGTTAAACAGATTGGGTTTACCAAATGTATCAGTAATTCAAAGTTTCAATTTCTACACAGTTGTCATAGCAGCAATTTGAGAAGAATTGATGTGTTCTGAATTACTTTTTTGCCTCTCAAGGCAGCAAATGACCGAGCATGACGTCCAAAGCAGCTGCTTGGCTGAAATGCTAAATGTGTGCTTCAATTCAATCCGTGAGACGTGTCTAAATGCTGATAAGATACTCAAACAGAACATAGATCACAGATATAGGGCGACTCCTTGGCAGACCTAAATATTATGGTCTCTGTTCCCTTGGCAAATGTCTACGGTGATTGCTGGATAAACACTCTCTAAACAGGTCAGGGTGGACGAAATGCAATTCTTTCAAACAAAAACAGAAGGAAACAGAGGAACTATGCCACATTTATGATGCTGAGGGAGAAAAGCTGTGTGGTTTATGGGTTTAATTGTCTTCCAGTATTCAAACATGTAGTTTGAAGCAAAAAGAATGATTCGTTTATATATTCGGTGATTCATCCAAACAGCTGTTCACATGGAGACAATGGCATTTCTCTATGGCAGCATCTGGGCAGGCGATATGAAAATGAATCATTGCATTATTTAATGGTAACCTGTTCAGGGATCACATGCGTTTTGATTGTTTAACTATCAACACAAAATATACTTGGAAATGCTGTTGAAGTGATATTTTATCCCCTTTTAGACATTAAAATTATCTTGATGATCTTTCATGTGTAGGTTTCTTGTCAGTTATCAGTGATGAATACTGAAAGCAGTGTAAAATCTCTGTAGAAAAAGGTGATTGATGTTTATGATTAGACCACACAATGTTAAAGGGATAGTTTACCCAAAAATGAAAATTCTGTCATCATTTACTCCCCCTCAAGTTGTTCCAAACCTGTATAAATTTCTTTGTTCTGCTGTACACAAAGGAAGATATTTGGAAGAATGTTTGTAACCAAGCAGATCTCGCCCCCCATTGACTATCATAGTAGGAAAAAAATAATAATAATAATATGGTAGTCAATGGGGGGCGAGATCTGCTTGGTTACAAACATTCTTCCAAATATCTTCCTTTGTGTACAGCAGAACAAAGAAATTTATACAGGTTTGGAACAACTTGAGGGGGAGACAGAATTTTCATTTTTGGGTTAAGTAAATTCCTGGTGGAAACATTCAATTGAAAACTGCATATGTCTACAGATATGACCTTGACCTGCATTTTACATCAGCAACCCACAAAACAAAAGGGAATTCAATATCCTCAGGTTGTCATGAAGCATGGTGAAATGCTCACACTAAAGTTGTAAAAAGCTAAGGGGAAATGACTGGCCCTGATCTATTAGATAATGTAGGACGCTGTCGAGTCAGGTAGGTGTCAAAAATTGCCTATGGTGGTAGTAACACTAAACATGCAAAAGCCAGACTAAAGGAAGGAGATAAATCATCAACAACAGAATCAAAAGCGCCAAGAACTTGTGCAATATTACTTCATTTACATGTGTACTTCTTGTCAGGACACTTTTATGCAGTTGCTAATGTGTGCAGGTGTTTTTATGGTGTTGTGCAGTAAGGTATTTTGGGTGGTTGTTATATGGTTGCTTACTAGCCCAAAATCTCCCCAGATAATATTCTGGTCCCTAGATATATGGCAAAATATGCATAGTATTAATAGTTGTGCTTATTTTAGCAAAACTACTAATTAATCATGTTTGTATTTGTATACTATGGATTTAAAATGAGATGCATTAAGCAAACTACAAGAATGAGGCTAAACCATTACTGCCCCCTGCTGCTTAAAGACTTATAACATCTGACGAGACAAAGCATTAAAGACGAGAACATCTTCTCTTTTACTCTTTCAGACTGTGATCAACACCATGTGTGGCTTTGGGGTTCAGACACAGAACTATCTGGACGCCACTAAATCCATCTATCCGGTGGGCTGTGCAGACAGAGCTGTAATATGGATTGAATCTCACCTGCTGTTAGTTGGGGCGCTGACTCTGGCTCTCGCTTTACCACAGGTAACATTCAGCTGAATGATTTCAGTTTCTCAAACAGATTGGGGAGTTACGAATCCACTCATGGGTGCCGATTGGTCAGTACAGCAGAAACAAACAGTGTACTGAACAGAGTGCTGCAGCTGTGACGTCAAAACCTAGAAGACTAATTTGCCAGTGGTTCCCTTGAGATTTTCCTGTGGGTTTTTATAATGAGGTTTTTCAATTTATGAGTAAAATAAGGTCTAAAGAGTAAAGTCTTTACTTACTTTATAAGTAAAAACGTTTTGTTCTACAATGTAAATTACACACACACGTCAAGTCAAAATTCACGTTTTCGATATGGGTCTGTGTAATTATCCCATTATAAAAACCCATAGGAAAATCTTGAGGAAACCACTGGTGAACTATTACAGCTTTGTTAATCAATATTAATCATTAAAAGGTTAGTTCACCCAAAAAAGAAATTTCTGTCATTAATTACTCACCCTCATGTCATTCCATCTTCGGAACACAAATTAAGATATTTTTGAGGAAATCCAAAAGGCTTTTTTTATCCCCATAGAAAGCAATGTAATTACCATCATTCAAGGTCCAGAAAAGTAGTAAAGACATAGTTAAAATAGTCAACGTGACTACAGTGGTTCAACCTTTAATGTTATGAAGCGAAAACAAAAATAATGACTTTATTCATCAACTTCTACTCTGTCATTCTCCTACACTGTTTATGTTGTATAGACAGAGCAGCGCTTCCGGGTTCTACGTCAGAATACCAACCAAGTATTGGCCAGTGTTGTGTAATATTCAGTTCCTGTGAAAAACTGTTCCAATGGGCGGAGCATATGTGCATAATCATGAATATTCGCTCCGCGGTGGGCGCGGCTTTATTGACATACGAACAAACCAATGGAATGGAAGTTGTTGTTTTATCTTCGGATCACAACATGTTTGATAGATTATTATGATAAGGTAATACAGCCGAATGGACACGCGCCCCATTTACATGTTCAACTGTTCATAATCTTTACATTATAGGCTTAAATGATCGGCTTTGCACGTGCTTTTATTAGAAAGCTTTTATCATGGTTTTATGTCATCGTTTTTGCTGTGTAGCCTAACGTTAGGGATACAAAAAACTAATCGAGCACATATTTCTGTTTTTTCTCGTTGCTGTTTGTTGCATCTTTTGAAGTTGTAAACTGTGTCCCTATAATTGTTTATTTTGCATCGTGACTTGTAAACAGAAGCTCGCAACGCTTGCCCCGCCTACGAGTTCTTCTGATTGGTCCACTGTTTTGGAACTGACATTGATGAGCGGCGCTGCATGTAAAAGTTGAAATTCTTTTAACTTGACACGGCGTCTTAAAAATGCGGCGCTCATGTGCGAGGTGCTGCAAAAGACGCGAGACGTGAGCATAACGGTCATGCGCGTCTGTCTAGCGCGTGTTTACATAGAAAACGAATGGAAAAGTAGCGCATTGGAATAGAAAAACGTGTTCTGTGTGAACGGCCCCTTATTCAATCATTCACCCAACCATTCAGAAACAGTGATTCATACAGAAATGAAAAAAGAAAAAAAAACCTTTCCTATACCCTATACCGTTAGCTCAGACACTCAATGGTTCATTTTGCTGTGGCTTTGTTTTGAAACTATTTTTGATGGCGGAGCAGAAACAGACAACATAACTGGCAATATTGTGTCTGTTCATAGGTCAGTGATGCCTATGTGTGTGTGACCTTTTAATATAATTAAGGATAGGCCTATAGATACATACAATCTGAATTATACACATATATCCCCTTTGAAGATTGTGCTCCTTTTGAAATGAACATTGTGTATTCTTATCCCATATTACTCAATGCAATGCACTGCATTTCCATTCATACATTTTTCAGTGGGTGTTGGGCAGAAACTGAAATTACGATCCTCTCTCCATGCACACTGCTGTCCTGACACAGTTCTTTTGTTTGATCTATAGATCGCAGGCATCATTCTGTCTCTGATCCTCATTTCTGAGATCCAGAAAGAGATCCAATCCGTCTTGTAGAGGCAGCAGACAGTCACCTGCAGTGCCACCAAACTCTCTCACATACTGGAGTGATGCTTTCATTCTGCACCGACTGCTCTCACACTTTCCTCTCAGTTTCATTTCACTCTGCCTCGGAGCCAGTTCTTATTTATTTTCTATTTTGGTTTACATTTGTTCTGTTATTTGATAAAAAAAAGTTTGTTTGTAAAGCTTGTGGGATTGTTTGTTATTTCCTCATTACAAATTCAAAAAGTCTGGAGGGATATTTGTAAGTTCATTTTTAATGCACACAGCATTGAATAATCTTGGTCATTTGTTGCATGCCTAGAGAGAAAATACTGCTCGGACTTGAATAACATGTAATGCAAAATATCTTTGAGAAGCATTTCTTCCATTGCACACTTCCATTTAATTTATGTCTTGCAATGTAGGAGGGAGGAAGAGACTAGACTAACAGACATTGTTGGAGGAGTGAACCCATTAAACAGAAGACTTTTCAGTACAAACTCCTGGGCTGTACGCAGGGCTCTCTGATCTGATGTCTGTAGTTAAATGAGTTAGGAAAGCAGCCTGTGATTAAACCAATAGAGAACCGGTTGATAGCCACGTAGGGAATAGGGTCTGAATTTAAACATGTAAGGAGTGGGCTCTCTGGATCAGACGCTCTGTGAGCAGGGAGTTTGGCCGCACTGCGTCTCTTTCGGTCAGCATGCATCTAGGGACAAAAACACACAACACCTGTTTCCTTAGAAAGAGTCCAAGAAAATCCCTGCAGGACAACACTGCTGTCTAAATGAGGCATTTTAAAAATATTCACATGCACTTCATTTTATGTGCAACCTGTGTAGAACAGGTGGGAGTTTGAAATTTGGAAGAATTTCGATTTATGAGCATTGCATACTAATGAAATGCAATATGTAAATTTATGTTTGAAACCGAATTACACAGAAATAACTGGCATCCGCGGACGGTTTGGTTATAATTAGCACATCAACTGACATGACAGTTCATCTTTAATGGGAACCCTGTGGCCTTGTATAGTTGTTTTACTGATTTCTGTATGAAAATGTGCTGCCAACTGTGCACTTCAATCTGTTGTGTGCCTTTGTTCACAACCAGTTCATTGAATGCCGAGAAATCTTTTTTTTTTTTTTTTTGAAAGGTATTTGGCCATGGCTTTTGATGTATAATTTTATTCAGTTAAATTGTTGTTTATCACCTTTGAAAGACATCCGTTTATAATACAGATTAGTTGATAGTGACTAGAAGACAAAATATTAATTAGTAATATCTAAAAGGCTGACCCCTAAAAGATCTCTGGGTCACGATGAAGTGAGAAACCTGCGCTTAAAGGAACATTCCCGATTAAATACTTAAAAACTTAAATTCTATCATGTGTAGCTACTAGGGATGGTAAGATTCACCGATTCGTATCGGTATAAAAGTTAACGATGCAATGCATTGATTAAAAAAGTGTGCATCGGACACAAGTTGGCATTTGTATCGAGATGCATCATTTCTAACATATTTGCATCGGTAAAAACGATTTATTTATATTATTAGATGCGCTATACTTTCATTATTTAGAAAGTGACAAATAATTGTGACCAATATTTTATATGTAGATTGATTTCTCTACTCTAAACTTTCTCAAGCGCTTTCTATCATCACCACTGCGGCTTAGTGAATATGACGTATCACAACACTACGTAGACCAACCATGTCCTGAGAGTCACATAGAATATAGATTAACATGGCACTACTACAAAGGCCTGTTTGTGAAAGGGCCATGCGTTAGGAGTGAGAAGGCACCCAAGTTTATTTATGATTTGCTGTCTGTCTGAACCAAAGAAATAAAAGCAAACTTTCTGTTCCATATTTTGGGCCCTATAATTTCCGCCGATGCAGAAAACATGGACGGAATCGCAGAATCCATTCATAAGAACAGAATTTACTGTATATTACGCGGAACGGCGCAGACGCGGGAATACCTTTACTATACATACTAAAGCACGCGTAACGCTCGCTGTGTTTTTTTTTTCCAGGGTCTGCCATCTGACTATATGACCACATGAACACATAAACTTCATCTCCAGAGCTGCTCTGAGAGTCACTTCATGAGCATTTTACCGTTTAATTTGAGAAAAACTATTGTCATACCATATACACACAGAAATGCGTCACCCATCAAAATAAAAGCTTGGTTTAGCTTGTGACAGAAACATAGCCCTATTACTATTGCAGTGTTATGTACCAGCCTACTATTGTATTAGTATTGTACGGTATAATGTATGTCATAATGTAATACTACTACTACTACAAGGCCTACTAATAATAATACAATAATTATCAAGACTTTATTTTTGAAGGAATAATCACAATTTTTCATCCATGTTTTAATTTTAACAGTAAACCTGTTGTGCAGCACTTTGTTTAAATTTCATTTGATTAAAAATAAAGGTTTTTTGCCTTCATTTGATTACCAGAAAAATTAAAATACACAGCACAGAATTTCTGGGGGAAAAATTCATAGGGCCTTATTATTGTAAACAAATTGAATTGCATAGCATCATATTTTTTTCCATTGCATCATTGCATTGAATCGCATTGTGTTAAATTGAATCGAAATCAGATCACACTGCATCGTAATAGGGGTGAATCGCATGGCATTGCATCGATAGCTGCTTCATATCTATCTTTAATGTATCGTATCGTTGGCTATGCATCGAGATACGTATCGCATTGGCCTCAGTTATAGAGATGCACATCCCTAGTAGCTACAGCTGTAGCCACTGAAAATAATGTGGATTTGTCCCACCCACAAAAAAACAAAAAACAAAAACAAATGCATAAAGTTCACACAAACAAAAAAAAACAAAGTTTCTTAGTTTTTATTTTCATTTAGCAAAGTGAAATAAAATCTATCTATCTATCTATCTATCTATCTATCTATCTATCTATCAGTTATGTCAAATAGCATTATCAGGGTCATACTAATTAAAACAAATCTTAAAAATTTCACATCTCTTATCCTTTCAAAATGTTAAACATCTTCTAGATTCTGCCAGGGGTATGAAAACTTAACATGCTTTCAATGGAAGTTAACAGAGCAAATTAAGGTGATGTGGTAACTGTCAGCATGCATCCTACTCTGTCTATAGAGCTTACATTGTAAGCCAAACAAGGCCTTTAAAGTTCAGCATAAAAGCACAAAAGACAACAAATGAGCTATTTGAAAACCATTTTCCACTTAGAAGGTTATAACACAACGTTTACCTGGCAAATCGTTGGTGTTCTTTGTCTCCCGACTTCATGGCAGCATGAATAAGGAGCTGATTGAAAACATCTCTCTGCAGAAGAGCAAAAAAGGAGGTTGTTTAGAGTGGAAACACTGCTTATCTAATACATACTGCAGTGAAGTGTTGAAAGACCTGTGCGTCACTGCCCCCTATCTCTACAAAACGGTCTCTGATGGGTTTAAGCAGCTCCACGGCCTGGCTGTAGTTTCCCTGGTCATACTCCAGCAGAGCCTGACACATGGGCAGCCCCACACGCTCAGCTATCTGGTGCTGATGGTTTTCTGCTGGGTCTCTGAAGAAGGAAAACAGAGGCATCTGACTAATGCTAAAATGGACATTTCTGTCATAATTTATTCATTCTTATGTCACTCCATATACAACAAAAATGACTTTTTTTTTTTTTTTTTTTGGAGATTGCCAGCCCCTCTCATCACTGTTTTACTAGAGAGGAAAACAGCAGTGTGAACATTATTCAAAACATCTTATTTTGTGTTCTATAAATAAGAAAATTATATTGTTTCACATCAAATGTTTGGAAGCTTTCTTCCTTATTTAGACCAGGGGAAACCATCCTACATTTAATCTTACGATCATTTCTCAAATGTGTGTACGAGTGATTCAGAGAATGAACGCATGCACAAAAAAACGTGTGTAAGCCTCTCTTCCAGATATAAAAAAATATAAATCACAAATTATCTTAAAATCGTGCGCAGCTGAATGGTTTCAGATTTCCGCCTTGTAAACGGCGCCTAATTAATGTCATTAACATATAAAAGAGCACCAGTCAACATCCAAATCCTTTACTTGAGAATGGCGAGTGGCAAGAATTGCTTAGATTTCCAAATACCTGCAGTTCTCCGACTCTCTGCCACAAGGAAAAGTGTGTATACCTGCTTAGAGCCTTGCATAGCGCCAAGCTTTTTTTCCATGTCAAAGACCGTTTTTATAAATATGAACGTTGGCATGGATTTTAGCGTATGCACAGATTTGATCTTTGACTATGCGTATGCTAAAATCCACGCCAACATTCATATTTATAAAAACAGTCAGTCTTTGACGTGGAAAAGTGCTTAGAGCTACGTCAGGTTCTAAGCTGGCACATTTTATAAATGAGGCCCCAGGGGTTTTCAAACTGGGGGACCACAAGAGAGTGCTAGGGGGTCCACAAAAAGGTTAAAGATAAGAAAAAAAGAATAAAAAGTTATGTATTTATTTAGAAATGATATACATATTAATACTGTTTTATTCTGCTTTATAAACACTGCTCAGATAGTCATTGATAGCCATAGTTTTGTTTTGTTTGGTGTTTCTATTCAGGTTTTATCCATCTAACAGTACTCTAATTGTGAGTAGAAATAAAAGTGTCGACATAATAGAAACAAAATATTTTACACATAATATTTAGATTTTTCACAGTATAAATTTATGCACTCCCTTTTATATTTTAGGTGGTCCATGGAATCAAAAAGTTTGAAAACCCCTGGTTTAGACAACCAATTCAGCTTTTTTTTCTTCTTTTTTGTGTAAAATAGTTTCCAAAAGTCTAAAGTGGATAACGAAATGAGTGGATAACGAAAAACATTCTGCTCTTTGAGAAAACACTGCTTTCTTTGAACAGATGCTGTGCTGAAAATACAACTCCCAGTGGATTCCTCTCCATCATGTTATCTTATAAAACACAGCATGCTGACAAGAAATGTATTTTTGTGCTAGGATATACTTTCAATACACTTTGTTCCTTCTGTAGAACCTTTACCAGACGTTTGTTTTGGCCGTAATGACAAATTGGAATAAATATGCATGCAGCGCATCAGCCTTGAGGATGCCAGTCTTCCCCAGAGCAGGGAAATTTCTAAGAAATCTCATACAGAGCCTGAAGACACGCTACATTTGTCCACAACTCAGCCTCCACAAACTCCCACCCCTGAGCAGAACCTGGTTGTAATGTAATCTCTTGAGTGGGTTATGTAATACGTGCGGCTCACTTAGCTAGTTCCTGCAGACTCTCCAGCAGACGCTGAGTGGTGGCGGTCTCCTTGCTACCCAGGGAAACCATGAGGAAGTGCAGGTCATTGAAAAGTAATGTGTGGTCCTCTGTGTGTGGCTGGGTCACCTGCAGCAGCTCTCGGTAGTGGTCCTTCACGCTCACACCTGCCAAGAAAACATATTTTATACACACAAACACACAGTTGCACTACATTTCAGCCTAAAAACATGCATCTTATTCATTAACTAAACATATGCGGTTTCACATCCCACTATCTCTGCTCATCTGTGTTTCTGAACCATGCCTACAGGCAGCGACACCAGCCAGACAGCAAGGGATGGTTCACTGGCCGCTGCCAGCATCCCTCCAGCCATCCCTTCCAGCCATGCTAGACTTCACAGTCCGTGAATTTTCATTCATACGCATGTGAATCTGGGAGAGCAAAAGTTCATGTTTGAATACCAAAGTTCAAGTGAACTCTGTCCTGTGAATTAGCATAGTACAAAAACATTTGAGCTCATAAGATGAATTCATAGAAGACATAAACTTAAAATCTCCATGGTTTGCAGGGTTTCAAGTCATTTTGTAAGCTTGCATGCTTTAGAATGGACTTCAGAGGCTTCTAAACAAACATTATTACCTACTATAATCATGTTTGATTTCAAAAAAGGGCAAATTAGCGTGAGACCGCAATCCCATAAAAGTGCTAATGGGAGTGGAAAGTTCTGCAGATGATCTACTGACAATGTGCAAATTAAAGAACGGAGACAAAGCAGTATGTGCAAAATGGGTTAGAACATGCTTTTTTTGGGCGGTGTTAAATAATGCCGCAAATACCAGTAAATTGATTTCCGCAAACCTTGGTAAATTACGTTGCATAATTTATTTAAATACTCACCACCTATAAATTTTGTGTCTCAAAGGGAAACTCCTACAAATGCATAATGCAACAAGGTCAGCCGTGCAACTGTCCATGACTTTTCATCGCTAATTTTTCAGTAAATGTCTTTAGTAAACCCTGACAGTAGTTTTATAATGCCAAAAAGGGTTTTCGCTAGTGCAAGCTATGTGACTAGTTAATATTTCTATAGAGCTGTTTTAAAATAATATAAACTGTGAAAAGCATTATAAAAGCTGACTATAGTTTCCAGCAAAGACTTTAAACATATCCTTGGAAATAGATCATGACACCTTCAACTGTGCCCATAAATAGGCTAAATAAAATGGAGCAGGAGCAGGTTTTTTGTAACGTTAGTAATTTTTCAAACCAGCTCACCCTAAGATCAAGCCCGGAAAGGTTGAACTCCTCTTTATCTTCTATTTATCTTTTCTGTAGAATGTCACAAGTCCTCTTGTCCCAGAGGATAAAATATCTCCTAGATAACCAACTGAACGCCATAGATTGCACTGTAAACATCTCCTCCTGTTACTACATGTTCCACAAGGAAACATGAAGAGAAACATGTTTCGTCAAGCCTTTCCAAGGCACTTGACTGCAAAACTAATTTTCTTAATCAGTACCTTTGTCTTGTTTCCCTATAAACTTGAGACCAAAATTGTGTAATATAATACAACTTTTTCGGTTTTCAGAGAATATATCAATTTTCTTTTTCTTAAAAGGGTAATTGTTCTTTCTACTTGTTTTAAGCATATAATAATTTAGGACATTTTTTAAAAAAATATAAATTATAAACAGATTATTATATCTCTATATCTATATCTATATATCTATATATATCTATATATATATTTTTTTTAATTAATTTATTTATTTATCTGATTTGATTCGAAACAATACCGAATTCCAATTATGTTTAGCAGTTCTGTTACATACAGTACAAGCCATGACCAAATTTGGTAACACTTTATTTTACAGTGTCCTTGTTACATGTTACATGTTGTTACTATAGTAATTATTATAAATTGTGCATAACTACATGCAACTAACCCTAAACCAAACCCTAATCTAACCCTAACTCTATAGTATTTAAATGCTACTCTCAGTATTTAAATGTTTAATTACACTGACACCTTAAAAACAGTGTAACCCCAAATTTTAAACCCCAGCCATCTGCCATTTTTACCAGTCAAGTTCTTTACCCAAAATACACTCATTTTCGAGGTTCAGAAACTTGCCTAACACCAGTCGGATGATCTTCACACCAAATCAGGGCTTTTCAACTCAGCAAATTCACGTTATATTCCAGCAGACTTCCGACCTGCCTTGATTAAACTGTCAAAAGCAAATGTGTTCAGCATGCACAAGCTGTTTTGATGAAAAGCAGAAATGGACCCAACAGAAACATTTCTCTGCCCTTGCTCAGAGATGACAAGGTTTTATTGTTTTCAATCTCTATTTTAAGACTGAATGATATCTCACCCTCCAGTTCTAGTCTGTAGAGCAATGAACAAGCATCAACAGTGTCCAGCATGGCTCCAGATTTCACACAGCGCCGAGAAACCTGGAGAAAGGTTTTAAATGTCACATCACCGGTAATTTCAATTCCACATCTAGGTAACAATTTGTCAAAACTTTCATTAACATTGTTACATTGTATAATGAGTTTGACAGGTCATGAAACTAATCCATATACACCACATGACCAAAAAAGCATATGGATGCTTCTTTCTAATCAACCAGTTTGACAATTTCAGCTACGTCAATTACTGACAGGTGCATAAAATCAAGCATATGGCTGTGCAATCATTAACATTTTAAGAAAATTGGGTGCATTTATTCTGTTTTAGCATGATTGGCACAAAGAGAGGTCCAAAACTAAATGTTTTACTAGAGGAACTTGACTGAAATGCACAAAGCCCAGACCTGAACGCTACTGGATGAATTTAAAGGGGTCATGACATGGATTTTTTTTAAAAATTATTTTAATACGTTCCTTCAGGTTCACATATAATAATAATGTTTTTTTTTGCACAAACAACAAACAAATATATATGTGGAAAAACAATTATTGTCTACCTTCATTCTGACCCTCTGTCTGAAATGACCTGTTTTTAAGGGTCGGCTCCTTTAAGGCTTGTCAATAAACGGACACTGTTATGATTGGCTAATGTTTGTTTTGAAAACATTATCCATATAAAACTGTCATTTACAGACAAAGCATTATTAAATGATTTATTTATGGTTTGATGCAGCTGCAGTCCGATACAGTTGGCTGCTTCATCTTTCAACAGATGAAGTTTCTTTGCGAACTCTCCATTACACCGTGCCTCACTGACAAAACAAACTGCTCCGAACAAACATATAATCATTCAACACAACTCTTTTGAAGGATCCTTTTGGGATCCTTTTGAAATCTGTACAGAGACTCAAATGAGCGGTTTAAAGTGGACGTGTCAAAGCGAACATTCTGCCATTTGTCCTGTCAACAGACTCAAGTGCGTTGAGCACGTCAGAAACTTAACGCACATCTGTATACTGCAGAGATGGGCACTCGAGTTAGTGACTCGGACTCGAGTCGCACTCGAGTCGCATTTTAATGGACTTCAGACTTGACTCGACTCGACACAAAAGACTCGTGAATATTTTAAAAACAACTCAAGTCTTTTACTCTTGACTACTGATATAATAAATAAAGAATTTGTGTTGTGTTTGAATGGTTTTATAATATCTGGGTCACATTTATTTCCCTATGTGTCGTGGTAGATCGGACTCTTGTCATAGAATTTGATTACGTATGTCCGTGTATAGGCCTATTTCACACTTCCGGGTTTTTGGTTTCCGGAATGATCCACGCTGGGTAAAAGTTTTTCCGGTTACAGTGATAGATAGCCGAGCCTCGATCAGAACCAGCTCGGGAATCAAAGTCGTTTTACAAATTAAATGTCATGAAAATGTTTGAACGGTCTTGGTGAATTATTGGTGAGACTACAGAGCTCTCATTAAGAGTTAAATTTAATAAATAATTTGAAGTGATGGTGGTTAAACTGGTTATATTCTTTGTGTCTGTTTGGTGCGGCTGTGCATTATTTTCTGATAATGACTGTTGTCAATAACAACGAAGCTGTATAACAAACCGTGACTCACTGGCGCCATCTTCCGTCCACTTAGCGACTGTATTGAAAATGACTACTCGTGTTGCCAGGACGATTGTTTTGTACATTGTAATGGATTATAAAGTAACAAGCTGGATGTACATTATCCCTTACATCATAGGACCTTAAATTAAAACAAAACAGATGATAGAAAGATCATATTATTTTGTCTATATAATACAACTAATAACTTTTTTTTTTAATGACTCAAGACTCGACTCGGACACGTGACAAAAGACTCCAGACTTGACTCGGACTCCAGATAAAAGACTTGTGAACATCTCTGGTGTACTGTATCCAGTGTAGACAGCGTGAGTGATTATAATGGGTTCTATTTGCTTTTGACGAAACACTCAAATCCAGTGTAGGCAAATGTCAGCCGTTAAGCGACTGAATGCCAGCGGGCGGGGCCTATGGTGCGATGATGTATAACTATTAATCAATGTCTTGCTCAGGAGGCAGGCATATGCAAATGTATTTGCCCGTGTGATGTCACAGGTCACCCAATATCAGAACGAGCCGTTTTTGGAGCTTGATTAAATAAACGCTTTGTTTATAATGAGGAGGACGTTTAAGCTATGAAACTTGCAGGATGTCTTAATGGTACAAAGACCTCTTATATGTCAAAAGATCAAGGCAAATTTGATTTCTCATGTCATGACCCCATTAAATGCAGAATGTTAGCCAATGCCCATCGTCACTACCTAACATCCAAGCTCTTGTGCCTGAAATGGAAGTGAATCTCAGCATCCAAATTCCAATTTCTAACAGAAAGCCTTTCCAGAATTGTGGAAGATGATATAAAAGCAAAGAGAGGCCCAACTCCATATTAATATTAAACTTTCAACAAGCACAAATGTGTTCTGGTGTCCACAAACCTCTAGCCATGTAGATTCATAATGTGAATATGCCCTACATTAACTACAGGTCTTTATGTAACTGAGATTTTAAGTTATGTAATCTTTGTTAATGGCATTGGAAGTTATTACAGAGTGTTATGTACATTTTTAACAACTTTCTAAAGCATTTTACTTAAGAGTGTCTTCACTGTGCCTTGAGATAAATGTAAAAATATTCTACTGTCACTTCAACCTTTCTATTCAAGATAAAGATTTTTCAATATAAGTTATTAAATAAATGCATCTATTCTAACTTTAGTTTGACAGCTTTCAATATTCTGATATCCAAATACTGATGGTCTGTTGACAGTGTGTACCTGCGGTAAATGAATGAATGATTCATATAAATGCAAGAGAGTGTAGTCTAAAGATTTTGCCCTGGAAACAACTTGGCTTGACACCCATATGCTCCTGTCTAAATCAATTCAACTTTCACCAGCCTGAATCCATCACATTCCATATGGAACACAAGACAGGATTTCTCCCCTGGTGTGACTAATTACATTCACCACGCATCTACAAGATTTAAGTACTGTGGCAGTACCACAGGTGGTATCAGATGGCAATATCTTGGATATATACTGAATATTTTACCATATTCACGCACTATGATATTTACATGGTACTCCAAAGCACTTTTAAAGAATACCATGCTACTACCATGATACATAGAAAAAAAAACATGGTATTACAATGCAAACCACAGGAGTACCATGCCACTTCTTTAATGTCAGACAGTGTCATAAGCACATCAGTGCACTGACCTGCTCATCAAAAATCTTCAAAGCAGCTTCATAATTCCCCTGTGGAAGAAAGAAAAAAAAAAAAAAATCCATGAAAAAAATGGATAAAAGTAACTTGTGTTCTTGATGTAACTATGTTGCCTCCCTTTACCTTCTCAATGTGATATAGAGCCCAGTGCCAGTAATTATGGCAAGCCAACATGTCGCACACCTTTAGGGGAGAAAAAAGACATCATATGACATAAATATTTTACAATACACAATGTGCTACACATGTTCTATACAATCTTTCTGAGACTGACCACCCAGTCTTTCTCTGTAGAGGCCATGAACTTTAGGCCCTTGTCCACCTCTGCCTTCATCTCATGGACATGAGCCACAGCATGGACACTCCAACCATCCTGAGGGGTCAGAGCCAGGCCCTGCAAGAATAATGCACTGTAATAATGGTGCTTTCAGTTAATAAGGAATTATGATTAAAAACAGCATTTTATATAACAGAAAAATAGTTTAATATTTAATTTTTTTAAACTTTTTTTTTTTTTTTTTTTTTAAATAAAAACAAACATAAAAAATGTAATAAATTTCTGTGTGGGGAACTATAAAATATTCAATATCTAGTACACTGGACATGTGGACTTTATTGGATTTATGAAATCTGATATTATTCTGTTTATTTTCACCAGTTTTGCAAGACAAGCAAAACACATTTACCATGTCTGCTGCATTAAATACAGGTTTATCACATAAAATATTAATATAATTATAATTAATAATGCATGTTTAATAGACTAATTAGTCATTTTTGTACATTATAGTGCCATAACTTTGGAAAGTAGTGAGCAATACTAATGAATAATATGAATTATATATGCAATTAAACAAATACTACCTCTTTTGCCATTTTTTCAGCTTCGTCATAGAAATGAGTCTCAAGAAGCCCAAAGGAATACATCCCTTTAAGATAACTGGAAAACACATCCAATGAAGACATTTTACTTAGAATTAATTAGTTAAACATTTAATTTGATTCATTTTATTTCAGGACACTTCTAAAATTATTTTTGTCATGTGGACCAAATTGGGTTTTGAAAGATATCTTAGATATGAATAACTGAACCTGGTAAAATGAAAAATAAATAAATAAATAAATAAATAAAATAATTATTAAAGACATAAATGAAAGATAAAATTATTTCAGTTAATTATTTCAGTAAAAAAAATAATATATATGTGTTTATATATATATATATATATATATATATATATATATATATATATATATATATATATGTGTGTTTTTATATATAATGTGAAAAATAAAATAAGTGTTTAAGCAAAAATGAGAAATAAAATAAAATTTAAAATAATTATTTTGCCATCACATGGTAAAATTATTTTAAGCTAGCATTCAGATCAGATTGGCATCGGTGGAGCACAAGCACCTGCCTGTAGAACGGCATATGTGGTTTCCAATGGGGCAGCACTCTGGCCACCGAGTCCCTCATCTGAATCTGTTCACCCAGGTAGAAGAATCCATCATGGGCAAACTTCAGTGCCAGCATGTCTGTGGGGTGTTCTGCCAGAATACCCTCCCAAACATCACAGGCCTTGTGCAGGGCTCTTCATAAAAAACAAAAAAATCATTTAACATTTACATAGTACAGCAGTGTTATTTTATTATTATTTATCTACTATTATAGTATTTAGCTTTAGTAATTTTTGTATTGTTTTTTATTTAACTTTCTTATTTAAGTTATTTCAAGGCAACATTTCTAATTAAGTTTTTTTCTTTTTTAGTTTAAGTTTTTTATCTTATATTTATACTTCAGCTTTATTGCAATTATGGAAAACAGTTTTAGTTTTAGTTAATCATAACAACACTGTATTTTAGTCATAGGTATTGTGTGAAGATTCTTTTCAGATTAGAAATGTTGTGTTTTACCAGCTAAAGTTTACCAAATGTATTAGTCACCTCTGAACCTTCTTTTAAAAGTGGTCTTTTCACTGAATTCTATTGGTTTTACTAAAGCAAATTCTTTAGAGCTGAGAACATAAATGATTAGGAAACTTCTTTAAAAAGGCTGCTTTATTCAAGAACTTTAATCAAGCTAAAACTTAGTTTCATATGACAGTCACACTCTTTACAGCCCAAGGATACATTAGAGGGAACATGAATCTTAAAAGAACCAATTCACAACTGCTTGTTGGCCAAAGGCAACCTTGCTTAAAATGAATCAGAAAAGAAGAAGAAGAAGAAGAAGAAGAAAAAAAAAAAAAAATAATCACTTAGATGTGAAACATTCGTAATATCATCAGCTGAATGATCTTGTGCAGCTCTTATTCAATTTAATGTGAACTCACCCTTTGGAGAAGAGCTCCATGGCTTTCACATGGTTTCTCTCTCTGGACGTGAGCTCCTGAGAGTTAGCCAGCTCCACAGTCTTCCTCACAGCGCTGGCCAATCTCTCATCCCGCAGGACTGAACTTCCTGTGCCCACCAACTCCAGCCCAGTAGAGATCACATGACCCATAACTGCAGCACAGTGGAGACACTAATGAGGACCTGAAGTGGTTTATCTTGTGATAATGACCAGCTGATTGTACATTATACACAGCTTACCAAATAAACAAATGGACATTACTGATTTTGAGATAAAATTATGAAATGTGAGAAGACATAAGCTTGTTTCTGCCACAGAATAAAAAAGGTAACTACAACTTTTTATCTCACAGTTCTGACTTTTTTTCCTCACAATTGCTAGTTTATATCTTGTAATTCAGACTTTACAACTAGCAATTGCAAGTTTATATCTCACAATTTTGAGAAAAAAGTCTTTTATAAAGTCTTTTAAAGTCTTATAACTTTTATAACTTTTTTCCTTAGAATTAAGAGTTTATTTCTCGCAATTCGGACTTTATAACTTACAATTGCGAGTTTATATCTCATAATTCTGAGGAAAAAAAGTCAGTCTTTATTTCTCGCAATTCCAAGTTTACAACTCACAATTGACATTATTTCCTGCAATTCTCAATTTATAACTCACAATTCTTACTTTCTTTTCTCGCAATTGCAAGTTTGACTTCTTTTCTCGCAATTCCGAGTTTACATATAAACTCGGAATTGAGAGTTATAAACTCGGAATTGCCAGAAATAAAGTCAGAACTGTGAGATAAAAAGTTGCAATTATCTTTTTATATTTTTATTCCATGGTGGAAAGATTCCATAGAAGACAGTGACAGTGTGGAGTGACATTTAAAAACAAATAAATATGTGATAGCAGAATACAAGAATTTACCAATAAAGAATCAAGTGTTCCAGAAGACATTTAATACTTACAACCTTTTTTACAATGACTTTTGACATGACAGACTACAATGTTCAGTGTTGCAATCACGTACCAAAGTCCGGGTCTGCAGCTTTGACGGCTGTAATACAGCCTTCTATTCCTCCCAGTGTCTCATCATTACGCCAGGTCACATACTGATTACCAGAGACAGTAATATTCAGGTTAGTTATATGCAGAGGAAAAAGCACATTTATCAAAATCAGTATAGATTTATGAATGTACCTGAGACAGTATAGCATCATATAGTTTACAGGCCTCATTACTGCTGGTGGACAGAGGCAGACCCTCTGATTTCCATGCCTAACACATGCACAACAGAGATGATATAGGGAGTGTAATTGAAATTTGTTGGCCAAATAAGATTGCTTGAATTAGTGGAATGGAATATTCAATACAATACCTAATGCAATATACTGCGCAGAGCATTATGTATTATGTGCATTATGTGATCAATTACATTAATTTACTACTTGTAAAAAAAAAAAAAAGGAGAAATGAATCTGTTATGATATAGAAAGTGCTGACAAATCGCAAACTGAAACCTATTTTCATGATCAACGGATCACTGTCAACGCAGTTTTTACAACGTGCTGTTGTTTGTGTTGTTTATTGTTTGCAAAGTTTTTGTCCTGCCTGTAACATGCACTTCAGGCATGTGAAGTAACATTTCGTTATACTGTGTAGTTGTTTAATGAAGCAAAGTAAAAACAACTCAACCTTAATCCCCAGGTCAAAAGGTTTCAACTTCATTTGACATTTCTCAAGAGAGATTTACAGTTCGCTATTGCGTTTTTATCTCGAGAAACCCATAAAAAGTTACTCGTGATAACTCGAGAAACTGTTATATGCACTATATTGAAAAACAAGTTCCAAACTTACCTTGCAATCTCTGAAACTAGCGGCGTTCATTCTCACAGACAGTTGTTTCTATTCTACCAAGCGATGACCGACTCGTAAAGGACCTTAGGAGTCGGACCTTACGATGTATCGATTGAACCGGATCACAAAACTGAATGATTCGTTCACGAATCGGAATGAATCTGTCCGAGCATTTTTTGGTTAACTGAATTACTGAATAAAGAGATTTCTCTTTCAAACACGTCTCCGACTCGCAATGTTAACAATATTTCCTGCCAAGTTACACAAATGAAAATGTTCTATAAGTTCCACATCGCATGTAAAATCTATAGGTACTAAAATGTTCTATATGTTCTAAATCGCATTATGACAGCAACAAACTGAACTGGGACATATTCAACAACAAAACCCCTCACTAATTAAACTTTATCGGAATATTTAGAACGTCATATGCCACGATGTCAGGAAACACGTGATGACGTATAAGAATCAATGAATCATTTTTTTAACCAGTTATTTGAAACGAACTGTTCAAAGGAACCGATTCACGGAAATGAGTCTTTACCACCACCATTGTGTCTGAAACTAGAAGCAGCGCCTCGGGGTTAATGTTTACATAGCGGCGGTTTGAAAATCAGCAGGGGGTTGTTGTGCGGCATATTAATGCTAAAGAACATTCCAAATGTCAAGACTTACCACAGTTACGGTGAGTTACCCTTTTATATGTATTTCTTGTTGTGTATAAAGTCTGAAGATAATTGCTTAATGTATTTTAAAAGATCTGCATAGAGGATTTGCTTATCCTGAAGCAAACTCCTTAGTTGAACAAACTCTGAGTTCCAGAGTAGGTTTAGAGTTGACAAATCCAGATAAATCCAAACTGGTTTAGATCAGGATCAACTGTTGCACAACTCTCGGTATAAACTTCTCTGTCAACTCAGGTTTAATCCAGAGTTTGTGATTAACTCTGAAGCGCGTGCACCTGAAAGTGTGACAATTTCGGCAAACAGCCAATCACACAGAACATGCAGAGCGTCCGTTTGATTCACTTCTCTTCTGAAGATTAAGAGATCGTTATGAAAAATATGAAATTAAATGCATTTACAAGGCTGGAATAAACACTGATGCAGTGAAAGTTTGAGAAGGCAGCTGAAAGAAAATATCTGACTATATCAATGCATGTGAATCAAACAAATATGCCAAATAATTAATATAGTTTCACAAAGAGCTCAAAAGAATACATGTAAACTTAATCTGTTTAAAAACTTTATATTATGCATGTATTATATTTATTTTAATTTAAAAGCAATTTAATATTGTCAATTAATATAATAGGCCTAATTATATGAATATGTCATATGAATTATTCATAATTTTAATTTATTTAATATAAATATAATGAATAATTAACAGCAAATGTTAAGCAAGTTTGTCTCTAAAATGTTTTCACTATAAACTGATTTAATTTGGAGCGCGAGATACAGGGGGAGTGGCTTTATTGCGTCAGATACATGTCACTTTACTCACAGCTGATTGGTCCAGTTTGGGTTTGTGATCTCCAACTCAGAATAAAACCTGCTCCGGAGCAGGTTAGCCGTGTAGCGTAAGTTACCATAGCAATGAACTCCACTAAAAACCAATCCACATTCATAAGCCCGAAAAACCAGAGTTTGCTCAAACTAATCTTGAACTTACCTGGGTAGAAACTGAAACCGGCTTTGTGCAACAGGCCACAGTACTTGCAAAGTAGCAAATAAATTAAGGTAATGTTATGTAAAAACGATACAGGCCAACAATGAAATGCTTAAAGATTGATAACCAGATGTGAGAAAAAAAAGACCACAATTAACTATGCACATATATGCAAGAAAGAAGCATAAACTGAACTTCATAATGTAAATAGATGTGGAGGGAAAAACTAAGAAATAATATGCAAACATCACAATCTTAATGGGTTAGATTTTGAAAGCTGACTAACAACAAAATTTTCAACATTTAATATTAAAATTCTTGAGTTTAAAGACCTTAAAGGATTAGTTCACTTTCAAATGAAAAGTACCCCAAGCTTTACTCACCCTCAAGCCATCCTAGGTGTATATGACTTTCTTCTATCTGATGAACACAATCGGAGAAATATTAATAAATATCCCTACGCATCCGAGCTTTATAATGGCAGTAAGCATTACCAAACGAGTATGAGCTGAAGAAAGTGTCTCCATCCACATCCATCCATCATAAACGTATTCCACACAGCTCCGGGAGGTTAGGCCTTCTGAAGCGAAGTGATGCGTTTTTGTAAAAAAAAAAAAAATATATCCATATTTAACAAGTTATGAAGTAAAATATCTAGCTTCCGCCAGACCGCCTTCCGTATTCTACTTACGAAGAAAGTGTAAAACTCAAGCAGTTCAAAAAGTTTACGCTACATCCTACATCTACCTTTTCAACTTATGGAACTGACACGACGCCAGTTCCGTTTTTTTCATAATTTGAATACGGAAGGCTAGATATTTTACTTTATAACTTGTTAAATATTGATTTTTTTTCTTTACACAAACGCATCGCTTTGCTTCAGAAGGCCTTTATTAACCCCCCAGAGCCATGTGAAATATATGTTTATGATGGATGGATGTGGATGGAGACACTTTCTTCAGCTCATACTCGTTTGGTAACGCTTACTGCCATTATAAAGCTAGGATGCGTCAGGATATTTATTAACGTATCTCTGATTGTGTTCATCAGAAAGAAGAAAGTCATATACACCTAGGATGGCTTGAGGGTGAGTAAAGCTTGTGGTAATTTTTATTTGAAAGTGAACTAATCCTTTAAATAAAGTCTGCACATTAAGTGGTTGAAGTTGAATTAATTTCAAAAGTGTGTATAATAGTAAAAAAAAAAAAAAAACATTGCAAGCATTGTAATTAATGAAAAAAATAATGTCTTCATTTGTAACAACTGCATTGTTTATTGCCTCTGCATACATCCAACACTCTATATGCAAATTAGCAACATAAAGCATTTGTAAGACCCCAACATATTTTTTAAAAATTAGGATTGATTTACTTTACATATAATACATTTTTCACACGTTAATAAATACCATAAAATCTGTCAAACATTTTACAGTCTAAATAACTATCGTTGACCATGTGTTGTCATTCACAGTTATCTGTACTTACAAGTCAAACAAACAAAAAGGAAAAGAAAAAAAAATCTGTGCCCATCTATACAGCTTAACAGTGACTAAAATGAAATGTACACTTAGGAAAAAGGCATGTTCATTTGCAATATCGATGTTTCCTGTTCCAAATCGAGCATTACTACGAGCTCCTGCTGTTAATCAGCACTGGTGTCGGGCGACAGTGCTGGAACGTTTTCATGTGATATAAAAATTTACAAAGACAATTATAAATAACACACTCTGCAAACATAAATTAACTCTGTGGTTGTGAAGAGCCGTTGCATGAAAAGTTAAAAAAGGCATGTTGCTCCAAACCTGGAGAAAGTGGAAAATATAACACCAAAACTTGGTGGCAGATAATTAAATGTGAAAATGGGCACCATCTGATTTGATACTAAATAAAGTCAGAAAAGCTGTGGGTGCCTTAACTGTTTTTGAAACCACTGACAAACCAACAAAATGCATAATGCATCTGATTGTATATATTGTGTGTATATATATATATATATATTCTTATGAACTATCTGCATTGAGGAAGTTTATATACTAATATATACTCCACTGCTTTATGTAAACTATAGTACAAGTATCAGATATTCATGGATGATAAATGATTGTAAACTGTGTTTAGGATATATGTGTGGTAACCCCACTCAAATGGACAAATGGAAACCAACATCAGTGAAGTACGTAACATCGAGAACTTTTCGCTCCCAGCGTACACCAATATCTGTAATAACAGGTGGCTACTGATGAATTCGAAAATTTCACAATTGTCAATGCTACAAACACATGTGCCGGTCGCTGAGGGTGTTCTGTGACAACTACAGAAGTCCATCACATGCTTATATGTGAACCACACCTAAAGACTTCATTCATCTGTTGCATGGAGGTCTGATGATTATAGTGCGGATAGATTATAGATTAAACGGGAGAGGAGTGAGATTGGAAAGAAACAGCTGAACTTTTTCAGTCAGTAGTCAAGGTAGAAAATGTATTATAGGAAATCAAGTCCAAATGCCTTGTCGTCACTGAAAACGTAACAGTTGATTGACCAGACATTCTCTGAAAAACAAGACTGGCTTTATGTAGGATCATTAGTCTCAGACTTCCTCAACATCAGCAGGATTGATATGTCCCTTTTCAAGACCAAAATAAAAATTCCCCAAATTGATGCATTCTCTCATTCTGACTGAGAGAACGTCTTGGATGGAACCAATGCCTTGGCGGCCGAGGGACAAAACGCCCCGAGTCGTGCCAGGAGAACTCGTAAACATCATCGTGCTCATGAGTGGATTTGTAAACGTTGTTGACATGCCCAAAAAAACGAAGGGGGAGACAGACCGATTCTTTCTGCAATTTTTTACATTCCCTGCGGTGGAACTGGGAAACGCTGGCGGTCAGAACCATGTCACCATTGATATGTTAAGCCCAGTTGAGGCTGAATCCTTTGGAGAGCATCACTGCCTCCAGGTCTTTATCCTCCTCTTTCTCCCTGAGTCTCTGCTCCTCCAGAAGGGCCACTAGAGAATCTCTTTGTTCGACTACTTCTAACATCTCATTCAGAATCTGTTTCTCCTCCGCCAGCTCTTCCTCAGTCTTCAGATGGTCTGTAGAGGGTGAAACATTGATTTAAGTTGATTTAAAGATACCACCACCCCACATCACATTTGCTGAATGAAATTCAATACTTGTTTCTTACTAATTTTGGTGTACTGATTCCATAAATAGAGTCTGTTTTGCTCTAGCACATCACACATTCTTACAAAATATGTGCATCACTGTTTTCAACAATCATTTGTAAGGTGAAGAAGTCTTGTGTCATCCCTTAATCACCAGAAAAGCTGCCACAAAGACATGATTCCTGTCTTCCTCTAAGCCAGGTTACAACTATTTGTTGAATTCTCAGCTGATTTTCTCACACATGACATTTTATGCCTAATCCTGATTTCAAGATTAGAATTATGGCCAGTTACAGCAGAACATGCAAACATGACCAGATGTTTTCTGCTACATTTGTGGGTGTTTTACTACATCCAAACAGCAACATAAAATTAAAGATTTTGTGAAAAACACTTATTATAAGCTTGTGTGTACATAAAGTTCTTTGACATTAAGTATTTGAACATATTTTCCCACTCCTTTGCAGATTTTAAGTTAAATGATACATTTTGAATACCACTTTTTGTCATTGAACACTTCTTTTTGACTGCTTTTATTTGATAAGTGCATTAAATCATATATCATATCAAATATATACACACACACACACACACATATATATATATATATGTGTGTGTGTGTGTGTGTGTGTGTGTGTGTGTGTGTGTGACCCGTGCAGGCAAAATGAGTCAGAATGCGCACAAGCTAATTACGAGCTACAGGCAAAACAAGTCAAAAACGAATTTGAGGTTTTCACAAAAATGAGTTCATCAAGTCCCCATCTAGCGATCCAAATGCTTCAAATAGCAATTAAACATCTAAAAGTATCTTTATTTGTATGTTTTCTGACAGAAGTACCTTTTCTTTGTACTTGAAAAATGCAGTTTTTCTCTGCTTCACCACTCGCTCTTCCCCTCAGCAACTTCCTCATTAGTCCGAGTTTGGTATCGTTTTAAAGTGCAGCATTCCAACTTTGTGAATATTCATAATGAATTTTTGATGGCATGAGTCTGAACCAATGAAATGTGATTTTCAAACTCATGCTGATGTAAACAAAACGATCTTACTCACACTGACTGACAGATCCGAAGCGCTTGCACAAAGACGCCTCAGCACACGATCCCGATATACACATATAAACACATATACACATATAAACAGAACTACAGTATTTGTACAGTATATTTGGTTTTGACGAGGTGTGTGCCACATTAGGTGTTATTAACAGGGATTTTATGGTATGGTTGCTAGGTGATTTTGTTTTGGAACCTTCAGAAAACTTGAACTCGATTTTTCTCAAAATTGACTTTGCTGACTCTATCGACTTCAAACAGGTGTAGCTCAGTCATTTTTTATCGGATTCCAACAAATCATACATCATTTTGAAGGTTTTAATGGGTCAAAGGTTCAAAATGAGTTATTGAAAATGTGCTCATTGCGACTCATTTTGCTAGCACGGGTCACATATATATATAAATCTTGATTCCTATTGTGAAAGAAACTGCACATGATGGGAAGTATTTGATATTTTTAAACTTAGAATTGTCAAATTAGGTAATATTAGGCCTTTTTTTTGCAAATCATCAGAAATATTTCTTCAAGATGCAGGGCTGTAATGCATATCATTTTGTTGGTGTTACAATATGATCAGGCCTATACTGAAGAGCTAAGTACCATCTACTGCCATGCGTTCTCGTAGTTCCTGTTGCAGTCGACTCTGTCTGTCCTCCAACTCCAGCTCACGAGCACTGCAGAGAGAAAGGAGGAAGTAACATTAAATGGGAGAAGACAAATGACTGTTAAACTATAGAGTTTGTTTAAAGTACTTTGATGTTCAAAGATATTGGATTCTTTGATGCCCGACATGAACATCAAGAAACCATCTGCCATTAAAGCACCAATATGTCCACAAACACAAGGTTGTGGATGAGCAGATGGGCCTTTAAGCAGAGTACTTTAAGAAGAACTAATGCGAATGTTAAAATCTTCTTTTATGGATGATGAGTTGTTTCTGTTATTAAACCTCTTGCACTGTTCTAAATTGCCAATTCTAAAATTCCATACTATTAGATTTCCTAAATGTAGAAATAGTAGAAAAAAAAGCATGCAGAATTACATATACAATACTGACCGATTGAACTTGGAGCTGATGACAAATGTAATACAGCCTAAAAATTCAAGACTATTAAGACTCTCTTCTCACGGAGAGCCAACAAACTTTTTTTCTTGATGAAACTTTCCCTTTGTAATTTGGGTTTTGTTGATGAAACTGTTCTTTTGCCTGAATGTATGGGCCATTTGGTGCTCATCATGAGGCACAGTCACCATGTAATTGCATCCTGCATTCACACAAATGTATATAGAACAAAACAGAATCTAATAAATGCATCTTGCAAAATCTTTCAGCACCATGCCGTTGCCTACAGCAAATTTGCCTGTTAGAGACCATCAGTTGTTCTTGTTTGGAAAGACAAGGTATTTATTCCTTTTGTACAATGAATAAAAACATCCAGACGCCAGACAATACACTGGAGTATGCTCATTTTATATTTGAAAATAATAAATAAGATTTACATAGATTAACATGGAAGTTTTTACTTATATACATACATACATACATACATATATATATATATATATATATATATATATATATATATTTTTTTTTTTTTTAATATAACATAAGCTCTAATATATTTTATACATTTAAAAAATAAATTTTCATAAAATTATTGCTAATGTAAAAGTCAAAACACCCTAACCCTAAAAAATTTGATTGCAGCTTCTATCTGGATCAGACAATTCAGCTGTTGTTTTGGAGAATAGTGCAATGAAAAATGAGTCTCCATATATACGCCTTCTGGACACTGAGAAACATAAGAGTGTGAGTTCTTTCAACTTCTTATTTTATATGGCTCGGAAAACATGCTCTCCTTGAGCATTAAAAGGGACATATCATGAAAATCTGACTTTTTCCATGTTTAAGTGCTATAATCGGGTCCCCGGTGCATCTACCAACCCAGAAAATGTGAAAAAGGACAACCCAGTAACTTTGTTTTGGTAAGCCTTTCTCTGCAAGCATGTGAAAAAATGAGCTGTTCAGATTTCGCTTCCCTTGTGATGTAGGAAGGGGATCTTATTATAATATTACCACCCCTTAATCTGTATGTTTCTGCCCACGGTGCCGCCATTTTGTTTTCGCAAGTGACAGTGGTGTACCAGTAACACTGGTCCTGGAGTGCAGCTGTCCTGCACAGTTTAGCTTCAACCCTGATCAAACACACTTGAATGTCTTTATCAGGATTACTAAAGCTACATGAAGGAAGGTGAGTTGGGTCGGAGCAAAACATGATCTACATGATCTGATATGCTGCATCACGAACAGTTTGTAATGATCCATTTTGAGAGTTATATTTGCTGTGTGAGCTTCTCCTGTATTATTTATGCCTCAGTGTATTGGAATCGTGAGCTTGAGGGCAGGGAGCACAAGCTCATTTGCATTTAAAGGTACACACACCAAATCGGCGCATTTTTTCTCCCACCCAAAACTAGGCAGTTAAAACATGGTATAATAAAAAAAATCCATGGGGTATTTTGAGCTGAAACTTCACAGACACATTTTGGGGACACCTCAGACTCATATTACATCATGTAAAAAGGGGCATGACAGGTCAACTTTAACGGGTGCCATCTACAGAGGTTTGCATGAAGCATAAGCAATGGGACTGAAGCTTAACCTGAGTGTCTACTCACAATATCATCAGCTCCGATTCATAGCGCACCAAGGCATTCTTCTCCTGGACCAGTTTAAACCATTCCTGCATCAGCTTTGGATCGTCCTTTTTACCCATTCCTGCAAAAAGCACATTGGAGAAGCATGAGAAACCTGGCAGTTAACCACCCACTGACACACAGACCTGACACAGACACCCACACAGCAAATGCGATGACAGCCAAGCCAGGATGTCTTTGTCAGGGCAAGAGTAGGGTGGGAATGTGGAAGACCGTGATGAGGTCGAGCCTGCCGGGTTCACAGAGGATGGCGTGGAGGTGCGACTTCTGATTGGACAGCATGTCATATCAATGCTGATCAGACTGGACTTCTGAGGCATTTGGTCTTTTTCAAGGCAGTGGATATTGCTTCAAACTTTAAAACCTTTTTTTTTTTTCCAGGACTATCTTTTTAAAGTGTGAAAGCTAATAATACCGTAGAAGGCAATGTCACAAGTATATGTCAAAAAGAGTGAACATCTAAATTAATCTAAACTTTACCTTTGTGGGTCCGTAGCTTGCTCCAAGGAGGTGTCCTCCAAAAATTATGCAAGTTACCCAATTTTACACCATTTTAGCCAGTATCACGGCAATAAATATGGCATATCATAAAGAAATGTTCCAGTTTTAATAAAAGTTAAGCTATACTGACAGCATTGGTGACAGTGTTGATTACCACAATAATAATTTTGACTCTTTTCAAATATTACATTATCCGACTGTAAAACAAGGCATGTACAGTATCTTTGTCAAAGAATTTTGCTAATTATTAATTCTTCTAAATAATATATAAATATAAATAATCTAAGAAAATACACATACACACACATTAACACATACTACTGTTCAAAAGTTTCGAGTTAATAAGAATTTTTTGGGGGGGGAAAGAAATTAATACTTTTATTTAGCAAGGACACATTAAAATTATCAAAATTGACCATAAAGACACTTTTAAATTTTTAAATAAATGTTATTTGCATTTTTACAACTACTCAAAGAATAAAAAAGTCATGCATCATACATTATACTGGATATATTCTACACAAAAATGGTTAGAATCACACTTATGGCTTTGAAACAGCGTGCATTTCAATGTTAATTTCATTATCACATTGACTTCCATTGTAAGTGCCTTACCATAACCACAATTTTTGCATGTTATGAAAACAAAAAAAAACAAAACAAAAAAAAAGACAAGTCAAAATCATTTTCTGTGGTAATCGGCATCGATTAAGCTTGTATTGAACCTGGAACATTACTTTAAAAATTACTCTGGGTCAGGCTCATGACTCAATATTCTTTACCTGCACTGCAGTTAGACATTCCTCTTATGTACTACATGAGGTAAAAAATAAATAAATAAAAAAGCCTCATGGCATGCACTGAAGTCCATGATCAATGCAGAATACTGTCACTGACTGAATATGGGAACAACTGTGCATGTCAGCCCATGCTAGTACAGTCCCAGATGTCTATGAAAATCCCGTCTCCCATCCCTACACACACATACATTAACACACAAGTGAAGCCAAGCGCGGAGATGAGCCATCGCATGGCAAACCTGGATGCAGCATGACGTACTTAGCTGACAGAGAGGCGGCTCTTGCAACACAAAAGGAAAAAAGACAGTACACACATAAATCGAACGGCTGTGCTCGCGGTTGCTGGCCTTGACTGTTTTAAACACACAGAGGCAAAGTAGAGGTCCTCAGACACAAAAACAGTAAGAGACAGAGACAACAGAGGACAGGGAGGCTAAACTTATCCAGTGGGACGCACTGTGAGTGGCCTCCCCCACACTCAGCCCCATGCTTTCCCAAGAGGAACAGAGAAAGAAGAACCACAGTTAGAACAGTCGTAGAACAACCACGCTAACGTCGTGCCAAAAGGGCACTGTTATACACAGGCATAGTTACACACACCAGATTACAAACTGACAGAAACAACACAATGTTGCCGAACATTTGTGTTTTGTGCTACTGCATTTAAAGTCAACATGAAATTTCATTCACAACCATTCGCATTCTATATTTTGATATTTCCATTCTAAGCAGAAACATAATATTGACAAAACTGAAACGCAAATTATATAAAGTATAAATCATATTTTAATTAAGTACATAGAATAAATTAAATATAAAATATATTTATTATTACTACTATGTTATTATTACTACTATATTATATGTAATATGTAAACAGTACTCAACTCAGTACTCCATACTAAAAATATAAAAATGGTAAACAAATGACAACATGTAACATGTAATCTTCTTAAAACATCTAACAGTGCTTAGTAAAAGTTCAGATCTAACATGCATAACTGGATGTAATGTGACTAATCAAATGACGTTAAATGACTGAATGGCTGTTTGAAACATTCAAATTGCCTACTGTTCAGAAATAGAAAGCAGCACAGTCTGCTTTGTTTACGGGGTTACGGATGCATTTTTGATGTTCCTTAAGCGCCATCTACTGTCAGAAAGTGAATGTGCATTTTCATTCAGTGCGTCTCCTTTGCTCTTTTATGCTTCTCATCCATGTTGGGGTAGTTTACATCAAAGCGTGTATGCCTCTTTAAGGCAGCGCACATGCAATGTTGTAAATTTTAACCAGCTGATTGAAAAGTATTCAAAAAATTCACCTTCATTTCCATAGTACTTAATTTAAATGTCTCGTGACATAAATTGTTTGGCTTCATTGCTGTCATTAGTTGTAGCCAACCATCTCTGAAACGGGTCATCTTCGAGCTATTGAGAGTTAAATTTGCACTCTCTCATTTTGTTCGAATTTGCCCGCTCTCTCTCTCTCCAAGTGACCCTCCTAGTGAAGCGCGCACTGTGACGTACTACGTAAAAAAGACGTATGTAACACAGTCAAGTTGCGAATTGGGTAGGCTACTACACAGCCTAAAAGTATATATTTTTCGATCAGATCATCTTAAATTTTAATGCCTAGCAGAAAAAAATTCAAATATTTAAGACTTTTTAATGGCCTTAAAATCAGGAGATTCCAATTTCAGACTTTTAAGACTTTTTAATGTCCCATGGGAACCCTGCAAGGCAAACATTTTTCGTTGGAATAATGTTCACAATAAGACCAGGAGTCTGTAATAAAAAAAATAAAATAAATACAAATTTTGATTTCATGTTGACTTTAAATTTGAATGTAATGGTATGACAAAGACATTAAAAAAACTACCAAGCTTGGAGACCTCACTTTCCTGTTGTGTTCCCCTTACACATGCTATCCTTCACAGCAAATCATCAGTGTTATGGAAACACATGAACACACAGTGAATATCATCTATGGATTACCATGATACAGCTCTGTAAAGGAGCTGTGAGGTTGGGATACATGTAACTTTGACAGTTTTAGAACTCGGCAAGAGCAAATGAAAACCATGCTGTTATTTAAATTCACACTTATAGACAGCAGAGCAGTTTCCCCCAAATTACACACTAACGATCTGTCATCGTATCAGGTCGGCTCTAATGTACTAATTAAAAACATATTTCATGCTATGCTCATCCTCTTTAAAGTAAGGCGTGTATAAACCAAAAGTAGAATCTTGAATAATAAGGGAAATAAAATGTGGCTTTATCTTCTGTTGCTACTGCTGAGGGCTGGGCGATATAAAAAACATTTACCACATATTCAATATTATTTTGCTGATATAGAATTTTAATAGCATCTAAACCTCTAACAAAAAATGCAGATAGTGTGGGCAAGTTTGATTCATTCACCTAAATCTGTTCTTCCAAATGATTCCTGATTTAAATACCGATTCAACATTTTATTTGGATTAGCTCTTCACAGCAATTCTGGCATGGCACATTACAAGTTTTGAAATGTAATATATAATATTCCTGGGTAGGGTTAACCAGCCGTTCATAAGTTCTTTTTTAAATTGGAACATAAAGTCCACACTAGAGGCTTAGTAACTACTAGCTAGTTTGTAACTAACTCTGTTCTTTATAGTAGGTCGTAAGCTTTCTGTAAAGTAATGCATAGACTTGTAATATGACGCTTACCTTCAATGAGCAATAGCAGCCTTCAAATACTTCAGCAGAAATTGTGTGGAAATGTCGTGAATTTCAGTTTATCTTTCATTCTAACTTCTTTTGCCTCACGTAACTAACGGTAAAAACGTTTCAATTTCAGTCAGCCTGCTATTTTATTCCAACCGTTATTCCTGATCAGAGGTTTCCGTAAATGTTAATATGCAGTTACGCCTCAACTAAGTTTAATGGTGCAACACAAAAATATTTAGTAGTGTGTAAGTTGTAACTTAGTGCCCATTTACGTCAAAACTAGGCTAAGTTGTAACTTATGCACAGCTGGTGCAACCGGCCCCTGTTTATTACAAATAATAAGTTGGTGCATATAAAAAAAAAAATGTTACTTCTTGCTTAAAATATTTTGAATCTACTTGGCAACTATGGCTATTTGGTAAAAGGCTGAAAATATCGTCCAGCCCCACTACTGTTACAAATTTGTACATCAGAAGCATTGACGCAATCTGCTGGGGGAAATCCACTAAGCCTGGACACACATGGGCAGAGGAGAGGAGTAGACTTTGTAGTTGAAGGGCAAAAGCAATACTCCACAGGTCCAGTGGGTTGTCAAAGTAACGCCGCTGGCCATGTTGTTATGAAAACACAGCTGGCCGGCGGCAAACATGACTGGGTTTACGTTACCTTTAGGGGCACAGCAGGGGCAGAGGTACAGGGCTCTTCGGCGAGGGATCCCGACATAGGGCTCAACTTCCACAACACAGGAAAGGAATGAGAGAGAGAAAGAAAGAAAGAAAGAGAGAGGTGGAGGTGACCAGAAGATTGAAATCGAGAAAGAGGAGAGAAAGAAAGAGATGTGGAAGAGAAAAAAAGTGAGGAGCGAAATCAAAAAGAGAAAAAACTCTGGGGAGAAACTAAAAGCAGCAGTGTGATGCGACATAGTGGGAGGAAATGGCACGGGACAGAGAGCAAACATGAATGAACTGAGAAAGAGGTGAAATATCACGCTATTCTTTGAACTTTTCCTTTTGTGCACTACTGAGGGCAAAGTGGCGACTCAAGAGTAAACCTAATGTCTGCACAGGCTACATCAAAGAAGTACAGTATTGCAGCTGTTGGTCTCCTGAAAGTGGGGTCTATCCATAGAAAAAATTTGGATTTTAAGACCTAAGGTGGAATTATTATATCATCTTACAGGATGTTCCCATTCTGTCTGGGTGCAAAATATATTTCTCAATCCTCACACTACGTCTGATGTGGAAATCAGCTATCTATACAGCAGGTGTCAATCCAGCCACAAGAGGAGAAAAGAGATCTAGATAAAAAAAAAGCATCAAATGAACTTGAGAAGAATGATTGGCACCAGAGTAAAAGATTTCGTCAATGATGCATGGGAGCAAATTAAAAGGCAGATCCTTGTACAATTCTTTGTGCTCTGTCATGCTGGGCTGACAGAATGGTTTTTAAAATGCTGAAACAATTGGATGAGATGTCGGGTAGTTCACAACAAGGGACTATCACAGAGGAATTTCTCAGCGCAATCCTTGAAAGCCTGCGACCTTGTCTGCATTCAGAAGCGGTTAAAACTAATCAGCACTAATACAACACTGTCTTATGTGAAGGCTGAGGAGATATTTTTTCCCTTAGTTGCCTATTCTACATAATTAGCTATGTTTCATTCAAAGTTGCGAATTTATGCGCAAAATGGGAATATCGCATAAAACAATTGCGAATAAAGCAGCGTTTCCATCCAGTGTGTTGAAGAGAACAAAATCGTCAATTTGTGATAACTTGCACTAAATATCACTAAGAAAAGTAGGAGAAACCACTGTATATAATAATTTTCGTAATAAATTACTTGCGTCTCAGAACACGCAGACAAAACGCAATAAACGCATTTCAGAGGAAGATGCCTGCTGTTTGGGAATGCAGTCATGTAAGTTCTGGAATGTAATTATACCAAACCACTTTGACAACAGACTCAGAGTCACATGATTTTTTTGATGCGCACTGAGGAATTTATTCGGTAAATGTGTATCCGTCAATAGTTTATGCGCATGTTTTCTTATAAACATGCGCATTTTTCGGATAAAAAAAAAATGATCCGACTCAAACGAGCGCATAAGTTTTGTATGTGCATTTTTAGAATTTATGCGCGTTTTTGCGTTTCCATCCAGCAGTTTTTGATGTGAAATCACAAAATGCGCATAAAAATAAGTGGATGGAAACATAGCTATTGACCCCTATTCCAACCTCTTCAACACTCTGTGTAAATAAATAGACATTAAAGGGGTTTTTTCATTGAAAGGATTTGTTTCAATCTAACATGCAATGAGCACTACTCATCTCATATCGCTGGCTCATCCTCTGCAGTTATTGGAAGAATTGGGGAACTAATTATCCATGAAAAGCAACAAGCTCGCATTCTTATGCAGACATGCATGGAAACGACCCACGGGAACCAGGACATAAACAAACGCACACATATGCAAAGTTACACAGAAATCCAAAACAGCTTTCTGAAGTTTTTTAATTGGTTATATTGTTTTGGATATGACAACCAAGTTTTCCAGCCAAGAGATGCCTTAGGCCTCAGAACGCTGACAGTAATTATGCAAAGTGTTTTTGAGCTAGGATTACAAGAAATCCACCAACTGTTAGCAGGTCTGCCACCAACTCGATTGTGATGAGAAAAACTCACTTTTACAGGACAATCAATCCAAGTGCACAGCTCACATGTTAGGCACTTAATCTCTGTGCAAATTTTAATAAAACAAAAGAAAATGTAGCCACAAGCAGCAATTATGGGGTTGCAGCATTACAATGCCAAAACATAAATCTTACGAACTTTAGCAAGTTTAACTTGCTAATTTTTGGATTTCAAATGCTTTTTCCATCATCTTGAGCCAGTTTACCAGAACATTTATAAAATGTGAATATGTTGTACTTACCTTAGTTTCATAATTAAATGATTGTTGATAAATACTCTTAGCATATGTAAAGACCCATAACCTAACACCTAAAATAACCCTTGTTACCTTCCAAGAACTTTTTGGCATGTTATGTTTAAGAAACATCTTGTTGCATTGAAAAAGATTCATGAGATGGTTTAAACAATGCCTCAATGTCCTTTGAAAACAATGGGTAATTTATTCACCATCACCACGCTATCTCCTGCCTGCGTGTGTGATTTTGGCATGGCTTGCCTGTAACTTCACAGTATGATCAACAAAACGCAAGACAATACACTCATTCAAACAAGCACTCAGTAATTCCACAGTGTGAGATGTAAGGTTTGGGAATACAGTGAAGATGTACCACACATGATGGAATCAATCACAATGAGGCACAAACACTGGGATCTCTCGGGGTCCGGGGCCCCTTATGCAACTGAGCAGGTATGGGAGGAAAATATAAAAGCTAAAATGCTGGCGAGTAAAGCAGACAGGCATTGGCTCTACAAAAGGCTAGAGGGGAGGGGCTTAACCAGGATTTCAAGCTAGCTACATCTGTTTGCTTAAGCATTTTGAATTTGTTCTGCTACATATTAATGGACAATTTTTAGTTTGCAAACTAAGATCAAAACTGAAAGCAAATTTAATGCCAGGGCCATTTGCAAGCAATAATGTGGCTTAGAGAAATTAGAGATTTTGTATGGTTCAGATATGAATAATACACAAATATATGAAATTATTATATAAAATGTTTATATTTACACAATTTATTAATATATTTAAATAAAAAAAGTTTATAAAAATTGAACAATCATTAAAAATTACACATTATATATATATATATATATATATATATATATATATTTTACACAAAACTATATTACAGACAAGCATAGAAATTTCATAAAATATATAAATTATATATAATTAACATTAGATATTGAGGTGCAAATGTGAGAGAATTTAGGCACAAGGGGGTAAATAAGGGAAGAAAGGCTTTAGTAAGTACAGGGGGAAAAGAGAGGGCGTTAGTTGTTAGTCCATTTCAAGCAACAGATTTGAAATACATACCGCCCAGATGCAAATCCAGGATCTCACTGTAATTAGACTCTCCCCAATAGTCTACAATAAGGATATATTAGAAACATGTTACTGCACACACAGGCACAGCCAGTAGCTTCAAGTCATGCATATACTGCACACAAACACACGCTCACGCAGTAAGGTATGCCGAATATACATTTATCACAACTTGTTATTTGGCATGTAAACAAATGTAGTTAATTGCATTTATATTGCATGTCCCGTAATGGTAGATGGGCACATAGATTTGTTGCACTGCTGCGTTCCACCACAAGGGCAGCACGGACTCTGGAGTGAGAGTATGTTTTCGAGTCTATAATGGCTTTTGTTTTTTTAAATCCTGTCAGAGTCATCGGTAACACTTTATTTCGATGGTCCACTTTAGATATTCTACTAACAATAAGTAACTTTGCAACTACATGTCAACTTATTCTACTAACCTGAACCCAACATCTAACTCTAATCTAACAGTCTACTAATACTCTAATAAGAGTTAGTTGACATGCAGTTGTAAAGTTACTTAAAGTTAGTAGAATGTATAAAGTGGACCATCGAAATGAAGTGTAACTGAGACATCTGTATATGAAGGAGAAAAACTTGTTATTCAATGTATCTCGAGCATTTTAACCCTTTATACTGCAGATAATCTGTACAGCTTGTGAACATATGTTATGCTAAACAACAAAACATGAATATAAAGCATTTAGCAGACAACTTACGAGTAAAGGTGTTTTACGATTGACAAAATGGAACAATATAGATTCAAAAGAAATAGCCTATAATAAAATGTTACATCCTGAGTCATTTACAGTGGACCAGATCCAGTGAAGCGGCACACAAATCTATGTTTGGCGTGATCGGACTGACGGGGCATGCAGTTGTGACACACATGAGGAGAGACCAGGAGAGACAATGCTCGGCATGAGGATGGCACGATACGCTGGGACGACTACAACACCTACTAGAGTTATCACCATGGATACCTGAGCGTCTCTTACGCTGTTTTGGACTAACACTAGAACCTTTATACAACCCTTAGAGAGAGTAAAGGATAAAAAGAGATTAAGAAACACTAGATTTAAAACATGGGATGGAGGGGAGAGGGGCAGGAGACAGAGGAAACAATAATTGCAAAATCATAAATTTTGTTCTACTGCCTATAACTACCTTACTGTGAAATCAGCTTCATACATTTCATACAATTGTTTACAGCTACAGCTACTTGAATTTGTTAACATTATTTGTTAACATTTTACAATAGGAAACAATTATCTTTGAATCCAATAATGAAAATAAAAATATTCTAGAAATTCTTTTAGCTGTTACTGTAGCACTTGTTGAATGGATAGTTTTTGATAGCCCCTTGTCATGTGCAATTCAATGCAGAAAACACATAAAATAATGATCATGGGACTGACAAACCATTAATTCTGTAATACCTATATTTGATATAAGTAATTTAATTGAAGACTTTTCAAAAGATTAAGGTTTTTTAAAAAATATTTTATAAAGATTGCTGGGGCAGATTTCCATTTGTATGTCAGGTACAAATCCTCGGAATTAATAGATTTATTTATTTTTTTATGTAAAAAGGTGTCAAAAAAAAAAAAAAAAAAAAAAAAAAAACCTTTCAGCCAGAGAGCTTAAAAAGTAATCTTGGTGAATAAATAATTGAGAGCTGAGAATAACTAGGGGGGAAAAAAAATGACTTTCATGGTTTAATTAATTATCATTGCCTATTACAAGCCTGTAAATCACAATTGTAACATTCCCTGATATTTCCAAGTTTTCCATAATTATGGGAACCCTGAATGTAATGCTAATGTTATATCTTGAGCCTGACAGAGTGAAATAAATTTAGTAGAGATACAAGCTTCTAGCAAGGTTTGTATAAATGAAAAAAGCGCATTACATTACTATGCATTAGAACACTAACCCAAGTTATCGTAATAGCTTTTAATCATAAGGCAAAGGATGCATAAACATCATTTTACTTTTAAGTCTGCGCCGTCGTTTGAAGCTTGAAGCTAGAAACAACAGCAAACAGCGCTTTGACTTAAAGGTCAAAGTATAACTACATAGAAAAGCATGATGTATGAAGATCTGCTTCAAGGCTTTAACTCTTAAGCAGCGCATCTGAGGAACCGTTTGAATCAAAAAAGTGAGACAAAGAGAGAAATACCTGCTTCCCCTCGCAGCGCCTTTTCCACCGCGACGCCTCTCTCCTCTAACTGCCTCTGTTTCTCTTCCACCTGCTCCAGTTGCCTCTGAATGATCTGAGGAATTAAAATGCAGCTTCTGGTTGAGTTCACTCCATTATTCTGCATGATAATGGCTGAAATTCAACTTTCTGACAAACTCATGCAAAAAAGTCATTAGTATGCTTCCACCTGGGCTCTATGGAGTCTTTTGAGCTCCTCTTGCTTGGCCTGCCTCCGTGCAGCTTTTTGTACTCTTCTTGTCAGTTTGGCATTGAGTTCCTCCTCAGTGTACGTCTTCTGCAATAGAAAATTAAAAGTCAGAACCAGCACTCCTGTAAACTGTATCCGGGTCAGTTGTAGGCGGATCCTTGTCTGGTGTCTCATGGACATCTACGGCAGGGGTTTGCATAAAATATGACTACAGCAGAGTCTAAAACAGAGCTTAATGTCAAAGCTAGTTCACTACTACAACAGACTGAAATACTTCTGACTTACAATTCTAAAGCACCTCTATATGCGATTTTGGCAGTATAATCAAAATTTTTATCACAGTAATGGTACTGTACATATCTCAATATATATATATATATATTTGCTGCAAATAAAATAATTAATGGCTTATATATATATATAATATAATGCCTATTCTTGGTAAATCCATTGAACCAAATAAGAATATTAAGTACATGATATACAAGGAATCAGCGCAAAAACGGTTTCAAATTCTGGGTAAAAAAAAAGATTCAAAACAGTACAAACATTATAAAATGGAGAGTGGACTGAAACTCTAAATTTGAAAACTAGATAGAACGATAGATAGAACGATGGAACGATAGAGAGAACGATAGAGAGAATGATAGATAGATAGATAGATAGATAGATAGACAGCAGTTTTTTAGTACAGTACCGTGACTAATGTCATAAGCTCTTGTTGTCTGTGCATTTCATCACAATTGCACAGAGCCAATAAAACAAAGATAGAAAGAGACAGAAAAAAAAAAAAAAACATTGACTCTGGAGATGCTTCACGAAAGTCTAGTAAAAGCTATGAAATGAGAAAAATGAGTTGCACGTAAACTGTGAGGTACACAGAATAGAAAACTGTATGCAGGTAAACAGCCAGAAAGCCTTTTAAGAATGTCATGTGATGCAGTTACATCCTCCAGCAGAAAGGGGGCGCTTTAGCCTTCACCATGCTGTAGTAAAATTGTTAGTAATAAAATAAAGCAATCTTTGGACCAACAATAACAGACAGGGGTTAGGCATGACGGTGTGATACGACATGCGTAAAATAGGTAGACCAATGGGAATGGATGAACACACTACCTTTGTGGCATACGATCTCTTGAACGCCAATGCATGAGGTACATAAACAGACTTAGAAAAATAAATTGGAAAAAAGGAAAACAAACAAAACAAAATTTATGCGATTAGATGGGTTAATGTACAATTAAATCAAATCAGGATTCTACGACAACACACAAACACAAGACTAAACATTTAAAGACACTGGGATGAGTGCACAAGTACAAATTAATGTGATCATGTTTTGTGCAACACAATTATACTCGGGGTCCAAAATTAAAACCTGCCAACCCAATTTCTTCTCCACAACCTCATGTGGCAACAAACAGTATTTAACATATTCATCACTTTAACCAACAAAACTAGTAAGAAATGGTAAAAAAGGGCCGAAAAGTTTTACATTGGCAAAAAGTTAATTTTGGACCTTTTGGACTACAAGATTGTTCTAAAAGACTTGCTAGAGGGTAAAAGTACATCAGCTATTAAACCAAAAACAATTTTTCTTTGAAAAACAACACTAAATGAAAATAATTTAAGATAATAATAATTTGGACAAACAAAATCCTAAAAAAAAAAAAAAACCTCACGAAACAGCTTCATATCCACACTACACAACTAGACTAGTTAAGAAAGACAGATGAACATTGCACTCTAAATGTGCCTACTATAACACTGCACCCTAAAAGTGCCTTTTTTATTCTATAAATTCTGGTGAACACTATGTCTTTTTTGTTCTCTCTCTATTCACCCTCACACAAACGCACAAGAATGCTCGATTTCTTACAGGTTTCGAATTAAACAATGCTGAACAATACTATTTGTTTTATATGTTTTAAAAAATATCTTTACTGTTTTTTTGGCATAGTGTTGCATTCGTGTTCTGTATGAAACCTGGTAGCTTCGAGCTGTTGTGCAATACATCACTGAAATACCTCTTCCTCTTTTCCTTTCTCCTGTTGCATATCCTTCATTTTCACCCTCTTTTCTTTGACTCTTCGTTCATTCTCCCTCTCTTTTGACCTTTCCTTGCCCTTTTCTGTAACTCTTCCTTTTTCCATAGCCCTGTCCTTAACCTTCTCTTTGAATTTTTCATCTTTAATCGTCTCTTTTTTCAAATCTGACACCAAGTCAAACAGGTCCACATGGCGCTGAGAACAGTAAAAGATTTTATTAAAATTCGAGAAGCTTTAGAAAGAAAACATTTGACTCAAATGAGAAAAAAGAAGCTCTTTAAATATTATATGGACTTACATCACCCTTGGACTTCTGAGATGATCTTTCCAGAACATCGTCACAGGAGAGATCAGAGTCCTCAGAAAAGCTGAGATTTCTCCTCAGACGTAAATCTACATCAGTACATTAAAAGAGAACTTTGCATAAGAAAATCATCAGTTGAAAGAGACTGAGAAAACATGTGTAAGTTAAACTTAACTTAGCAAAATTCTGCAAGATTATAACATAACCCATGAGGATCTGAAGTGAGCAGTCTCATTATGCATGTTTATGTCACAAGCTTCAAATTGGATTTAATCTTTTGACATGCGCACTGCACGGATATACGAGTGTCCCACTGTTGTTGCATACTAACCATCCTCCTTTTCTTAAGCATATTAAACACACTTAATATTTATCTATTGTGGGTCCTAATTAGGAGACGACAAGCAGACAAAGCTTTATGCCTTGATGCTTATATTAATCAAGCAGTAAAAATGCCCATTTCCATGCCCAAAACAAGGTATCTGCAGATGAGCGTCCAAAGCAAACACTTGTGGGACAATGGTGCCTGCACCACTTCACAGACGATCAGACAGAATTTTAGATTGACACGACAGTCATTTATTTTCATCAGCTCGTTCTGTGCGTCATTACGCAATTTCGCTACACCGTGGATACCGTTAAATAGTCATGAATTCTAATTTTGCATTTATATTGTTTTGTTCAATTTTGTACTCTTTACAACTTTTAACACTACTAATGACGATACAGAGTCGAGGCTGAACGTTTAACTTTTTGTCCGCTACCGTGTCCAACGCCAAGTCCAACGCCAAGTCCAAATTAATAGAGCACAAACCGCCTACTCAAAAACACAACAGCAACAAACAAGCGTGCATATAGATAATAGGGGTGGGAGAAAAAAATCAATGCATAGATGCAACGATTCTGAGCTTAGTTTTTAACCGCAGATGCGCGATGACGTATGCGATGCATACACAGAGCAGAGCGAGCGTTTTCAATTAATTCCTACTGAAGTTGAGCGTGAAGCTCAGAAAGTTTGGAAAAGCTGAAGCACATTATATTCGCGGTATCCATTGCACAAGGTATGAGAGAGCTGTGCGAAACACGTGCTTTGCTTGATGTTACGTTTGCAGTTTGTGGTCTCGCCCGCCGGTAGGCCTGTTTTCCTTACTAATGCTCTACGAAGGCATCATTTTATGTTGTTTGGAAAGCCGTGGGCTTGTATATTAAAAATATTAAATTCACTGACAGAAGGCTGCTTTCGATTTCAAATTCTCACGTGCGCTTTGTGAGGAGTGCTGACGCGTGCGGCTGTGTGCGACTAGTGCTTAAATGTACTTCTCAAAATGCTTTTATGATGCGAAATTAATATAAATACAGTCAGTTATGTCTTAAAGTATTAAACAGACAGGACAGAAACTTCTTATATTTCAAAAGAGATATGTGCATTAGTCTGGATACAGCTTATTAGATCTCCCGCTACAGTATGTCATCAGTAATAATCAAACAACCATAAATCTAAGAAAGTAAAAAAAAAACACTCACAGCTCTTCAATGGAAAATGTTCTGAAAGCACTCTTTGTTTATTGCTTGTACTGTTTCGTTGTTCCTCTATTATTTACTAGGCGACTCGCTTGTTTTGAAACTTTATATATATATGTCCCTATATAAAATTCTTAACACACAGTTGTATTAATGTATTTTTAACAAAAGTAGGCTACTTATAATTCCATATGTAATTAAAAAAATAATTAAAAAACAAATTAATTAATAATAATAAAAAAAAGTATCAAGAATCCTTTTGGAATCGGACTGTGACTCCTAGAATCGGAATCGGATCGTGAGGTGCCTAAAGATTCCATTTTCCACCCCTAAGATACATAAGGTCTACTAAAATGTGATTCCAATTTTTTTCTCATATCGCGATATAATATCGATATCGTCTGGACAGTGGAAAATATCGTGATATGAATTTTAGCTCATATCGCCCACCCCTACATCACATATGCCCTTTGTGGAGAAGGCAAACCAAGAAAACACTGTAACAATCTCAGGGAAATTTAAAAAAAAAAAAAAATTCTACTTGGTAGATAAGGCAAGATGTTGATTATAAAGCCACATGTCATTCAATCAACACCAAAATGTATTGATAACCATAGTTCAACATAAAAAAAATAATAATATTTTACCTAATATTTTTGTGCAATATACTTTCATGCTAATTACAGGTACCACAATGTTATCATCTTATCTTTGCAACATGCTAACAGTGAACTTCACTGAAATCACTTTCAAGGTGAATTAACCGTGCTGAGTATTCCAGATCGGTCAATTATGAGCTTCAATGGCAGTTAGGATGCTGGCTTAGAAAGGAGCTGCCTATGTAGGTCTCATACTTGTAGAATAGAGCTAGGATAGCCAATAATGAATTTTGACAAAGGGATGAAAAAATCTGAATGAAAAAAATCAGCTGACCTGAGGACCTGTCCAGAGGTGATTCTTTCTTCTTCCCTGAGTCTACAGTTGTAGAGCTTGAGGGTGTGCTTGGGCATGACTTGTCGTCTTTCTTCTTTTTGTCCTTCTTGTAGCCAGAGAATACAGCCTTCCACAGGGACTTGTGCTTGGGTGGTGTTTCCTCTGTGCCAGATAGTCTTTCATTTTTGGCTTTCTTTTCCTTTTTGTTCTTGCGTGGAGAAAACAGTGAGCTGCGTTTCTTGCTCTTGCCTCCTGTGGAGCTCTCTGAAGATGTGACAGAACTGTCCATGGTCTTATTGGCTGGTGTAGTTAAGAAACGGTCAGGGAGTGTGTCTGTCTGCTTTTTGGACTCCAAGGCCTTCACCGCAGAGTCCTTGGGGGAGTTTATTTGCTTTTTGTTTTTTCCTGTTGTCTCTGGAACATTCCAGGCTACTTTTGCCACAGCACCCTTGGCAGCCTCTGATTCTTTCATCTTACTAAGCTGCTTGGCCATGGCATCTTTCAGAGCTTGGCTTTTCACAGACTTTTCCCGTGCCCTCATTCGCTCTTCGGCGATTTCCTTGGCTTCAGGAGAAAATTGTTGGGGACTCTTTCCTGTCCGAGAAACCCCTCCAGTAATGTTGGGCTTGCCGTTTTCCATTGCCAGTGCCAGGTGGAAAGGAGGCTTGTCCCGGTTGACCTTGCTGGTTGGAGGGGTGTAAAATTTTTCCAGACCACTTGTGTCTGGAGTGCGATCATCGTACGTGTCTTCAACGTCGTCGGCAAATGGTATCTCGTCTACGCACTCCACAAAAGATTTCCTCACTTCTTCGTGCCGTGGTTTATTCGGTTCCTTTACCCTCATCACAACAGGTGGGTTAGTTCTAAGGGCCGGCACTGGAGCCATAACTGGTTTTGGTTGAGGGGGACTAACTGGAGTCTTAGGTTTAGGAGGCGTAGTCTCAGATTTGGGTTCCTCTGTGCCTTCAAGGAGGTTGTCCCAGGAAGCCTGAGGCCTTTTGTTTTGGAGAGCAGCTGGCTCTTCATTAGGTGGAGGTGGTGGGGGACTGGAAGGAGGTGTGAGCATGGTAGAATCAGAGTTGTTGTAGCTGTCACTAGTTGCTGTCTGACTGGTAGTCACGCTTCCATTAAGACCCAACCCTGAACTGCTGCTCAAGTCCTTCTTCTCAGAACCATTACTCTTTGGTTCCACCGGATATATAACCTGACCTTCCAAAGTAATGTTGATCCTGCGTATGATAGAACGGCCCGTGAAAGTAGGCTTCTGCTCTTCAGACAAGTCCTCTGGGGTATAAGACCTGGGAGATGATGATTCAGGTGTTGGAGTTTTCACAATGCTCTTATCCACTGTTGTTCTGCTTCGATCCAGAGGCGTGAGTCCTAAACTTTTTCTGATCTCTGCGCTCTTCAACCAGAACTCCTCAATGAGGTCTGTTTTCTTGGCAGTGGTTTCCTCGGGTGCTGGATTATTCAAGGATTCATCGGTTCGGTTCTCAGAAGCAGGTTTAGCCAAAGGAGTGGAAGTGACTGCTGGGACTGGCTGAGTTCTTACAGGGGAGCTTGAGGAGAGGGGTGAGGGTGGCTCATGGCAGGGTTGTGATTGGGTACATATTGGAGATAAAGGATTACCTGTTGGAGAACAAGCACAAGGCTGGGGCTGGACAGGTGATTTGGGAGACACCGTCTCTGGCTGTGGAACAGGTTGGGAGCAGATGGGCGACAGTGCAACAATTTGAGCAACAGGAGAATGAGGTCTTTTAGCATCAGGACTCTGAGGTGGGGGAATGTCCAGTTTGGCATTATCAGGTAGAAAGGGATCAGGGAAGAAACGTGCACCAGGAGATTTGACTAGTATTACAGGAGAAACGTCTTTCACCTGTATAAAAGAAAAAAAGATTGGCAGAATTTTATAGTATGCAGTGGCTTATGTTGCCACTTTAAATAGAGCAAACAAGTGAGCCCAAGACATTTAGATCTCACAACGCTGTATTACCTCCTCAATGGGTAAAGCAGGTTTTTGGATTGGAGACAGCACAACGTCCACAATCAATTCCCTTGGATTTGCAGATGTTTTCTCTGCAAGGAAAAATAAAATTGGCTCAAATATTGATGGACATTGAAAATCCCCTTGTGTTGAGATTTTAATCATCAAAGTCTGAATAATTATGAAGCAAGACATTGATGCAATGCGTTCAGAGACGCAAGTTATGCAAGGACATGAACATTTGCAATCATTGGTCTCAAACAAAAATGGAAAAGGCATGAAATTATATGATTATGATTATGTTATAATTACCAGTGTTGAAAACATGTCCCTGGCTCTCTGGTTTGCCATTATCCAGTGGAAGCATCACCACTTCATCTATGCAATGTGAACGGGCTTCAGCCTCTGCATCTGAGGGAATGTCCTCTGTAACATTAGAAATTAAAACTGTGTCAAAGCCTCTTCAAAATATATGGAAAGCAAGCAAATTCTGTATAAATGTCTGTTGACAATGTATTATTCCAAACACTTTAAGTTGTCAACCCTGTTACTATCATATTTTCCCCCTTTTTAAATAATTTAAAATAAAATACAAAAAAGGTAAGCGACAAAGTAAAGTCAAAGTAACTTCATCTCATGTTTGTCAGTAGGAGACAACCTTAAAATGTCAAGCTAATTAAGCTCATTTTATTTACTAAAATAGTGAAAGGTGTTTTCAGTTAATTAAATTCTAAGAAGTACTTTGCAATTTCACTACCTCGAGGCACAAGGCCTGGTATTGCCAATTAAGCTCTGAAACTGTTAACACTGTAACCTTTCTAAAGGCGTAATGAAATCACAACATAAAATGGCACATGGATTTGACAAACCTTGATCTATTTCAGTGCCCGGCTCAAAGTCAGGACTGCCCGCTTCTGCATCATCATCCTCTTCACAGGGCTCTGGGATCACAGGAGAAGAATAAGATGATGACTAAGTTGGGCAAAAGTTTAAAAGATTAGTAAAAGACTAAAAAAATAGTTTAAACTATTAAACTATACTTATGAATATTAGAAGACCTTCCATGTACAGAAGGTGTTAGCAGTACAAAACAGTTTTGTGGCTAAATTATGAAATACATGTGCAATGCAAGAAAGTATCAATCATGTAGCTAGCTAACAAATGATGGTCTTTAGGGAATTTTAACTTAAACATACAATAAGTGCACATGACAAAATGTAGAAATAAACAAATGGTATTAGTAGTTAAACACATGCAAGTATGCAAGTTTACACACAGTCAAATGGATTGGGCTCAAAACCAGCAGCTGTTGAGAAGGGTTGGGATGTGAGTAAAGAGGTGTGAATAAAAAGCAATGACACCAAACTGAACATTACAAACATAAATAAATATGAAGACTTAGCTGAGACACCCTCTACCACAAACCACCATTTTTGTCAGCAAATTATAATCATTAATGTTAATATTTAGACAAAAGTTCTGCTTATTACAAGCAAAACTTTGCACCATAGCTGAGTTTTTTTGTTTTTTGGGGGTTTTTTTGTTTTGTGTTTTTTTTACAAGCTCCAGAATTGTATGCAACCCTTTTCAGTCTATTTCTGTTATGCATGACTGTTATATGCACAAGGTTGTCATATTTGAGTTTTTCGCGTGTCCGCTCTCTGAACCATGAAAATACCTGGAAATGTTTTTAATTCTTTTTGGCTTTGACCTCTCCGTGGCATTGTGCTGTGGAGACAAAGTGCTTTACAATTATGTTACAACAAGCTCCTTGTGTCCTCCACAGATGCACCAGGACATCCTGGGACAATAAATTTAGAGTGTACGAATTCTTTTAACAATCTGTACTTACATAATTTTAGAAGAATGCTTAAGGAAACATGTCAGATGCATGCATTAGTCAGTACATCTTTGCTTTGCGTCAAGCTGAATGATAAAATCACACCAGTCTCGCGACTCCATCATGCAGTAGTGTCGACTTGTAATTGCATGTTACGTTTTAACATGCAATCAGTGTTCAACAATGATTGCAATGGTGTTAAGTGTTTAATAGTCCTGCCATGCACTGATGTGTGTTTGTGTTAGCACTAATATAAGTTTCTGGACTTGTTTTTCTTTTCTACCTTCAGACATCGAGTCCAACCAGGCTCTGACAGCCTCATGACGCATGGATTTGTGGGAGGGGGCTACAATTAAACCAATGGAAAATGGGAATGGGAACAGGTACATGAAATACATAGTCACACAACAACATACAAAAATAAATTCATTCATGAATAAATCAAAGAGATTAACAGAAAAAAGGGACATGTACTTAGTTAGCAATGCCCTAATATCCACAATGATGATAAAATGAGACAAGGACATAAAAAAAAAATATAGGAGAACAAATAACTCAACCCGAGAAAGGTCAACGTAATGTCAACAATAACAAACAGTGAGTGATATATAAAAAGTATCAAAGCAAGATGAAAGAATGCAGAAAGTATAAGAAGCAAGCAAAACACTGTTGTGGATGAAAGGAAGAGGACAGAAGATGTCCAACTGACCAGAGAAATTCACATTCACAAAAGCGATCACACATGCAAATCACACACACACATCCCACAACACCTGGTAATATTCATCTAGAGTTCACCACTATTACAATTCTGTCTGATGTCCAATATTAAAATAATAATAAAAAAATGCTACAAGTGAATTTGGGCATCACAGCATTATAATGTACAATATGAAAATGGATATTCATTCTGAGATTAGCTAAAGATTACATTTAATCAGTAAAGATTAAAGATTAACTTTAAGTAAGTTAGATGATGGCACAGGGAATTGAGCATGCACCAAAAAAGAAAAACATATTTTTTTTTTTTTTTTTTTTTTACAAAATCCAATTGCAAGGAAAAACATTTGAGATGCATGTTAATACCAGGTGTAAATAGGACCATCTACCACCCCCAAAAAGCCACAGGGCCCAGGTATGACTCCTCCACATGGGGTTACCTGTGGAAGAGGTGGGCTGTGTGAGCTGGGTGTTCAGCGAGGGCTGAGAGCCTAAGGGTGAGAGTGAGGGGCCCTCCACCACCCCTTCAGCCTGTTTGGATGTCCAGTGTTTGTCCATCTGGATGTCCAGAGGGTCTACTGGATGAATAGCTTGCTGGATGTGCAGGTTTCTAGCTGCATGGTGGCATTACGGGTAGCCATTAAGGTGACAAGATCATTTTGTAGGATTAATTGGTGAGTCCATTAGCCCGTCAGGAACAGAAAATCCAATTTGTTTGAAAAGTAAAAAGGTCCAGGTCACAAAAAGTCCCCATAGGCAGCAATGTGAGCAGAGAGTGAGATTCAGCAGCAATTAATGTCCAGAAAGAAACAGTAAAGACAAAAAAAAGAGAGGAGAACATTATAGTTTAGAATAGACTGTAAAGTGCAAAGTTAGTACATACTTTAGAAATGTAGCATGCAAAGTCTCCTCCACAAATGACAGCTATTTTTAAAAAAGCACCAACTGCATGGGTGCTTTCACACTTGAGCTTTTGGTGTGAATTTGAGTACACTTGATGTCAATGTTCAGTTCATTATTTAGCATGAAGTCGTGTCCAAGACAGCTTGAAACTGCAGTCTGGTTTATGGTTCATGTATGCATGGCCAAATTAGCACAAGTCAACTGCTAATGATGACATAATTTGCACATTATAGTAGGCCTATAATGCATTCTCATACCCTGTTGCAGAAAATTCTTTGCATCTCTTGCATTACACGCGGCAGAGGCAAATGCTTTCTGTGTCTATTAATGGGATAGTTCACCCAAAAATGAAAATTCTGTTATCATTTACTCAGCCTCTCGCTTCATAACTTTAAGATTGAACCACTGTAGTCACGTTGACTATTGTTTTTACTACTTTTCTGGACCATGAATGTGGTAATTCTGTTGCTTTCTATTGAGGATAAAACTCTTGGATTTCATCAAAAATATCTTAATTTGTGTTCCGAAGATGAACGAAGGTCTTATGGGTTTGGAATGACATAAGGGTGACTACTTAATGACGGAAATTTCATTTTTGGGTGAACTAACCCTTTAAAACAGATGCCGCTAGTATTAACAGTGGTTCTCACATTAATGACAGAAGCTCAGTTTCAAACTGTTCATCTATTCAAACAGTTTCAAATCATACCAAGTGTGAAAATACCCTAAAAAAAATCTCATTCAAAACACCTCAGTGGTGTGAATGCACGCCATTTCAACCCAAAATAACATTTTAACAGAAAAAAAAGTAGTAATGAACAATTCATGGTAAAAGCTCCATAGCCTTATAAAATCCAGAAAAATCAAGAGCCAATTTAAAAAAAAAAAAAAAAAAAAAAAAAAAAAAAAAAAAAAAAAAGAGGAAACCAGAAACAGCCAAATTGTGTCAGCTCAATTTTTCAATTATGGATGAAATTACAAAGTATCAGTATGTGCTAAAGCCAAACGCATCCACAGGCATCACTACCTTTAAATATACCCGTATCCTCTTCATTTGCGAGACTCTCCAACCAAAGACCTGACTGAAGCTCCCTCTCCCAAGGCAAATACTCTCCTGCTGTCATCCCATACATTACCCCAGCACACACACATACAAACAGACACACAACGATGGAAAGACGGAGCAGAGGATAAAGAGACAAGTGACAAGTAGAAGTCGGAAAAAAAATATTTTCACAGTACAGAATGACACACAGAATAAAGAACCTCCAATAACATTCAGAGACAGGAGTACTGAGGACTTTAACAATAATATCAGCTACAGTACCACCAAACCAGTGAATCTATAATGCCATGGTAAAATAATTTGTTACCAGAATGATTTTAAGGTCAGAATAAAAATGTTATGAGATAAAAACACTGAGGGACAATATATACATATATATTTTCATATATTCTGAATAATGAAAAAGTGATTCTTATGAGATGAATAAATATAGTGATAATGATTACCATATGTGTACTTTAGATTTGTCATGGTTGCCAATTTAACAGTTTAGTTTATAGTTTGTCTTAACCTAGTATTTTATCGATTGATTGATTTTATAAGTAATTAACTGACAAAATGTGGCAAATTTTTTGATGTAATTTGACAGTATAATACATGTACCAAAAAGTACTACATATTGATGTCTAATGATATTATACAATGGCATTATACAATCCTTGATTCTGATTGGTTGACAGATGCTCCTGTTTCAATAATTCAAAGGTCCATTGTCAAATATTCCTTACCTACTTGTTAGCTTTCACTATGTAAAATAGTTGACTCATTTCAAAAGTTTGTGTCGAAGAAAGTTATAAAAGGTTCTTTTAAAAGAAAAGAAAACACAGTTGGAAGAGGAAAACTACTTAATTTGCCAGAGATGCCATAAACATAAGAAAATGCAGAAGGTTGAAAAGGCGAATAACAGGAGCACATTAGTATAAACAAGTTTATAATCTCTGAATGATTCAGCGTCTCACTGATGAGATATATCAGTGTAAAAAAATATATATCAGGGGCTGAAGCTCTGGGGTTAGAGCAATCTCTTGGGAAATCTTTTGTCTTACATTTTTCATCAGAAAAAGTCTTACTCAAAGAGAAAATGTAATTTCAAAAGTTCTCTGTGAATATGAGACAGCAGACAACCCTGGTGAACATATAATATCTAATCAGGGGAGCTAGACGCCACATACATAAAGATGGTATGAAGTGGAAAGAGGAAATGAGACTCAGCAGAGCAAACACATTACAGTCTTTCTAGT